>OZ038503.1:25256917-25361917 GCA_964036315.1 Acanthosepion esculentum | reverse complement strand
TCCCTGTCCTGCTAACGATTTAGACAAACTCGTGGGCACCCTGACGTGGTGTAATGGTTAGTAAGCTTGTCTCGCTAGAACAATGAATGAGTTCAAACCTCACTCGGTACCCCATATGATCGACCTTGTGCCATATCTAAGCAAACAACGTTTAGAAAATCACCATTCAGACAAGCTCTGCATTCTCTTGACCCTCTTGCCTTCAATCTGTCGTGTGAGTATCAAATTTTCCAAGCCCTCTTTCCTCATTATGCTCCCAAGAAATTTCAACTGTCTCATTTTGATGTTAACTATAAGTTTCCTTTTTATTTCCATTTTTTCTAAAATTTTGTCATTTCTCGCATGTTCGGTCCATGGTATTCTCAGTATCCTTCTGTAGAACCACATTTCTTTTCCTTAAAGTCTCTTCTTCATACGTGAGATGACTGTCCAGCATTCACTGCCATATAGGAGTACCGATATTGCATAACAGTTCAGTACTCTTTTCTTTCTTTTCTAATGAAATTTTCCTGTTTCTTAATACTTTGCTTAGCTTTTGAGAGGCATCTTTCGCTATCCCAATACGCCTTCGGACTTTGGTGTTGAACTTTTCATCCTCTGTTAAAACTCTTCCCAGATATTTAAATTGTTGTCACTTGCTTGACTTTGGTATCTTCAATTTATAATGCGCATGTTGGTCTCTTCTTTCTGCTGACAACCAGGAATACTGTCTTGATTGATGCTTAGTCCTTTCTTCTAGCTTTCCTTTATTGCCTTTCGTAGGAGTTCCTATAGTTTCATTTCTGTGTTTGCGATCAACAGTGTCATCTGTATTTAGCTAAGTTTTATTAAACATCAAAGCAGACAGTCTCTCCTCATTTACAAAACTGACACAACACAATCTTCCAAATGCTAAACCTATTTCTACATATTTGGCCTTGTGTTATACTTATCTAAACTTAATAAATATATATCATATATTCAGTATATAATAAAGTCTGGCATATGGCCAGAGTAATTGAGCACTCAATGATGACTAAATAGTTCTATAAGACAAGTCTGCTAACCATTGCAATTACAATGAATACACTTCTATCGTAATGTTTATCTGAAAATGCTCAGCCATTGTGAATATGTCGAGGACTAGTTACGCGGCCTTGATGTAACATGGAAACTTACGAGAGACGACCATATTGACCATGTGTAAACAAGAAACTTTCTCGTGGAGACTATTCTGTCGGATCACATCACTGTCGCTTCAAGTCTCTTCTTATGTCAAGAAATTGTCTGATACGAGATTCGTTATTACGTAGCAGTTCAACACTATTTCCTCTGTCTTTAATATTTTCAGATGTCTTAATATTTTAATTACTTTTTTTAAGTATTTTGTTCATTTTTTTTTTAATTCTAAGATTTCTTATAAAAAAAACCGCAAGAGGACATTGATAATAAAAAAAAACGATTTTTCATCTGAGAAATCCTGAATAGACTCGACAGATAGAAGATGGTAAATGCCATACACAAATCATTAGCATTTGAATAATGAAAGATGCCTTCCAAAAGCTCAACAAAATATAAAGAAATAGGAAAATTTCCTTAGAAACAGAGAAAGGAGTGCCGAATTGTTATATGGCAGTGAATGCTGAACAATTTCCTCACAGATGAAGAAGAGACGAGGCAACAGAGATGTGGTCCTACGGATGATACTAAGAATACCTGAGACGGAACACCAGATCAGCAACGGGAAGAAAAAGGGAAATTTTACCTAGAAAGAGTTGAAATTTCTGGAGCAGATCACGAGAAAAGAGGGCGTGGGGAATTTTACACTCACCTGACCTATTGAAATAGTCACCTGCCAAACGAATTTCTGTAAATGACTGACGGAGTAGGGACTGCAAATAATAGTAAAGGGACAAGTATTTTTTAGAACTACAAAGAATAGGAAATTGTAGAGAGCCATGATTGCCGACGTTTTGAAGGGACACGCACAAAAAAAGAAGATATACATTTTTTTTATTCCTTTGTTTATTGTCTGATTAATTGCTAGTCTAGGCAATTATTACCACTGAGTAATGATTTCGATATTATTAAGGTGTTCAGAAAGTAATGACATATTTCAACGCTATGAATTATGAGTCAATTAAGCAAGGCATAATTGAATTTGAATAGTACGAAATTGCGTTTAAAATACTTCATCATGTCATGTGTCATTTATCGTACATTTTAATCGGAAAAATTTGCCAAGTAAGGATTCAGGTTCCTCGTGAATTTTGGCTAGAGAAACGAACACACCGTTCCATCATCTGTAGGAATCTTTTAACCAGAAAAGCCAGTCTTTCATTTTTGCATCGCATTGTTACAGGTGATGAAAAATGGGTTTTGCATGCCAACAAAAAACAAAAAATACTTGTTATAACAACAAAAAAGAGACAGTTGTCTACAACTAAACCTAAACTCTATTTACAGAATCCCTTGCTTAGTGTCTGGTGGGATATGAAAGCTGTCGGGCTTGGAACATGGAAAGGTCTTTCAGCAATGAACTCACAACGTCATGCCAGACTAGCTTCCAAAATATTTCAGTGATGTCTTCGCGTCGATTAACTGATTAACGACGCTATCCTAGGCAATTATTACTACTGAGTAGTGATTTCGATAGTATTAAGGTGTTCATAAAGTAATTACGTATTCCAACGCTATGAATTATGAGCCAATCAAGCAAGACATAACCATGGTTTAATGGTACGAAATTGCGTTTAAAATTATTTGTCTTGCGTGATTCGATGGAATTAACGTAAAAACAATATAGAAACAAATTTCATCTTTATCCCCAAAAAAACCAAAACCTGCCAGAACAGTTTCTTCTATCGCACTTCTCGTATGTGGAATTCTATCCCTGCTTCTTGCTTTCCAGTCAACTTTGACCTTCAAAAATTCAAACGCAATCTCAATCGTTATCTTCTATCTTCTGAATTCCTGTCCTTTTCTTTCCTGTTCTCTCTCCTTAATAATGTTTCCTTTTTCTCATATTCCCTCGCACTCAGTAACCCCTTGCGTTTTAGTGGCTTTATTGCCTTGCTTTGGGTGAAATGATTACCAAAAAGAAGCAAAGTAATAAATAGCGGCAATACTTACAGTCAAAAGTTATTTTTGTTTATAGTTTTAATCACTTTAAAGCCTTTACGAGTTTTGTCTTTGACGTCTTAAACTGTTTACTAATGACGTTGCCAATATGAACTTTGCGTTCATTGCTATACAGGTCAGTTATGTGCCATGCGTGATACACGCTTAGGCGATCATGTATCGAAAGATACATGACTGACGAGGCAGATTTTTCCCCGCACTAGGTTGCCATTTCTTTCTGTGGTAGACCAGTTGCCATCCAAGGCTTATAGAAGCCGGTCTGTCCTGCTATTTACCCATAAGTCGTACTTAGCTTTTGCCACTTTGATATTTCTTTTATTAAATTTAACCTTGTCTGGCACATGGGCATAAGTTCGGAGCACCAGTAATGTTCTGCTCGGTTAGAATGTTAAATTGTTTCATGTAAAGACGCCTATTTGCTAGATTGGTTTGAATTAAATTATATTTTATTAAATTAATTTTACACACTTTCTTTTACTTAGAGGTGTGCGTGTATATAAAGGTGTGACTGTGTGCGCGTTTGTGTGTAAATAAACCCGTCCAGCTTGACAGTAAATACGCATTCTTTCTTTTTTCTTTATTTCTTTTTCTTTCTTTCTTTTTTCTTTCTTTTTTCCTTTCTTTCTTTTTTCTTTCTTTCTTTTTCCTTTCTTTCTTTTTCTTTCTTTCTTCTTTCTTTCTTTTTCTTTCTTTCTTTTTCTTTCATTCTTTTTCTTTCTTTCTTTTTTCTTTCTTTTTCTTTCTTTCTTTTTCTTTCTTTTTCTTTTTTCTTTCTTTTTCTTTCTTTCTTTCTTTTTTCTTTCTTTCTTTTTCTTTCTTTCGTTTTTCTATCTTTTTCTTTTTTCTTTCTTTCTTTTTCTTTCTTTCGTTTTCTTTTATTTCTTTTTCTTTCTTTATTTTTTCTTTCTTTCTTTTTTCCTTTCTTTCCTACCTTTACATTCCTCTATTCGTCTTTTTCTTATATCAACTCATTTCGTTCATTTTATCTTCTACCTTTCTTTCCTTCTTTCTTTCATTATCCATTTCTTCTTAGCTTCTTTCCTTCATTCTTTCTTTCTCTTCATTCCTTCGTTCATTCATTCTCTCTTCCCTTTTGCAATTTCCCTCCTTCCTTTCTTCATTCTTTTCCTTTCTTCCTTTTTCTTCACAGAAAACGAGCATATATATATATATATATATATATATATATATATATATATATATATATCCTAAGTGGGTAAAGAATATATATATACCGTAGGTGGTAAGGATTATTCCAATATATATACCGTAGGTGGTAAGGATTATTCAAATGAGTTTTTTTAATACAAAAATATAACAAAGTTAACTCCATGATGAAAGCTCAAAGCATAAATTTATATACAGAGCAATATAAGTAAATAATAAGGAAAAGACTTAATTAGTCGTCATATAATCGGTTATAAATTTATTTCAACAGTTATATATATATATATATATATATATATATATATATATATATATATATATATATATATATATATATACCTGCCTCACCAGAAAGATTATTAATAAAATGTAATCGGTCTGATGAAGTAGGTATAGGTATATATATATATATATATATATATATATATATATATATATATATATATATATATATATATATATATATATATATATATATATATATGTATATATATATATATATACCTGCCTCACCAGAAAGATTATTAATAAAATGTAATCGGTCTGATGAAGTAGGTATAGGTATATATATATATATATATATATATATATATATATATATATACCTGCCTCACCAGAAAGATTATTAATAAAATGTAATCGGTCTGATGAAGTAGGTATAGGTATATATATATATATATATATATATATATATATATATATATATATATATGTGTGTGTGTGTGTGTGTGTGTATGCATACATATATATATATATATATGCATACATATATATATATATATATATATATATATATATATATATTATAACTTTTGAAGAAAATTTATAGCCGATTAGATGTTGACTAATTGTCTTTTCCTTATGATATATATATATATATATATATATATATATATATATATATATATATATATATATATATATATATATATAGGTGTAGGGTTAGGTAAATGAGATAATTAGATATTAGCAACCGTATACGCGTGTGCTGAGGTGCATACGTTGGTAAGCAAATAAATAATTACCAAATTTGCCCAAGAGGTGTAGAAATAGTAGTGCTCAATGTGATTAGACAGAGCTAAGAAATATATGTGAACAAATACACATACACCTATGTTTGATGTGCGACTCGAGTTTCGTTGGTTACCCAACTCATCGGGCACAAGATATCTCTTATTGTTTATTTTATATTCACTTAGTTCACCCCAAGCATGGCAATAATGCTATTAAGTCACAAGGTGTTACTGGGAACGAGAAAACTTTTGTAAGGAAAAAGGGGAATAAAAAACAGGTTCTAGGAATACATAAGACGGCAGTTGATCTTGTATTTTAATTTTTGAAGAGTGTAGTTGGCAGGGAAGCAAAAAATCGGAAAAGAGTTCAACAAGTCAGAAGTGTGAGAAAAGAAACTCTTAGAATAGGACTTGCGGTTGCATTTAGCTATTTCAACAGTAAAACGATGAGACCTAGTTGCCAGTTTAGTAGTACACTTAATATATATATATGCATGTATTCGTTCTCAAAGGAAAACTATGGTATATATATATATATATATATATATATATATATATATATATATATATATATGCAAGATGTTTGCTCCGAAAGTAATACCTTTCTATCTATTTTGGCCTAAATGGTAAAAAGGAATTAAAGTACATAAAAAACCGATACATTCCACGAAATTCCTACATTAGGAAAAAAAATTGATTTTCCTCGAGGATTACTGAGTGCTTACAGAGTCCAACCAGTGAATGTAAGCACAGTTAGAAAGGGGATGGTGCATACCCAACAGTGTCATTGATCTTCCTCTGTCTATTGTGAAAATACGAGGGTCATTCAATAAATAAGGTGAATTTTTCGGTATAAGGACTTCTAATACAGATAGAAGCTTACTTTCTTTTTCAACGTAGTCTCCCAGCATTGTCACACACTTTTCCCATCTGTGCACAAGCTTCCGTATTCCCTCAGCGTAAAAATCTTTGGACTGATGGCTCAGCCAGTCGCTCACAACACTTTTGACTTCATCGTCACTTTTAAACTTCGTGCCTCACGTGAACGCTTTCAATGGACCAAACAGGTGAAAGTCTGAAGGCGCAAGGTCTGGGCTGTAAAGGGGATGATGGAGCAGTTCCCAGCCCAGCTTGTTGATGGTCTGCACCGTTTGGGCTGCTGTGCTGTTTGTACTCTGCAGTAAGCATCTTTGGCACCCACCGGCAGCTGACCTTGTGTGCTGAACCAACAGATAAGCTCAAAGTCCTTGCAATGTCATCCACTGTCACCATTCTGTCAGACTGAATGAGCTCATTGACTGATTCGATCACCTCAGGAGAACTCACTTCTGTCGGCCTCACAGGCCTGTCTTCATCCTCAACACTGCTCCATCATTCTTTAAACAATTTAGCCGACTTGTAGACAGTTTTTTGGCTGAAACATGTGGCACCATAAACAGTTGACATTCTCCTATGAATTTCAACTGGTTTGTACCCTTCAGCAACCAAAAACTTGATAACTGACCGCTGTTCAATCCTGGAGCATGCTTCTTGGTCGGCCATCTTTGTTAATCGCCAAAACTCTGAAAGTTTTTTTTTAATCTGCAAAAGAAATTAAATCCATATGAAAAAGAAGTAAAACAAAAAAAAATTAAAAAAGTAAGCTTCTATCTGTATTAGAAGTCATTGTACCGAAAAATTCACCTTATTTATTGAATGACACTCGTACATAGATGCATTACTTTCAGAGCGAAAATGGTGGCGACCATATTGAATAATTTTGTTTGGTAGTTGAGAACTTGCTTTATCCAACGGTGTTCCCTCTATCTGTTGTGGTTTTGGGGTGAATAAATCGGATTCATTACTTTCAAATCGTCTTTCACGCATATATAAGTAGTGTTGAAAGGTTCTTGATCTGACTCACTATCCCAAAATCTGATTAAATTAAAAAACATCAAATTTTTTGCTTTAGAAAGGTTTTTTTTCCACGTACCGAGGATTTTTAACATCCTTCCGTTTGTACATTCAGTCATTTTACTATAAATGTTATATTTATTGTATATACGTACTTCAGTAGATATTCCATTTTTTCCGCACTAGAATGTATATCTACCAGCCTAGATATCAAACGTATTAATAAAGAAAATATGCTTCCCGAACCTGTGTTCCCTTCTAATCTGTAAGCAACTTTATTTCGTTAATAAGACTTTCAATCTCTGTGCCGGTAGACATTAATTTCACTGTTTAAATAAAGAATTCAAATACGTTCACCCACTAAATATAAAGGTTATAGTATTAAGAAATAATGTCGGGTTAAGAAAATCTATTAACTGTCGTCACAAACATATTCACAGACAAGCACACACAGTTACAGAGACATACACACACAGATACATAGACACACACAGATAGAGATACAGACACCGACACAGACACACACACACACACACAGATACATAAACACACACAGATAGAGATACAGACGCAGACACACACACACGCAGACGCAGACACAGATACAAACACAGACACACATATACAGACACAGACACACATATATGTGTGTTTCGTTGAACAAGACTGACATGGTACTATTATTTAATATTGTATTATGATTTTCTTGTATGCGTACAAGTGTTTTCTTTTCTGTAAATCAAGCAAATTTTCTTCAAACCTTTGTTGATCACGAGCGCTTTCGGCGCAAATTGTCAGCCATTTTCAAAGATTTTTGTTATACTCTGTGGTGTAAATACTATTGTAGACGGTCTCAAAGTTGCTGAAGGTAGATATATATTTTTAACTTTGAAATATGTCCAGTACATTATGGCAGTTTTTATAAATGGTACTATTAAAGGTTGGTTTCTTTTTTTATATAGTTTAAATGAAAACTCTCAGAATCAAAAAGACTTCTGGACTGTTTTTATATTCATTAAATCCAGAAAGAAAGACATTGATATACATACGAAATAAACATAATAAAAATCTAAACAAAATTACATTGTCAAGTTTGTTCAATGAAACATGTATTAAAGAGGAATTGCTGCCGCCAAAATGCCAAAAATATATATGTGTGTATGTGTATATATGTTTTGCATAAACTTACGTATATATCAAATATATATACATATATATATATATAGAGAGAGAGAGAGAGGGGGGAGAGAGAGTCTGCTTAGCAAGGTCAAATTACTGCTTTTAAACTACAAATTTCTCCTGATTTGTCTCGAACGCTCATATCTGCTCGAAGCGTATCTTAACTTAAACAAATGACGTCATATATTATGAAATGGAATAAGTCCGACAATTATTTTAATATATTTATTGTTTATACGTTATTTTTATACATACAAATATTTAAGTAAATGCTCTGGTTATATTAAATAGTATTAACGACATTTACCGGCCTGAATATCCGACAAAATTCATAGAAAATATATTCGTCCTCCGACAGGAATCGAACCCGTATCCTACACGGCACCGTCATATAGCTTGACGTGCTATACCATTTAGCTACAGAGGAAGCGTCTGATTAGCAAGGTCGCATTACTGCTTTTAAATAATGGGAAATTTGTAGTTTAAAAGCAGGAATTCGACTTTGTTAATCAGACGCTTCCTCTGTAGCCAAATGGCATAACACGTCAGGCTATATATATATATATATATATATATATATATATATATAAATGAAAATTTTACCGCAGGGTAATTCAGCATTTGCTATTGAATTTCTGTCAATTTTTTATTCTTGTATTGAATTTTTAACATTGATTTATTCGTTTTCTATGGCTTATCAACCCTTTTTCAGGTTATTTAAAGCCAGTAAACATTTTTACAATATAAGGATTTTCTTTTTTGAGATAATAATGGTTAATTGATACAAGTATTATTAATTAACTCATAGCTGGGGAGAGAAAAGGAGGATTCATATCTTTCCCGAGGGTATTTACACGTAAGTGAATATGACGAACCCAACGGGAATTAGAACTCAGCTCTCTGATTAACAATTCCGAGCCATGATCCATTACACCACCCACACATCCAAGCTTACATCACCTGGCATTCTGAAGCGGTCACCATTCTCGGTACTGAGCAAGCTGGGTGTTGCTTAACTCCTGTGATTGTACTAGAACCGTTGTGTGTTCATACGCCTGATTTCCCTAGTATTACTATATATTAATATAATAATCGATAATAAAAAAAGTATATTAGAAGACGAATTTTTCTGTCATTTTTGACGAGTTGGTCTGAGGTCACTGGACAAAATATGGGGGATCGATTTTCAATAGGTATTAAGTAATGGACTGCTCTCCGCTTTGAATTGTCTTATATTTTGGTATGGTTCAACACAATTTCATGACCTCTATAGGTCTTAATTAGTTTTGTCTTTGTTATCTCTCCTAAAACCTGTTCCGACAACCATTTACTCAAGCTCTCTAGCTAAGGTTATGCGTTGTTTTCATATATATATATATATATATATTTATGTCAATCTGTTCACTATCTATCTATCTATCTATGTATCTGTCTATCTCAGTCTGTTCATTATCTATCTATCTCAGTCTTTTCATTATCTGTCTCGGTCTGTTTATATCTATCTCAGTTTGTTCTTATCTATATATATATATATATATATATATATATATATATATATATATATATATATATATATATATATATATATATCAGTCTGTTTATTATCTATTTATCTATCTATTTATCTCAGTCTGTTCATTATCTATCTCAGTTTGTTTTTATTTATCTATATAAGCCCATTCTTATCTGTCTATCTATCACAGTCTGTATATTATCTACCTATCACAGTCAATTTATTATCTATCTATCACAGTCTGTTTATCCATCTATCTATCTATCTATCTATCTATCTATCTATCTATTCCAGTCTGTTCATTATCTCTCTCAGTCTGTTCATATCTATCTATCTGTAAAGGAAATACGAAGCTGGATGGGGAGGCAAATCATCTAGAAGATACCATAACAGGATGGATGCAAATTTCGAATTTCATCTTCTTCTATGTGCCGTGTCTCTTCGGGACCTTGGCGATAATGGCTCTCCACTATTTCCTATCTTCCGTAGCGCTTAATAATTTTTCTCTTTTTTTATCTTTCCTAAACCTTGTTCTGCCAACCATTTACTCAAGCTCGCTAGATGGTTAGTCGTTGTTTTCCTCCTTCAATCTGCCCTTAGTGTATCAAATTTTCCAAGCCCTCTTTCCTCATTATGCACCCTAGAATTCTTTCTGATGTTAAGTATATGTGTCATTTTTGTTGACATTTTCTCCAAAACTTACAGGTTACTCACATGTTCGGTCCATGGTATTCTCAGTATCGTTCTGTAGAACCACATTTCTTTTGCTTAAAGTCTCTTCTTCATACGTGAGATGACTGTCCAGCATTCACTGCCATATAGGAGTACCGATATTGCATAACAGTTCAGTACTCTTTTCTTTCTTTTCTAATGAAATTTTCCTGTTTCTTAATACTTTGCTTAGCTTTTGAGAGGCATCTTTCGCTATCCCAATACGCCTTCGGACTTTGGTGTTGAACTTTTCATCCTCTGTTAAAACTCTTCCCAGATATTTAAATTGTTGTCACTTGCTTGACTTTGGTATCTTCAATTTATAATGCGCATGTTGGTCTCTTCTTTCTGCTGACAACCAGGCATACTGTCTTGATTGATGCTTAGTCCTTTCTTCTAGCTTTCCTTTACTGCCTTTCGTCCCTCCTCATTTACAAAACTGACACAACACAATCTTCCTAACCCTATTTCTACGTATTTGGCCTTGTGTTATACTTATCTAAACTTAATAAATATATATACCATATATTCAGTATATAATAAAGTCTGTCATATCATCATCAGGTCGAGAATTCTTCTCGGATTCTCTCTTCCTTCCAACCACATGTCGGACATCGTTGTTGTCAGGCCCTCCAGATCGCATCCAGAATCATCTACAAGTTGATCAATGTAGCTCTGATGAGGTCTTCCAAGTGACCTTTTAACACGCAATGGGTTCCATAGGAGAGTGTCACTCACAAGTTTTGACTTCTCCGAGAGTGACCGGTTAGCCGAATCTCTCTCTCTCTCTCTCTCTCTCTCTCTCTTTCTCTCTCTCTCTCTCTCTCTCTCTCTCATCCTGTCACTCTCTTTCTGGCTCTGTTATTCTCTCTTTTTTATGACTTTCTCCCCACTCCCCTTGTCGCCTACTTTCTTTTCTCATCCCCGTTAATTTCAATCTTTCCCTTTTCCCCTTTCTTTATATCGGTATCCCTCACACTCTATTCTTTTATCTCTCCTACCCTTTCTTTCTCTTCCTCGGTCCTTCTCTTTCTCTCTCTCTCTCTCCCTCTCTCTCTCTCTCTTTCTCGCTCTCTCTCTCCCTCTCTCTCCCTCTCTCTCTCTCTTTCTCGCTCTCTCTCTCCCTCTCTCCCTCTCTCTCTCTCTCTCTCTCTCTCTCTCTCTCTCTCTCTCTGAAACTTGGTAAATAATATATTCTCATAAATTCTGAGATAATGAATTCATATTTAGAATAATTACAACAATGTAATCATATATATACATATGAGATCACAATATATAAATTTTTATATATTAAGAAAATTATTGTGGGAGAAAGTTTTCATGTGACGCGTTTTGTCCGATGAAGCCCTAGAGATGAAACGCATCACACAAAATCTTTTACCACTTTTTCATATAACATCATCATCATCAGGTCGAAAATTCTTCTCGGATTCTCCCGACCCGTTCTTCCAACTATCGCTATCGACAGGTCCTCCAGATGGCATCCAGAGTCATCTACAAGTTGGTCAATGTAGGTGCGTTGAGTTCTTCCAACCGGTCTTTTGTCGCACAATGGGTTCCATAGGAGAGTGTCACTAACAAGTTCTTACTTACTTCTCCAGGAGGAGCCTTTCTTAGGGAAACTAAAACAAGAGGAAGGTGTCCATACAGGCGTTTCTTGGGTGTTTGTTCTAACTAATGTCCAATGCAACTCGTAACACCCTAATGTCTGCTCCGTCAAGTGATGATTCTTGGACTGATATTACATAAAAGTTCAGTACCCTTTTTTTTTGCTTCTAACGAAAAAATATATTTAAAAGAGTATCAAATTTTCCAAGCCTTCTTTCCTCATTATGTGCCCTAGAAATTTCGAATTTTCTCTTCCGGATGTTAAGTATAAGTCTCCTTTTTTTCCATTTTCTCTATAACTTCGTCGTTGCTCACGTGTTCGAACCCTGGCATTCTCAGCATACGTCTGTAGAGCCATATTTATATCGCTTCAATCCTCTGCTACATCTGTGAGGAGATTGTCCAACATTCGCTGCTGTATAGGAAGACTGATATTACATAAGGGTTCAGTACTCTCTTCTTTTCTCGTGCAGATAATATGATGTGAAATAAAAGAAAATTTAAAATCTGCTGAGCAGAGATGAATAAATAGTTCACCGAAATTTTAAGTATCTAGAAAAAGTCGGGACAGCTGTGTCAGTGATGATTATGTCATGGCTAGAAGGGGGGGAAGAAACATTCATAGACCCCTCACTTCTTGAAGCCGTCAAAGAGCTAAGCAAAATTTATTGTTTGAGAGTAAAACTTCGTTGCTTAGTTTCATCTGTGTGTATACGTGTGCGTGTTTATGCACGTATGTGTGTTAATAAATATGTCTGTGTGTACGTATGTGTGTTAATATGTGTGTGTTTCGACATCAGCACTGTCAAAACAGTGAGAAAATTTCCTATTAATTCCTTAAATATAATACGGTACAGCGATCCCGCCTTATCCACTGTTCCACTTTCCGTGATTTCGTTTACCCGCGGTCAACTTCAGATATAAAAAGATTCATAGGTTTTACTTAATTCTAGTACGCCCTATGCCCTGTCCGTTCAGGGCGTAGGTGATCGCTACTCTCCACAGATGCCTTTCCTTAGTTCTTTGTGAATGGCCGTGCAGTCTTTGAAAATACAGCAGACTATTTACCCGTCAGCTTCTACACGGTTCCGAATACAGAGTTTTCTTTTTCATCGACTGGTTGCCACCCAAGTCTACAGAGCACAGTCTATTCTGCTATTCAACCCATATCTGGTGGAGAGAGAAGAGACGGATGCATGGTTTTCCCACGAGCATTTGTAAGAAAGTGAACGCAACGGACTAACCCGAAATTTGAACTCCGTTCGCCGATTCCATTTTCTGCGCCGATATCCGTTACACTAACGGCCCAACGTTTGCGTGTGTATGCACGTATGTGTGTGTTTCGACATCAGCGCTGTCAAACAGTGAGACAATTCCCTATTAATTCTTTAAATATAATACGATACAGCAATCCCGCCTTATCCACTGTTCCACTTTCCGAGATTTCGTTTACCCGCGGTCAACTTTAGATATAAAAAAAATTCATAGGTTTTTCTTAATTCTAATATACCCTGTGCCAGTCCGCTGTATTTTCAAAGACTGCACGGCAATTCACAGAGAACTAAGAAAAGGAATCTGTGAAGAGTAGTGATCGCCTGAACGGACATGTCATAGAATTAAGTAAAACCTATGAATCTTTTTATATCTGAAGTTGACCGCGGATAAACGAAATCTCGGAAAATGGAACAGTGGATAAGGCGTTTTCCCTGAAGGGAATTTTCTCACTGTTTTGACAGCGCTGATGTAGAAACACACACACACATATTAATAGCTGGCCACTCATATTCAAGGATACCCGTTTACTAGGGCGACTAGCCAATCCCTATTGCAGACGCTTGCTCAGGCACATTTGTGTTTGCTCAACACCCACAGAGTCAACCTATGGTTTATACTGCAACTATGCTGAGCAGACCTTAGTTACAGTTTCTGGGAGGGAGCGTGTTATCTAGCGTGATCAACAATTTGAACAAGGCCAGAACACTCAAACCCTCGGCCACGATGACTTGTGACTTCGTGCTAGCACAGGCTATTGAGTCCCGTCTACCCAATTTCACTCACAAGGCTGGGATCGACCTCGATAACATCAGGAAGTCTCCTTCCTGATAAATCGACCATGGCGAGATTCGTACCAGGATCTCACGGTTAGGAAGCGAAAGTCCTAACCACTCGGCCATATTAACACACATACATACATACACACATACATATTAAAACACAGATGAAACTAAGCAACGAAATTTTACTCCCAAACAACAAATTTTGCTTAGCCTTTTGACGGCTTTAAGAAGTGAGGGGTCTATGAGTGTTGCTTTTGTCCCCTTCTAGCCATGGCATAATCTTCACCGACACAGCAGTCCCCACTTTTTCTAGATACTTAAAATTTCGGTAAACAATTCGAAATGCAAGAGCAAGGATTTCCGGTAATTTAGATGTGCCAAAGAGAAGCTGCAAATGTGATCCTTTCAAATGAAAAGGTGAACGTTTCTTGGACTTATAATGGCCTTCTTGACCACATCTAAATGATTAAGCGTCGTTTAGATGTGGCCCAAAGTATGCAGCAACCAGTGACGATAGAATTCACCATTCAGTTGCAATTGAACGAGCGAAGAGTAAATTCTTTAATAACGCGAACTCTTCAAGTTTTTGTACCCTTTGCTGTAGCCAGGTATTGAACTCACAAGTCTTTAGGTTAAGTCGCTTTTTTTTCTTTTTTTTTTGGGACGACAAAGCTTTTTATCCACTGCGCCATGTGTCCTTGGGGGCAATAAAAATGGGGACAACAGTCCGAACAATGTAAATAGTGTAAATAGTTACAATACGTCATCTCAGAAATATAGACAGATGTCGAAGGTGAATATGTCAATAAAAATGAGGACAACAGTCCGAAAAATTTAATTGACTCTTCTGGGTTTGACTCGAAATTAAAAAAAAAAATATAATCTGAAGCAGTTTGGAGCGTACAATGGCCGAAACGTTGTGAATGTGACAATAAAGATAAGGACAACAGTCCGAACAATGTAAATAGTGTAAATATTTACACACACACACACACACACACACACACACACACACACACACACACACACACACACACACACAAACAAACATACATATATATATTTATATATATATATATATATATATATATATATACAGAAATATAGTCTTAAAGTGTGCTATATTTATGGGGTAAAGTGCTCAATATCAGAGATAGAGCGTGTGTAAATATAAAAGTGGACATGGAAGTCAGCACTTAGAGACGACAGTCTGTTTCATGCTAGTGCAATCGTCAGGCGACTAGTATCATCGGATATATATATATATATATATATATATATATATATATATATGTATGTATAGGGTGTCCCAAAAATGTACTCACTTTTTGATTTCGCTGTCAGATTGAATATTTATAAATATTGCATTTCATTTCATCTAATATGAAATTTAAGCCGTTAATCTTCTTTGTAAGTTAAACATTAATATTTCTTAATTTCAACCATTAATCTTTTTGGCAGGTCAATAAACATTGCATTTATTATCATTTAAATAGTAGGGATATTTGGGGTATAAACGCGCGCGCGCGCACACACACACACACATTAACGCCACAAGAGAAAACACGTGACATCTGCCTGACCAATGAAAAACAAACAACAGAGAACCCCAGTTATTGAAATGTTGTCTTCTATAACACATCTCAAAAAATTTCTGATGAAGCTTAAACAAAAGCGAAACATGTAAAATTCATAAGCGTTTTCTATTTGCTCCTTATTCTATCATTCTGTTGGATTTTAATCTCAGTTCATATATATATATATATATATATATATATATATATATATATATATATATATATGAAATGGACAAAGTCCGACAATTATTTTAAGACATTTTTTATGTTAATACGTTTGTTTGTTTGTTTGTTTTTTATAAACAGATATGAATGTACGTGGGAGATTCATGGAAGATTGTAGTTTAAAAGCAGTAAAATCGACCTTGCTCACCGAAACGCTCCTCTGTGGCTCAATCGGTAAAGCACGTCAGGCTATATGACGGTTACGTATAGGATACAGGTTCGATTCCTGTCGGAGGACGCATATTTTCTATGAAAATTTCTCGGACATTAAGGCCGGTAAATGTCGTTAATACTGTTTATTTACTTAAATATTTGTATCTATAAAAAGAACGTATAAACATAAAAGTTGTCTTAAAATATATATCCGATGATACTCGTCTACAAGGGCAGCAAGCCAATCCCTATTGCAGACGCCTGCTAAGGCACATTTGTTCAACACCCACAGAGGCTACCTATATTTTATACCACAACTATCATAAATGGACCTTAGTGATAGTTTCTGGGAGAGACCACGTTATCAACAGTCTGAACAAGGCAAAGCTCACTCAAACACTCGGTCACGATGACTTGTGACTCCGTGCTAGCACAACCATCGACGGCTCCCAAAGAATTCCGTCTATCCAATTTCACTCAGCTGTATGGAAAACCGACCGTGGTGAGATTCGAACCCGGGTTTCATGCTCAGAAAGCGAACGCTCTAACAACTGGGCCATCTTTAAGTTCTTATCTGATTCGTTTTCCGACCCTTTTCAAAAAGCCATGCTTCTTCTCTTACAAACGAGGCCACGGTAAAATGTCTTAAAAATTCCAACGCTGAGGGAGGGAAGATTTTTTTTTTCTTTCTTTCTTTCTTTCTTGTTTTGCGATTCTGGTGAGATAGAGGCGGTGGGGTGGGGAGTGAAAGAGCAAGGTGGGCACGTGCTGAAACAACTTCATTCAGCTGCCCATATCAATACCAACATAGACTTCTCCTCTTTTTTTTCATTTTTTTTTTTTTTTGACTAGCAGTGTTTTTTTGGGGGGGGGGGTGAAATTGGGCTAAGCATACTATTCAGTTGCCCTTTTTAACGTTATTTCTTTGTTTACCTCAGATAGACAGACAGTTCATATCTATCTCCGTCTTTTCATACCCTCCTCTCCCTTCTCTCTCTCTCTCTCTCTCTCTCTCTCTCTCTCTCTCTACCGTTCTATATATATATATATATATATATATATATATATATATATATATATATGTCATTCACAGACAGTACTGTTTCGCTGTATCACAGCTCCTCAGTGTGACTAGACTTCCGAATGCCTCAATCCAGGATTGAAACACAACTAATTTGGTGTCAGCCAGAGCTATCTTCACTCGGTAGAGTTACACAACTAAATCTAGCGTATTGTTTTTACAAATGTAAACAAATGCCAATGAGCCAAAGTGCTCCATTCATTTTACTGAAGAGCTTTGCATTAGTGCAGGTGGCTGTTGTTTATAGAATTAGCTTATCACTCAACAGTATATACATATATATTTTTTCGTCTTTTCATATTCTCCTCTCTATCTCTCTCTACATTTCTACGTCTATTTATATCTAGCTTTGTTTACATCTATCTCAATCTATCTAGCGCATATATAGGGAGAGAATTACCGAAAACATGTAAACAACAAAAAGAAAGAAAACCTAAAAGAAACCGTATCTGTCTGTCTATCTATCTATTTCAATGTCTTCATATCTAACATTCTGCTCATATCTATTTATACATATATCTATTTATCTATCTCAGTTTGTTCATATCCATCTATCTATTCATCTCAGTCTATCCATATCTATCTATCTATTAGTTTATAGTTAAATTATCAGATATGTTTTATTACAATGAATATTAAACTTACGTTTTAATCCAATGGGTTCTCAATTCATAAATAATTATAAAACTTGAAATTTTCTTATTTAGTTTTTATATTAACTGTAATGAAAAAAGGAACTCAGGCAACATATTTCCAAGAGCCGTATATTAAAGGTCAAAGAGCCGCGTGTGGCTCACGAGCCGCGGTTTGGTCACCCCTGGCATAGAGGCTCCTGGATTCAATCAAGACTGAAAGTGAGAACTGTGATATTAACTGTGATGAAAAAGGAACTCAGCTGGCATATTTCAACTAATATTTAATATTAAGGGCCAAAGAGCCGCATGTGGCTCGCGAGCTGCGTTTTGGTAACACGACCCCACCGTCCTATGTTAGATGTATTAGAACTGATCCGCACAGCGAGGAAAGACCCTTTAAACGTTATAGATTATAGAAAATCTTAATATAAAATATTGTGTATTAAATTTTAAGACTGATCTTAGCTTGGTACAGACAAGACTAAATCTGAGAAGTGAACATTATGTTGTCAAATTTCTTTTCAGAAAGCAGGTTTTTTCTGTCTGAATTTCTGAAATAAGAATTTAGCATTAATTACATTATATTGTAAAAATTTCTCAAAAATAACCTGTAGAAAAAGACAATATGCATTAAGGAAAACGACAATAGGAAAACTAGTTTTAGCCGACGCGTTTCGTCCAATGTCAACTTTTTCAAGGCAAAAAACGAAATGAATTTATTGAAACAAAGTATCTATAAACAACAAATAAAATGTCGTTAGCAACCGCAAGAATTTAGAAACGCTATTGTATATTCATATGGTCAACTGAAAAATTATGACAATTACTTTATGTTTAAAGAAAATATTTTCACGTGTAGAAATATTGTTTGTATTGTTGTGTTGACGGATTCAACTATTTTCTTTTCATTTCTTGATATATTTATTGTGTATGTTGGCTTGGGAGAGTAGTGATTCTGTTAGGAAAGGTGATATTGGGAAAAACTGGGCGTAGATTAATATTTAGATAATATTTAATGGCGGCACTCGTCAAAAAAGAAAATAATTCACTAAGAAGGAAAATCCTCGAGAGTGCCGCCATTGAATATTATCCAAATATTAATATACGCCCAGTTTTTTTCCCAATATAACCTTTGCTAACAGAAACTCTGCTCTCCCAAGCCAACGTACAAAAAATATATCAAGAAATCAAAAGAAAACGATTGAATCCATGAACACAATAAAACAATATTTCTACACGTGAAAATATTCTCTTCAAACATAAAGTAATTGTCGTAATTATTCAGTTGACTATATGAATATACAATAGCGTTTCTAAATTCTTCTAGTTGCTAACGACATTTTGTTTGTTGTTTATAGTTACTTTGTTTTAATAAATTCATTTCGTTTTTTGCCTTGAAAAAGTTCACATTGGACGAAGCGTCTCAGCTAAAACAACAGTTGAATGTTTACCATGGATTCGATGTAGGCGCTTTCATTCTTATTTCAGATCATCATTTATGCTTTGGAATGGTTTATCTTGAGTCCTATTTTTTGGAATATTTGGTAGAGAATTTTGATTTTTTTTTTTTTTGTTCAAGATCATTCTTGTCCCAACTATGAAAACCTATGTCATCAGCATAGAAACGGTCATCTCCATTATCGGTATAATGGTGTCGGGAGTCAATCAGTCAATGATACACGCTTAGGCGATCATCTATCTGTCGATACATGACTGATGATTTTTTCCCCGCAGTAGGTCGCCATTTCTTTCTGCGGTAGACTGGTTGCCATCCAAGGCTATAGAACCCGGTCTGTCCTGATATTTACCCATAGCTGGGGGGAGAAGAAAAGGATTCAAACATTTCCCAAGAGTATAGCACGCAAGTGAATATCAGCCAGTTATGTGCCATACGTGATAGACGCTTAGGCGATCATACATCTTTTTATGCATGACTGACGAGGCAGATTTTCCCCGCAGCAAGTTACAATTTCTTTCAGCGGTAGACAAGTTACTATCCAAGGCTATAGAACCCGGTCTGTCCTGATATTTACCCATAGATGGGGAGAGAAGAAAAGGATTCATACTTTTCCAAAGGATATTAGCACGTAAGTGAATGTAATGGATTCGACTGGAAATCGAACTCGGCTCTCCAATTCCACAATCCGAACTGTTATCCATTACTCCAACATCCCTCTCAGGAGGGACGTCAAGAACGCTGTTTTCTATTAGATTCATTTGTGTTGTGACACGGAATAGTTAAATGATCAGTCCCAATCTCTTCACAGATATGCTTGTATATGTGCAGAACATAGTCTAGGAAAAGATTAAATACACTGGGGTTCTCATTTCCTTCTTGTCATACATCTGATACGGTTTGTAATGTTTTCGTATTAGGGTCCCCGCCAGGCATATTTGATTTTTGTGGACCGATATAGTTCCTCGACATTCAGTGGAAGCAGAGCTTAGAAGGCGGTTTGTAATGGATGACAAGATGAAGTATCTATTGATGTAGTCATATGCTGCTGTGAGGTCAACATCACAGGTATATTTTCTTTTAGAGAGGTATGCAATTTCCTGAGTTTGTTTGATAACAGATAAGCCATTATTACACCTCCTATTAATGTGTCAAATACAGACATACATACACACGCACACACGCACACACGCACGCACACACACACACACACACACACACACATACATATATATATATATATATATATATATATATATATATATATATATATGGCTCATTAAATAATTTAGTTTTGTCTACTTATTTTTAATAGAATCCACTCATAATTTCGGGCAAGTTTCTTAGTATCCTTATTATAGGAAGAAAGAAAATTACCATGTTGATGCATATTCATTTTATTCCGAGTACTTTCGACATTAGCGCAATATCATCATCAGGCTCTTGTTTTTTCTAAGACAAAAAATTGTTGTGTTCATCTGAAATTTAAATTTTTAAGTGTAAAGTGAAAAACAAGACATTGATAATAAGAACTTTGTCTGTAGCTACGAGAGGATCCTATTAAAAATAGGTAAACAAAACTTGTCTAAATTATTTAATGAGGCATGTCTTTATATAAATTTTATTTTTAAATAAATTTATTTATTAAATAAACGACAAACATTTCAAAATAAATAAAAAATATATAAAAAATATAAAAAGATATAAATTTAAAATAAATAAATATTTAAATGAATTTTATTTACATGAGACTGTTTATTATATAAATGTTTTTACGTGTAATGTGAAAAAGAAGACCCTGATGATGGCATTTTGCTAATGTCGAAAGTACTTGGAATAAAATGAATATGTATCAACATGGTAATTTTCTTTTTTTCTTTAATAAGGCTACTAAAAACTTGTCCGTAAATACGAGAGAACCGATTAAAAATAAAAAAAACTTCTCTAAATTATATATATATATATATATATCGGAAAGTGAATGCTGGTGGTAAAAATACAGTGCTCGATGGTTCTTCACCATTTGGTACAACTCTAAGTTTCATACACGTGGCAATCATCAGGCATGGATTGAAACTCAATCCGTACCTGACGATTGCCATATGCATGAAATTCAGAATTGTACCAAATGGTGTGGAACAAAATGTTTATGTGCCACATGATTTCTGTTTCTACGCCTGTCAGTCGATTGTTTGCCATTTTAGTTGATTCCCTATTTCATGCTAGATAATTATTCTCCCCGGCATCTATTTTAAATATTTATAAGTCTATCGTTCATTCATTCATTTAATATTGCTGTCACATCTAGTCTGGTACTTCTGCTATGTATTTAAAGATTCTTGATAAATCCAAAGAAGAATCTGCAATATTATTGGTCCTGACTTGGCATCTCGGCTTTAGTCACATTCCCAACGCCGTAATGTAGCTTCTCTGGGCCTTTTCTATAAATATTTCCATGGTAATTGTTCTGATGTAATTTCCTCTTTGGTACAAAGGCTTTATCAATTTAAGCGCAGTACTAGGTTATCTGCAAGGTCTCAGTATTTTACAGTTGAATTGGCTCGATGTAACCGTAAGTTCTATGCTAATATTTCCTTCTCTCGCACTTCTCGCTTGTGGAACTCTCTTCCGGCTTTTTATTTTCCAGTCAATTTTGATCTTCAAAAATTTAAATACAATGCCAATCTTTATCTTCTTAATTCTCGTTCTTTTTTCCTAGATCTAATGTTTTTTTCTTTTTTCTCATATTCTCTCACATTCAGTAAGCTCTTGCGTTTTAGCGGCTTTATTGCCTCGCTTCGGGTGACATTATTTTTTAAATATCTATACTCCACTTTCTCCAAATCTCTCTTTATTTTTCTGCATTTCTTTTCTTTTTATTTGTTGTTCTCTCCCTGGCCTGGCTTTAATCCGACTCCACCCACCCCATCCGACTCCACCCACCCCATCCGACTCCACCCACCCCATCCGACTCCACCCACCCCATCCGACTCCACCCACCCCATCCGACTCCACCCATTTAGTCAATCTTTTTCTTTCTGATTTTCTCTTTCCTTGTTTTCCAAATTCAACATCTTTATTTTAGTCTCTCTTTGATAATAACACAAGCATACCCATTCTCTCTAGAGCTTTCTATCTATCCTTCTCTCCCCCCTCTCTCTCTCTCTTCCTTGCCTTCGTCAATTCCTTCATTTCCGCTATCTCTTCATCGATCTCTCCATACTTCTCACTTCGTCTATTTAGTTTTCTTTCTCCATTTTTCTTTCTCTCTTTTTACTCTCCCTTATTCTATGCTTCCTGCCCCTCTCCCTCTCTCACTCTCTCTCTCTCTCGCTTTCTCTCTCTTTCTCGGTCTGTCTCTTTCTCATCTTCTCTCTATTTATTTTTTCTCTCTTCTTCTCTAACTTTATCTTTCTTTCGTTATCCCTCTCCTTTTTCTCTTTCTACCGCCATCTCTTTCTCCCACTTTCTTTAAACATGTTTCTCCCAATCTCTCTTTCTTTCTCTCCCTTTCTCTATTTCCTTCTCGATCTCCCTCTTTCTCTTTTTATCCTTTTCTCCATCCATTTCTCTCCCTTTACCTTCTTCTTCTTCTTCTTCTTCTTCTTCTTCTTCTTCTTCTTCTTCTTCTTCTTCTTCTTCTTCTTCTTCTTCTTCTATCTCTTTTATTCACTCTCTTTCTACATGTCTCAACCAATCTCTCTTTCGCCCCCCTCTCTCTCTGTCTGTCTCTCTCGCTATATATATATATATATATATATATATATATATATATATATATCCGTATTTCCATTTCACTTAAAAGTCACTGAAAATTCGACTCACTGCTATTTCTGGAGGACGTCTTTGGTCACCGGGTGGGGGCGTGGAAATAAGAGATTTAAAGACCAACAGAGGACCAATTAGGCTGTTGATAATTGCCGTGGCCCTCAACCCCCAACCACACCTTCTTTTCAATCTCTTTCAGCCTTTGTAATTGGTTATATAAAACCCTTTGACCGGCATCTGCTCGTCAAATGCGTTGCCCACTTGAAAACTTCGCAAAGACTTGTGCGTAGAACAGATCAATGTTCGTGAACATAACTCAATATAAACTTAAGTAGTCCGTTACAAAATCATAATATTGGTGCACTCAACAAAGATGAGGTCATTCCACAAGTCGAGCTATTTTTATCATATCACTCCAACTAAGGCAATAAAGCCACTAAGGCACAATGGATTACTGAGTGTGAAGGAATCAGAAAAATAAAGGAAAATTATTAAGGAACGAGAACAATAAAAATGTAATCAAGAGGACGGTAGATAACGATTGATATTGCATTTGAATTTTTAAAGATTAAAGTT
The DNA here is from genome assembly GCA_964036315.1 of Acanthosepion esculentum. Lineage (NCBI taxonomy): Eukaryota > Metazoa > Mollusca > Cephalopoda > Sepiida > Sepiidae > Acanthosepion > Acanthosepion esculentum. The sequence goes on along the minus strand of OZ038503.1, from coordinate 25,338,182 downwards.
GGCTGTAAAGTATGGAGCCAGAAGAGAGTTTCACAGACGAGAAGTGCGAGAAAAGAAACTCTTAGTATAGAACTTACGGTTACATTTAGCCAATTCAACTGTAAATTGATGAGACCTAGCTGCCAATCTAGCACTGCACTTGAATTCATAAGGTCTAGCACGAGACGATTTTTAGTAAACTCTTCCATAGTAAAAATCATCTCGGAGTTATTTACTGGGCTAAGCCAAGTTTGGCAACAAGCCACATACCAAGGGCACCCATAGCACAAGATTTTTTGTGAAGGTTTGTAACTAAAATTCTTACAATTGACGGGATGTACAATCAATAAACAGTGAAGTAAAAGACATGCCAGTATCTCTCTAACATTTGGCAAAGATGGCATCAGGAACGTTTCCATCAACCTCCCACGCAGAGCTATACTCCAGAGTTCCTCCAGTCCTGACATTCACTAACCGTCTACCTTGAGTGGGTCTTGAGCCTTATATTTAGTGAACATTAGTTAAAAAGTACAAACACTACACTCTGATTCAAACCATTGAGACGCATTTTGATATTAGAGAAGTTTTAAAAGTAGATACTAAACTTTGGTGTAAATATTGACAAAATAATGGGCATATCAGTTAGTTATGTGCCATGCGTGATACACGCTTAGGTGATCATGTATCTTTCGATACATGACTGACGAGGCAGATTTTTCCCGCAGTAGGTTGCCATTTCTTTCTGCTGTAGACCAGCTGCCATCCAAGGCTATAGAACTCGGTCTGTCCTGCTACTTTCCCATAATTAGGGGTGGGGAAAACAAGATGATTCATACCTTTCCCAAGTGTATTATTAGCACGTAAGTGAATATCAGTTAGTTATGTACCATGCGTGATAGACACTTAGGCAATCATGTATCTTTCGATACATGACTGACAAGTCAGATTTTTTCCCGCAGTAAGTTGCCATTTCTTTCTGCGGTAGACCTATTGCCATCCAAGGCTATAGAACCCGTTCTATCCTGCTATTTACCCACAGATGGGGGGGAGAAGAAGCTTCATACTTTTTCCAAGGGTAATAGCCTGTAAGTGAATATCAATCAGTTATGTGCCATGCGTGATACACACTAAGGCGATCATGTATCATCATGACTGATGAGGCAATTTTTTTCCCGCAGTAGGTTGCCATTTCTTTCTGCAGTAGACCAGTTACCATCCAAAGCTATACAACCCGGTCTGTTCTGCTAGTTACCCATAGATGGGTAGAGGGAGAAGAGGGTTCATACCTTTCCCAAGGGTATTAGCCCGTAAGTGAATGTAATGGATTCGACTGGAATTCGCCGTGGCATATAATGTTTTTTAAGGAGAATTAGACAGACAAAGAAATTGCTACTATCAACCAGAAAGAGACAACTGAATCTGTAGGGACACATAATGAGGAAGGAAGGTTTGGAAAAATTAACACTCATTGGGCATATCAGTAGCAAGAGAAGCAGAAGCTGCAGCGAGTAACCGACTTGGCAAGTTTATGCTCGAACCACGGGGACTGTCCCCCAGCTATTACCTTTCCTTCGGAAGAGATTTGGAGTCATTACTTGGAGTCTGGGGGTGTTCCCAAAATGAAGAATACCGAATCCCACTTTAAACCCGATACTACGTCCCACGAGTGGGCATGCTGATAAATATCTACTTGACAATATATATATATATATATATATATATATATATATATATATATAGAGAGAGAGAGAGAGAGAGTTTGATTGATTGTTTTTGTTTTTTGTTTTTTTACGGATTATCAACACTTTGTGGGTTATTTAAAGCCGGAATATATTTTGGGGACTGTAATAATAATTCTTCTTTCTTTTTTCTTTTTTTTTGAGATAACAATGATTTTCCATATACAATTTCTACTATTTAACCCATAGCTAGGGGAAGAATAGATGGATTCATACTTTTCTCAAGTTAATTTAACGAACTCAACTGCAATTGAAACTCAGCTCTCCGGTTGATGGAGAAGTTAATAACACAAAAACAATGGAAAGGTTATAAAAGAGAAAATACTGCTGAAAACCAAATAGTGTGAAATAGTGGAGAGCTATGATCAATTACAATCTGAAGGCATATGGTACAACGAGAGAGAATCAATATCACACGGCTAATATGTATTTATTTTAATCCATTTGTATAAAATCTCTCAAGTGAATAAAACCGTGTAAACAACTTCAGAGTCTATAAACGTCCCCGATTTGTAATGAAAACAAGCATATCACGCATACCACAAATAATAACAAAGAATAGTCGTAAAAGAAAAAGGTTGTAAGCAAAAGGGAAATCCCAATATGTAAGCTATGAAGCGGGGATGTCAAAATCAAGCAAGCACAGAATGCCTAAAAATCTAGAAAATGTTTTACGAGAGGACTGGTAATGCGACACTGAAATCCGAACTCGCATTAGAACAGCGAAAGATGCCTTCCAAAAGCTAAGCATGGTATTAAAAATTTCATTAGAAACAAAGAAAAGGGTTCTGAATTCCGATATAATATCAATCATCCGATATTCTGATATAATATCATCCGATATTCCGATATAATATCAGTCATCCGATATTCTGATATAATATCAATCATCCGATATCCTGATATATCAGTCATCCGATATTCCGATATGATATCAATCATCCGATATTCCGATATAATATCAATTATCCGATATTCCGATATGATATCAATCATCCGATATTCCGATATAATATCAATTATCCGATATTCTGACATAATATCAGTCACCGGATCATCCGATATTCCGATATAATATCAGTCACCCTATATTCTGATACAATATCAATCGTCCGATATTCCGATATAATATCAATCATCCGATATAATATCAATGATTCTATCTAAGTGACAAAAGACAGTGATTAGCTGATTGAATTTGACAGACTCATAATGGTTGTGAATAAGGAAAAAAGAGTCCCAAAGGCAAGCAATTGTAGTTGTTTTCAATGAGAGGTCTCCCAAAAACAAGAAAATTCAATGATTTCAAAATTTTCAATATATTCAGAATCCTCAAAGTGGCGTAAAATCTGTTTAACACTGTGGTTCCCAACAGATTTTTGGCCATGTACCACTTTGGTATTTCTAAAATTCAAGGAGATAATAAGAATATCTTAAGAGTTACAAGTGATAGGAAGGTGTGGAGAGCCGTTATTGCCAACGTCCTGAAGAGATATGTCATATTTTTGAAGTGACTGCATGCTTCCACTTCGGCTATTAAAGAGGAATTTGTTGAAGACATTCGCAAGGAAACGGAGAACAGGGATAGGTGGATTTATGTCGGATAGGTGAGTGAGAAGAAAGACGCTTCAGGAAGTAAGGCGACTATTTTGGCTAATTGAGTATGGTTGAAGAAAGAAAGAAAGAAAGAAAGAAAGAAAGAAAGAAAGAAAGAAAGAAAGAATTATGAAAAAAGAAAAATGAAAAGATGAAAGGAAAGAAAAAGCAGCAGAAAACAGAAAAGAAAGACAGAAACAAAAAGGAAGGAAGGAAGGAAGGAAGGAAGGAAGGAAATAAAGAAAGAAGAACGAAATATATACGGAGGGAAGAAAGAAAGAAAGAAAGACAGAAAGAAAGAAAGAAAAAGAAGGAAGTAAAGAAGGAAGGAAGGAAGGAAGGAAGGAAGGAAAAAGATGAATAAAGAAAAAAAAGCAAAGATGAAAAAGGAATGAAAAAAAATAAATATTAAAAATGAAATAAAAGGAAAGAAAGACGGAGGGAAATAGAGAGGCTAAAAGGAGAAAGAAAGAAAGAAAGAAAGAAAGAAAGCAAAGATGAAAGAAAGAAAAGAAAGAATTTGAAAAATGAAAACAGAAAGAAATGAGATGAAAAAGAAAGAAATAACAGCAGAAAACAAAAAAGAAAGACAGAAACAAAAAGAAAGAAAGGAAAGAAAAAGATAAAAAAGCAAAGACGAAAGAAAGAAAGAAAGAAAGAAAGAAAGAAAGGAAAAAGGTGAATAAAGAAAAAAGCAAAGATGAAAAAGGAACAAAAGAAAAAATGAATATTAAAAATGAAATAAAAGGAAAGAAAGAAGGCAGGAAATAGAGAGGCTAAAGAAAGAAAGAAAGAAAGAAAGAAAGAAAGAAACGGTTAAAAAAGAATATGAAGAGAAAAACAGAAAAGAAAGACTAAAATGAAAATTACGAAATAAAAAATGGTGACGTGAAGATGAAAAAAGAATGATTAACAAAAGAAGAAAGAAAGCCAAAAAAAAGAAAAAAGACAAAAAAGTTAAAAACAAAGAAACAGGGACGAAGAAAAGAAACAATGCTGTGGGTGAAAAGATTGACAACCTCAAGCAGTAAAACATTTGTGGGTTGAAACTTGTTGGGATGGGAAAGTAAGCAGGAATTTTGTCACAGACTTGCGAAAGGGTTTAGTGTAATGACAGCGATAGAAGTGGAGTGTCTGAGGCCCTAACGTCCCGATACCAAGTTGCTTTTTATCGCTTTCACCCGAAAAAATGCCCACACCAGGAAAAAAATAGCGAAAAAGACCTAATTACAGAAGTAAACAAAGGATGGTCAGAAAATGGGCTGGCTTAATTATTCTTTTAATTTATTTATTTATTGCCGATACCGTTGAAACTGTTAGATGTAGACGTATCTTCTACTCCAAAAGCTTCATGTCTCGCACATCTTGCCTGTGGAACTCCCTTCCCTATTCTTGTTTCCCTGACAAATACAATCTCCAACTATTTAAGTGTAACGTCAATCGACATCTCCAGTTGCCTTGATCTATCCACTTCCCTTCTCCACATCCTTTCACCTTTCATTCCTATCTGCTCTCGCTCCAAATCTTCTGTAACCCCCTTGCCTTGATCGATCCACTATCTTTCTCCACATCCTCTCCTTTACCACTCCTATCTCCTCTTCATCCAAACCTTCTGTAACCCCTTGCGTGCTAGTGGCCTCCAGCCTTGCTTGGGGTGATAAGCTTAAAAAGAAAAAAACTTACGGTCTTAGTTTAGCCGAGCAAGAGATCACAGTAAAGAAGAACCCAGGGAAATTGGAAATACTTTCAACGGCCTGTGAAACTAACTTAGGTTGATTCGGGGCGGGGGGGGGTCTAGTTTGTTACGTTATCCGTTGTACTTTTGGAGTCGATTTGGGTTTTTTATTCATTCATTCGTTTTCTACGGCTTATCAGCCCTTTTCCAGGTTATTTAAAGCCAGAAGATATTTTTATATCATAATTTTTTTTTTTTTTTACATAATAATGATTTTAGCGATACAAGACTAATTTGTATATGCGGGCGGTATAATGGATAATGGCTCGGAATTCTTAACCTGAGATCCGAGTTCCATTCTCGTTGTGTTCGTTATATTCACTTACGTGCAAATAACCTTGGGAAAGGTATGAATCCACCTCTTATCTCCCCAGCTATGGGTTAATTAGTATGACGTGTATCACTAAAGCATCTAAAAAAAAGATCATTTAAAGCCAGGACATATTTTTAGATTCTCAGAATTTTGGTAGAGAGATGGTTTAGTCATCCAAGTCATACTAATTAACCCATAGCTGGGGAGATGAGGTGGATTCATACTTTTCCAAAGATTATTTGCACGTAAGTGAATGAATATAAGGAACCCAATGGAAATTGGAACTCAGCTCTCCGATTAACAATTCTGAGTCATTATTCATTTCACCACCCGCACATCCAAGCTTACAGCACCTGGTATTCCCAAACGGGGTCGATTTGGTGATGTGACGAAGGGTCAAAGTACTGGACGGCAAACAAGCGTAAATTTTGTTTAAATTTCTGGTGTGAGAGGTATAATTATTGACATTATTTACACGGACTATTGATCTCATCTTTGCTGATGTTGTTATCACAGCGTTTCGGCTGTTGTACCCCCGGCCTTCATCAGGTGCTTGTTAAACAGGGTAATCTTCACGGAGTCCAGACTGAATCCTTTATTTAATCTGCGGGAGTAGATTGTTCTCGTTCCGCTGACCAATGTCCTTATTTAGTGCCGTCCGATTATTGCTCGCCCCGTTTCCGAGTCCAAGTACACACTGCCCGACCCAAGGATTGAAATCACGAAACAACGTTTTAATCTACTAGTCTCGTAAATCATGCAAATAAAACGTAAATTACAATCTATCTCTTCACACATCGCCATTGGATGAAATACCAGATCTGACTGGGCTCTCTCGCTTTGAGGTGGCAACCAGTCTAGAAGAAGGAAAATTCATTTTAAATTAATTTAATTTTAACCTGGAGAAGGATGGGCTCTATCAGACTATCTTACTCTAGATATACCACTGCTGAGATGGCCGCAGGTATATGCAGTAACCCTACAAAGAGAGAGGGGCTCCATCAGATTATCTTGCACGAGAGACACAGCGCTGCTACTATGGCTGCTGTATATGTGAAGCCCCTACGACCGCGTAGAGGGGGATCTTGCAACGACACTGGATATGTTAAAATCGAAATCCCTAGGGCAATTCCAATTGAATTATGTCACTTTTTGTCCTCCACGCGTTTTGGCTGACCTTTCAACCAACTGATGAACATTCATGAACATTCTCAAATTTAAAAGCCTTGATAAACGAATATCTTCGCTTTTGTACATATATACGTGCAACTAAATAAATCCTACATTGCTCAGATTAAGTCTCTCAGGGGACGAAACGCGTCGTCTAATAAGAGGTTTTCCTTTTATCTCTTTTTATTCGTTTTGTTCCTTTACAGATACACTCTATATGAAAATAATTTACACACACACATATAGAGAGAGAGAGACTTATTCTATAAAAAGAAAACTACAACACATATCAATTCGGCATTTAATCTCCTTCGAAGCAGTCCCCTTATCAGGACTGATGCTATAAAAAGAAAACTACAACACATATCAATTCGGCGTTTAATCTCCTTCGAAGCAGTCCGCTTATCAGGACTGATGCTATAAAAAGAAAACTACAATACATATCAATTCGGCATTTAATCTCCTTCGAAGCAGTCCCCTTATCAGGACTGATGCTATAAAAAGAAAACTACAACACATATCAATTCGGCATTTAATCTCCTTCGAAGTAGTCCTCTTATCGGGACTGATGCTATAAAAAGAAAACTACAATACATATCAATTCGGCATTTAATCTCCTTCGAAGCAGTCCCCTTATCAGGACTGATGCTATAAAAAGAAAACTACAACACATATCAATTCGGCATTTAATTTCCTTCGAAGCAGTCCACTTATCAGGACTGTTGCTATAAAAAGAAAACTACAATACATATCAATTCGGCATTTAATCTCCTTCGAAGTAGTCCTCTTATCGGGACTGGTGCTATAAAAAGAAAACTACAACACATATCAATTCGGCATTTAATCTCCTTCGAAGCACTACCCTTATCAGGACTGATGCTATAAAAAGAAAACTACAATACATATCAATTCGGCATTTAATCTCCTTCGAAGCAGGCCCCTTATCAGGACTGATGCTATAAAAAGAAAACTACAATACATATCAATTCGGCATTTATTCTACTTCGAAGTAGTCCTCTTATCGGGACTGGTGCTATAAAAAGAAAACTACAACACATATCAATTCGGCATTTAATCTCCTTCGAAGCAGTCCCTTTATCAAGACTGATGCTATAAAAAGAAAACTACAATACGTATCAATTCGGCATTAATCTCCTTCGAAGCAGTCCCCTTATCAGGACTGATGCTATAAAAAGAAAACTACAACACATATCAATTCGGCATTTAATCTCCTTCGAAGCAGTCCCCTTATCAGGACTGATGCTATAAAAAGAAAACTACAATACATATCAATTCGGCATTTAATCTCCTTCGAAGCAGTCCCCTTATCAGGACTGATGCTATAAAAAGAAAACTACAATACATATCAATTCGGCATTTAATCTCCTTCGAAGCAGTCCCCTTATCAGGACTGATGCTATAAAAAGAAAACTACAATACATATCAATTCGGCATTTAATCTCCTTCGAAGTTCTGAAGTTACACATTTTATCCAGGGTCATTTTCATTGATGGAAGCATATTTGCAATTCCTTTTTTGGATAGCGAGCAGCGACTTCATCGTATTCTCTTGGATTTCCTCGACGTCTTGAAATCATGTTACTTTCAATTGGGATATGATTTTTGGAAAGAGGTCAAATTCGCAAGTGGCGGGATTTGAAGAATATAGTGGTCGTCGGACCTGATAAATAAATAGTAAAATAATTTACAATACATTCTGATGGCAAAACTATTTACTATCAATTCATATAGTAAATCATTTACAATACATTCTTATAATAAAATAATTTCAAATACATTCTCATAATGAAATAATTTCCAATGCATTCTTGTAATAAAATTATTTCTAATACATTCTTATAATAAAATCATTTATAATGCTTTCTTATAATAAAATCATTTACAATGCATTCTTTTACTAAGGAAGCTACTCAGAGTGTGGCACACAGAGCCTGGGCAACTAACAATCGGCCTGAGTGGAACTAGAACAGTCTACCTCAGTGAGCGAAATAAAGGGTTCAGTTCGACATTCCAACCACCTGAAGAAGGCCGGAGCGTACAACGGCCGAAAGGTTGTAATAAATATGGAGACAAAGATGAGGACAATAGTCCGAATAATGTAAATAATGTACATAATACTTCAACTCAGAAATATAGACAGAAAATCATTTACAATACATTCTTATAATAAAATCATTTACAACGCATTCTTATATTAAAATTATTTACAATGCATTCTCATAGTAAAATCATTTACAAGGCATTCATATTGTATAATTATTTACGATGAATTGTTATAATAACATTATATACGAAGTCTGATGAAAATTTATCGAGACTTGTGCTATAAAAAGAAAACTACAACATATATCAATTCGGCATTTAATCTCCTTCGAAGCACTACACATTTTATCCAGCGTCGTTTTCATTGATGGAAACATACTTAAAACTCCTTAGTTGGAATAACGAGCAGCTGCATAGGCGCATCCTCTTACATTTCTTCAATGTCTTGAAATCTTCTTCCTGTTCTTTTCAAGTAGGATTTAAGTTTTTAAGAAAATTTAGCAAGGGGCGAGATCTGGGGAATATGCTAGTTGTCGATCCTGGGGAATGATGTCGTTGGCCAAAAACTGCTGCACAAACCATGGTCACTGATGAGAACTCTGTGGTGGGGGTGAGACAACCACACTCTACACACTTTCCTTCCAAGCACTGCTATAAATAAAAGAACGAGGACGTTATAACTTAGTGTATCTGCGTGACAGAGTTCAAGGTCAATTTTTGACAAGCGGCTTAATTCTGCGTACTTTAACCCCGTTACCATAGCAACAATCGCGATACCTTAGACCTCTTATATATGTATTGAAATTGTCTATTTTCTTTTCCCAACTGCAAATCATCTTTCGCAAAACTGGCACCTGCAAATGTCTACCCTTTTTAATAAACCTTGTTTAGACGAAAACTACTACCTAATTATACCAAATTTATATATATATATATATATATATATATATATATATATATATAAAAGTGAACATAGAATTCAACACTTAGAGGCGACAGTCTGTTTCATGCTAGATGCAATCGTCAGGCCTGACGATTGCATCTAACATGAAACAGACTGTCGCCTCTAAGTGTTGACTTCTATGTTCACTTTTATATTTACACACGCTCTATCTCTGATATTGAGCACTTTATCCCATAAATATAGCACACTTTAAGACTATATTTCTTCATATATATATATATATATATATATATATATATATATATATATATATATATATATATGTAATCAGCATCACTCAATGCATGACAATAAAGCCACTAAGACATAAGGGGTTACAAGAGGTGGAAGAATTAGGAACAGAAAAATTAATAATGAACTTGAAGAGAAAAAGTAACCAGGACAATAGCGATTGACATTGCATTTCAATTATTGCAGATTAAAGTTAGCTGGGAAGCATGGAGCCGGAAGGGGGTTCCACAAGCGAGAAGTGTGAGAAAAGAAATTGTTAGCATAGAATTTACGGCTAGATCTAGCCAGCCCAACTGTAAGTTGATGAGAACTTGACACCAGTCTAGTACTGTGGTTAAATTCAAAAAGTCTACGTATCATAGCGAAGAGCTCATCCGAACAATTACCATGAAAGTATCTATAGAAAAGACACAGAGAGGCAACCTTATGGCGGTAGGAAAATGACTAAACCGAGCTGCCAGATCAGGACCAATAATATTGTTGATTCTTCTTTGGATTTTAATAAGGGGCTCGAGGTAAATAACAGAGGTAGAGAGATAGATACATAGATAGAAACAAACAGAAAGACAAGCAGATAGATAGATAGATAGATAGATAGATAGATAGATAGATAGATAGATAGATAGATAGATAGATAGCAGCAAACAGACTAATCTACCTTCCTTGCTAATGGTAATCCTATGGTTAGCGGATTTTAAATTTAATGTAACCTACTCTCTAAAAAATTGGATGCCATGTACTAATGGGTTAAATGGTTTCGGCATCGTTCTGAGGGTGGCTCCAAAATTTGGGCCTATAGTGTATATATATATATATATATATATATATATATATATATGTGTGTGTGTGTGTGTGTGTGTGTGTGTGTGTGTGTGTGTGTGTGTGTGTGTGTATTTAGGCAGTAAATTCTCTTTTACGCATGTCTGAATAAATTATAAACATTATGTCTGCCTATTTTGATTATAATCCTTTCATATTCACGAATATTTTTCCGTATATTACAATTAAATAAGGCAAGAAATGCACTGTAACAGTGAGAATCACTTTTACTCCCCAAGTACTTTCCATCTCTTTCTGAGATCATCATCAGAGGTGCAACTGGTAAAGCCAAAGCTATATGCAGCTATCCATTGCTGAGCTCTTTTTTCTTTTTGTGTTTAAATTCAGTAATAGATTAGCTACGGCTGTGAGAATAAAAGCACTATGATGCAATTAACTCCGCTAGAAATTTGGAAACGCCATGATGTAATGCTTGACATTCACGCTGGAAGCTCCAATATAAATATTTCAGCGTGTTTGAGAGTCAATATAAGGGCCGTGCAGAGGATTTGGAGTTGGATGAGTCTAATGGTGATTACGAAGGTGTTTGGAGTGATCACTAGTGATGGCGACGTAATGCCTCCATTCATCTTCCTATAGGGCCTCAGACTCAACACGGAGACCTACATCAAGTGCCTTTAGGAGATAGTGCTGCCCTGGGTCAAGAGGGCTGCTGCTACGCGATGTCATACAAGCAAGAGAACCCAGTCAATGTTGTCAGACAATTTCTGCGACCACAGAATGCAACGCCCTTGATATTATGTGTAGGGTTGGGCAGTTGAGTGACAGGCTAACAAAACTCCTTGTAATACCAATGATGAACTGAAGACAAGGATTATGGCAACATCCACCAACTTAAACAAGGAGAGTATCCAGAAGAGTTTGTAGGAGATTCCGAAGTAGTGTGGATGCCGTAGTTGAAGCCAATCAATTTATTGGATAAATTTACTCTTTCGTATTTCAAGATATTTCTGTGTAATTTTGGTAAATACATCTGTCACTATTATTTTCATTTTTGCGTCATTTAGACGACAATTTACCTATCGCTGTTTCTCTCTCTATATATATATATATACATATATATATATATATATATATATATATATATATATATATATATATATATATATATATATATATCCATCTACATACAAGCCTGTTTTGTTGTATCACAGCTTATCAATATGGCTAGACATCCGATTGCTTCGAAACTCGACCGATTTGGCATCAGTCAGAGATCCGAGCTATCGGCGTACGGCATTCACACACACACACACATACACACACACACACACACACACACACACACATATATATATATATATATACATATATATATATATATATATATATATATATATATATATATTATTCTGTTTTACATTTTTCTGAAAAGTTTGCTTCGATTGTTCGGAGGTACATTTGTCCCAATTCAGTGTATCAATATCGTTAAAAATAATTTGGGATTTAAAAATCGCTTGTGTCTGAATAGGGGAAAGCCAGCAGGTTTATTAAATATAAAGAAGAAGAAGAAAAGGAATGAAAAAAAAACAGAATTGAAAAACAATTTAATAATATGAAATTAAAATGAAAAAGGAATAAAAGGAATGAAAATGAGAAAAAGATGGAAAGAAATGGTTAGTGAAAAAAAGAAGAAAATGAAAAAAAAAACGAAAAAGTCGAATGAATAAAGAAGAAGAAAGAAACAAACAAACAAAGAGAAATCAGACTAAAAAATAAATTAAAAAATGGAACGAACGGACAAAACAAAAAGGAACAGAAAAATGACATCTGCTTCATTGACAGATTAAAATCAAAATCTTTCCAATGATGAAAACTGACCGCCGCCGTGCTGGGGTTGTCATAAACAACAAACACCGAATATTAGCCATGACAACCTCATCGCCAAGCCAAAAATGGCACATGTCATATGAGTGGGTTGATAGAGCTTTGCTTGAGCCCCGAATAAAGTCATCACCGCTTCGGGGTATAAAGTCAGCTGGGATTAAAATAATTATTCGTGATATGCAAATGAACGGGAAGGTTTAGAGTTGGGCAGGAAACGGGTGGCATTTGTAAAGCCCTACTGTCGTAAACGACGCCCACACTACTTGCAGAACGCCTACCCGTAATTCCTAGCTTGAGTTAAGTGAAGTTTAACTCACATAGATAGATAGATAGATAGATAGATAGGAAGTGGCAGAATGAGATAGATAGATAGATAGATAGATAGATAGATAGATAGATAGATAGATAGATAGATAACGTAAGAGAGAGTGGAATAAAGAAAGATACTCTTCGTCGTGTTAGACCCTGTACAGAGATCTTACATATAATTACTTCTACATAATGAGTTCGATCCTCACTGACTGATAACTAAAAATATTTCACTTGCATTGTGAGATTAGACATTACATACATTTCAATGTACAGTGCTGTTCGATAAAAGTGACTCACCTGATTTTTTTTTTTTTTATTAAATGTTCTCTTCTCCGATGAAACGAAAGTTGAGCTAAACTCAAAGGATAAGCGATCTAAAATCTGAAGAAGCTTTGAAAGCTCTTTGAATTTAGCAGTAAGTACTGTCAAGCATCCGTTCAGTATAATGTTCTGGGGATGCTTTTCTTTTCATGGAACTGGTTTCTTAAAACCTATTGAAAAGACCCTCAGGAGAGAGCAGTACAAGAGAATTTTAGAGTCTTGTCTGCTCCCTTCTGCTGAAAGGGTGCAAATCGACCCCACCGAGCTCATTTTTATGCAGGATAATGCTCCCTGTCACAAATCAAAATTGATGAAGGAATACTTTGATGAGAAGCAGGTGAGTGTTATGACATGGCCACCCCAATCTCCTGACCTCAACCCCATAGAAAACTTATGGAGCATTATAAAGTACAGGCTCTCGAGAAAGCAGTTGAGCAACAAAGAGGATTTGATTGTGAATTTCATATCCGAATGGAATTCAATGCTTGGAGATGAGATTTGCCAGAACCTAATCAAGTCAATGCCAAAAAGGGTTGAAAAGGTTATTCAAAATAAAGGAGGACCCATAGATTATTAAATAATTCGAACTATATTACCTATTATAAATAAATTATACCTCTATTATTCTTTGTTTAAAGCTGTTCGGTTATGTTTCTATTGATTACTAGTTGCAGGGAATAAGTGAGTCACTTTTTTTGCACAGAGTTTTTCCCTAAATCTCATTTATATCCAAAATTATATTTATCAATAGAATACCTTAGGGTGAGTAAACTTTTTTACTAGGTGGTCGGGAAGGGGTCTTTATGTTAGTAAGATTAAAAATTAGTTTGACCCCAAAAACAATAGGCGAAAAAATTTTAAGTAAAAAAAATTAGGTGAATCACTTTTATCGAACAGCACTGTATATATATATATATATATATATATATATATATATATATATATATATATATATATATATATATATATTTAAAGATATTTATATTATGTTTAACGTTCTTTTTATAGATACAGTATTTAAGCAAATGCTCTGTTTTATAATAAACAGTATTAAATAACATTTACCGGCCTGAATGTCCGAGAAATTTTGATAGAATTTCTCGGACATTCAGGCCGGTAAATGTTATTTAATACTGTTTATTATAAAACAGAGCATTTGCTTAAATACTTGTATCTATAAAAAGAACGTTAAACATATTATAAATGTCTTTAAAATAAATTGTCGGACTATGTCCAATTCAAAAATATATATATATATATATATATATATATATACATATACATATATATATATATATATATATATATATATATATATATATATATATCGAGTGTAACAGTAAAATTGTCCAAATCGTGTAACTGCATACGATAATTGTAAATTCCACAAAATGTTTAATATCTACAATCCAATAAACTAGTTAATTTCCTTTCGTCCAGGTTTTCAGATAACACTTTTAATCATCTTGACACCATTTGTTGTTAGAATCACTGAAAAAACTTTTGAGTTATTCAGCTAGAAAGAGAACAGGTTAAAATCCTTTTGTGTCAGCCCCTTCCCAACTGAGCAATGGTGACAGGAAAAAGATCATTCAGGCCTTCATTAATGGTCTCAACATTCATACTCTAGCTACCATCTTCAAAATCCATTCAAGAACCATCAAGAGGACGGTGAATAAGTTTAAAAGAGCGAACAACAGCAGAGAGGAAAACTGGATCAGGGGGTCACAACAGGAAGAGGGATCATCATTTCAACTTAAAGCATAATATATTATTATTGTTCAAGTAGAATCCAAAAGTGTTATAAAACCTCAGAGAATTCCAGTAAGATATATTTTTAATAATTTCTAAGACACAACGGTTCAAATCTTAATCTAACAATTGGACAATTTTGCCGTTACAACCGGTATACACATATATGTGTGTGTGTGTGTGTGTGTGTGTGTGTGTGTGTGTGTGTGTGTGTGTGTGTGTGTGTGTACACGTCTTCTCCTGGGTATTCAAATTAGTTATTAGTATTCAGAAGAGAAGCATTCCTATAGTAAAATGATTTTCAGTGCATTTCTATAGTAAAATAATTTGCAACACATTCCTATAGTACAATCATTTTCAATACATTCCTATAGTAAAATCTTTTACAATGCATTCCTATAGTAAAATCGTTTCCAATACATTACTATAATAAAATCCTTTACAATGCATTCCTATAGTAAAATCATTTCTAATGTATTCCCATAGTAAAATCATTTCCAATAAATTCCTATAGTAAAATCATTTCCAATACATTCCTATAATAAAATCATTTCCAATACATAGTTATAGTAAAATCATTTCCAATGCATTCCTATAATAAAATAATTTCCAATGTATTCCTATAGTAAAATTATTTCCAATGTATTCCTATAGTAAAATCCTTTACAATGCATTCCTATACTACAATCATTTCCAATGCATTCCTATAGTAAAATCATTTCCAATGCATTCCCATAATAAAATCATTTCCAATGTATTCCTATAATAAAATCATTTCCAATGCATTCCTACAGTAAAATCATTTCCAATGCATTCCTACAGTAAAATCATTGCCAATTCATTCCTTTAGTAAAATCCTTTACAATGCATTCCTATAGTAAAATCATTTCCAATACATTCCTATAGTAAAATCATTTCCAATACATTCCTATAGTAAAATCCTTTACAATGCATTCCTATAGTAAAATCATTTCCAATGCATTCCTATAGTGAAATTTTTGCAATGCATTCCTGGAGTAAAATCCGTTACAATGCATTCTTACAGTTAAATCATTACCAATGTATTCTTACAGTAAAATCTTTTACAATGAATTCCTATAGTAAAAATATTTCCAATACATTCCTATAGTAAAATCATTTCCAATGCATCTTATAGTAAAATCATTTAAAATGCATCCCTATAGTAAAATCATTTCCAATATATTCCTATAGTAAAATCATTTCCAATGTATTCCTATAGTAAAATCATTTCCAATGCATTCCTATAGTAAAATCATTTCCAATGCATTCCTATAATAAATTCATTTGCAATGTATTCCTATAGTACAATCATTTCCAATGCATTCCTGTAATAAAATCATTTCCAATGCATTCCTATAGTAAAATCATTTTGCATTGTATTCCTATAGTAAAATCATTTCCAATGTATTCCTATTGTAAAATCATTTCCAATGCATTCCTATAGTAAAATCATTTCCAATGTATTCCTATTGTAAAATCATTTCCAATGTATTCCTATTGTAAAATCATTTCCAATGCATTCCTATAGTAAAATCATTTCCAATGCATTCCTATTGTAAAATCATTTCCAATGCATTCCTATAGTACAATCATTTCCAATGCATTCCTCTAATAAAATCATTTCCAATGTATTCCTATAGTACAATCATTTCCAATGTATTCCTATAGTACAATCATTTCCAATGCATTCCTATAGTAAAATCATTTCCAATGTATTCCTATTGTAAAATCATTTCCAATGTATTCCTTTGTAAAATCATTTCCAATGCATTCCTCTAATAAAGTAATTTCCAATGCATTTCTATAGTACAATCATTTCCAGTGCATTCTTATACGTTCATTAAAATGTATCCATTCACAATACGCTTTTACAGCATCATTTAAATGATGTTATAAAATCGGCAGAAGTTACTTTGTAAACAATCTACACAACAGAAATGGCTCTGTGTTAATGGTAAATTCCAAAATAAAACTGGAAGAGTTATTATGCAAGGAAGTCAAGGAAAGCCAGAAGACTAATCAATAACTGTCAAAAAATAGAACGCATCGTTGTAAGCAAAAGAGACGACCCAACGTCAAGTCAGAATTGAGTAAGCGTGGAAATGTAAGTGTCTAACGACAGAACGAGCGTTTCAGAAATCCGAAGGTGCCTAGGAATCGGTGCCTATGAACAGCATTCGTTACACCTGAGTATTTGTCCTCCTAGTTGAATATATTGACGGAAGCTAATGGATCCAACACTCCCAGTGGGCTGTGTGCTAGATGGTCGTTAGTGTCGCAAGAACGTTCATCCGACCTTTGACAGGTCTTTAAAAATCCTACTGGTTGTCTAGCCGCACTTCTCACCAGTGAAACCGGTTTCGTCTCCAATAACCCGGCCATGTGGCAGGTAGTACACGGTTCTTTTCTTTTTATGTGCCATGTCCTTTCAGGACGTAGGCGATCGTCGTTCTTCACCTCCTTCTATATCTCGCAGCTCTCAGTAAGCTACTTCCCTCTGCTTCCTATCCCAGACCACGTTCTGTCATCCACCTGCTCCAGCTCGTCAGGTATGCTATGCGTTGTTTTCCCTTGTCTCTCTTTCCCTCTATTCGACCCGTGAGTATCAGATTCTCCAGGCCCTGCTTCCTCATCATGTGTCCCAGAAACTTCAGCTGCCTCTTTCTGATGTTAAGTATAATCCTTCTCCTTGTTTCTAACCTCTCTAAGACCTCATCGTTGCTCGGTTCATGATATCCTTAGCATCTTTCTGTAGAACCACATCTCCGTCGCCTCGAGTCTCTTCCTCATCGTCGAGGAAATCGTCCAACATTCGATGCCGTAAAGAAGAACAAATGTCACGTAATAGTTCAGTATTCTTTTCTTTGTTACCAAAGAATGGTATAAACACCACTCGTACTTGGTACCAATAAATAAAATAAATGGGTGGGCGTTGGTGGTATAGTAGCAAATAACTAAATAGCACTTGTTAACGAATAGCTCCCGATACAATATATATATATACAATATATATATATATATATATATATATATATATATATATATATATATATATATATATATATATATATATATATATATATATTACGTCAAACGTTATTTTTAGTGTATACGCGTATTTGAGTAGACTTTTTTTTTTCTATTTCGTCTACCGACCTGTGCACTCGATTGTACCATAGGAATACATTGGAAATGATTTTACTATAGGAATGCATTGGAAATGATTTTATTAGAGGAATACATTGGAAATGATTGTACTATAGGAATGCATTGGAAATGATTTTACAATAGGAATGCATTGGAAATGATTTTACTATAGGAATGCATTTTAAATGATTTTACTAAAAGATGTATTGGAAATTATTTTATTATAGGAATGCATTGGAAATGATTTTACTATAAGAATGCATTGGAAATGATTGTACTATAGGAATACATTGGAAATCGCTTTTTGCAGGAATAACCACCGTCTGATCTGATGTGCTTTAACCGCTCGACCACGAAGAGCTTCAAAATTCTATTCGCCTTTAAAGCACACACACTCGTTCAGATTTTTTAAAAAAATTTACATGCGTACAAGTGATTTCTTTTCTGGACAAAGAGTGCGTAAAAAATGTCCTGATTATCTGTCGACCCGAGCGCTTTCGGCTATCCTTTTAGCCATTATCAAGGATATTTTTCAACTGAATATGTAAATTTGTTAATGTATATATAGAGATGGGAATGTTTTTTTTTAATTTCTGAACACGATCAGCATATAGATACCCCAAAGGAAAGCGATACCTAAGGATTAAAATGAATTTTTAAAACTGACAAATCTTTCTTGAAGGTTTTTTTAGTTTTTATTTCAAGCTTATAGATCAAATTTAATATTTCCAGTAAACAAAATACTTTGCTGTATTTCCGGCTAAATTTAAATTGATTGGAATTAATCATTTTTATTATCAGTAAAAACGCTAAAATCGTTCATGTTGACAAATCTGTCAACACAACGTAATTCACTTTATTTTTAAAAAAATCAAAAATAAAATATACTTTTATGAAACTTTATTTGAGTAAGATTAGCTGAGTTAAAACTTAATTAATCTGATTTTAAACAAATATTACGTACTTTTAGTTTAAAATATCATAGAAAAGCATTTTTAACACGATAGATTTATGTTTGAGTATTTTTACTACGGAAACATAACTTTAACAATTACTTGATGAAAATAATGTGAACGGCCTTTTTATATTATTTTTAACTAGCCGGTAATCTTAAACATTTAAGAAAATATTCAAAACAATCTAACATTTTATTTGATTTTAGGTATTTTGGTTTTATAGGCTAACTTATGAAGACCGTTGTTGAAGGAATGTTAGAAAATTAACAATAGATTTTAAATTTATAGTTACCGCTTTTATTTTCTGATAATGTCGCGTATGAACATCCGTATTTATAAAAGTCGACACTTTTATTCCCATATAAAATAAATTCAGAATTCCTTTTAAAATATTGGGGGTCGTCGAATTGCAGTGAGCTTTTCCATTTAACAGTCTTAATTTAATAACAATATCATTTGACCACTACAAATTAATAGATAGTTTTAAAGCATTTAAAAGTTTATAAATTATTCTAATTCAAATTTTTTAAAATGAAAACAATTCTTCTAAAAAATCATTATTCATCGAATTTTTTTATTAAGTTATGGTCTATAATATATTTTTATACATAAAAACAATGAAAAGTTTTTCTAATTAAATAAAGTCTTAGTTTTATTCCATTTTTTTATTTTACGAATCAGAACAGACTTTCTCTAACTGGAGGTCCTGTGTCACCAAAAATAATTAATGATTTAAATTCTCCGAGGACTTGTACTTATAACTAATACAAATATTAAGCTCTACAAAAAAAAAAGAATTTCTCGAAATTTCATAAAATTTAATAAGTGGAGGTTAACAGATATTAAAAAAATATTTTTACAAAGATTTTCTAAAACAGAAACATTTTTAAAAAATTAATTTAATACATTTGTGAATAAAAAATCCTGAAAGTTTCATTAAAATCCGAAAATTATCTGACTTTTGCAAGAATTTCAGAATCAGTGTTTGTTTGTTTTTTTTTGCACCGAAAAACGATAATAAAATTTCCTATATTAATTTATGACCAATCGCTGATGCAAAAAAAAATTAACCAAAATTTTGAAGGTTCTAAAAAGGCTCGAAAAATATGTTAATAATAAAAAAAAACATCCTTTGGTTTTTCCTCTTAATAACAACGAAAAGATTTTGACAATAAAACGTTTTTTTATTAAGTTTGGGGCATTTTTTCATCATGTACGCTCACTTTTTAGCGAATCTTTCTTTCACACAGACATAATTATAAAACGGTTATTGGTCAGAGTTGAATTAGACCAGGAAACATTTGTATTAGAAAGTGCTCAATACATGTATAAAGCAAAGAAAATTTAACATGCAGGGCTTTGAAATTTTTAAAAATATATGTGATCAGCCTATCATGCTACATTGATTTCAATCTTTTGGGATCTTCAGGCAATGCGGGCCAAATGATTTCCTTGTATTTTATTGTTTATATATAAACGCTCAACGTGAAGTGTAATAGAAAGAAAGGAGATATTTTTGAGTTCGTACGGACCAGGATGAAAGTGTGTACATTTTATTTACTCCCCCTCCAATACAATTTCAACATTCTTGCTTTTCTCCTCCCCTTCTATTACACTTCACGTTGTGCGTTTGTATACAAATAATAAAGCGTTAGGATATCATTTGGCTCGCTTCGCCCGAGGATAGCGAAAGGTTGAAACCAAGGTAGCGTGATTGACTGATCTTCTATTTTATATATATATATATATATATATATATATATATATAATCAAACAAATCCTTTTACGTCATATGGGGAATAGGCTATTTCGGCAGACGACGAATATGGTCGTCTATCTTTTCAGCCCGATGTGGAATGAAATGAAGTTCATGTCTGGAAGGTTTAGATGAAGCGGGAAAACCTCCCGCTTCAGAGGAGGTGAGAAATCGAGAGTGGAAGCTAAAGAGTCAACTTAAACCATAACTTGTCTTAACAAGTTACGGTTGGTTTAAGTTCCAATTTCGTCGTCTGCCGAAATAGCCTATTCCCCATATGAGGTAAAAGGATTTGTTTGATTATTAATTATATTGCCCTGTATAAACAAGATACATCAAGCTCTTTTTTTGTGGATTAGTTCTAATATGTTCAGATTACTTGGGTCCATTTGGATTATATACCAACAGACTTTTTACTTTAGTACATATAAACACACACACACACACACACACACACACACACACACACACATATATATATATATATATATATATATATATATATATATATATATATATAATTTATAAACAGCATGAATGCAGAATTAATAACATTATAAAAAAATGCATAACACCAGTTGACAATAGCAAAAAAATTAGATTAATTATTTATTATAAAAAATTTAAAACTTCTAACCTTATAGTTAAAAATAACAATTCACCTCCTAGAACAAAATTAAATAGAGCAAATATTATTTACGAATTCAAATGTCCATTAAGGAATTGTATTCCTCAAGAATTAACTTTCGTAAATGATTATATAGGCCACACTACAAATTGTTTAACACGCAGACTAACTCTACACCTTTCTGACAATAGCTCAATTAGATCTCATTTAAATATTCATGGAGACCTACCGGACACTATTCGGAACATACTTGAAGACAACACTAATATAATAGCATCATCCACATGCAAAAAAAGGCTAAAAATAATGGAAGCCTTATTAATAAAACAAACAAACCAACACTTAATAATATTAACTTTGAACATGGACATCGTATCTTGACCGTGTTTTGAAACAAAAAAATGAAACATTTTATAAAACATACATATAACAAACTATTTCTAATTCTAACAGTTGAAATATAATCCTTGAAAATGGCTAAATGTATAGCCGAAAGCACTCGGATAAAAAGAACATTCGGACAGTTTTTATATAATTTATCATCTGAAAAGAAAAACATTATTAGATCGCACGAGAAATTGTATAAAAAACTAAATAAAAGTACCTTGCCAGTCGTTTTTAATGAAATGTGCATGAAAGAAGGATTGCTGCCTAAATACACAAATATATATATATATATATATATATATATATATATATATATATATATATATATATATATATGCATGTTTCATTAAAAAGATACTACGATTAAGCTCTTTATCTAAATTTTCTTGTATTTGACCAAGTGTTTACTTTTTTGGACACAGAGTGTGTAGAAACTGTCCAAATGTTCTATAATTCCAAGCGCTTTCGGCTATACTTTTAGCCATTATCATGGATGATTTTATTTTGGGGTTTTAATTGGGTGTATGGGTTAATAAATAATTACATCGGTCACACTATTACATCCCTATCCAGACGTCTTACATTACACCTATCTGACTACAGCTCTATGAGAACCCATTTAAACACACACACAAACATACCAGACTCCATTAGAAAAATATTAGTAGAAAACACAAATATAACTTCATCCTCCTGTAAAAAAAAGGTTAAAAATAATGGAAGCCTCAATAATGAAAAAGTAAAAGCCAACACTCAGTAACATTAACTACGAACACGGCCACAATGTGATAACCGTGTTCGGAAAATAAAACATCACTATAGCACTAAAAACAAACACGCAACGCACACACTCAATTAAACTGAAAAAATAAAATCATCCTTGATAATGGCTAAAAGTATAGCCGAAAGAGCTCGGAATTATAGAATATTTGGACAGTTTCTACACACTCTGTATCCAGAAAAGAAAACCCTTTTTCGAACACAAGAAAAATTAAATAAAAAGCTTAATCTTAGTACCTTGTCTGTCGCCTTTAATGAAATATGTATAAATGGAGGATTGCTGCCTAAATACACTATATATATATATATATATATATATATATATATATATATATATATATATGCGTATGTGTGTGTTAGCATTTATGCACAGGCCGTCTGAAAGGAATTTTTTTATTAGAGGGTTACAAAGATTACTTCGGCGCTCCTTTCCCTTCTCCAATGGTAATTCTGTTTTCATTCATTACAATTTTATGGCATTAGCTGTAAGGCTCACATAAAATGAAAATCCAAATCAACAATATTTCCAAGCATTTTTTTCAGGTCTCGGGAAATTGACGATCCCCATTTGCCTTCCAAATCAACTTTAGACCCCCGTGCCCCTGGGGCGATCTGCACACTTGCAACTCCTTCCTATAATTCCTGTTTATGTATGTATCAATAAACTTTAATTGGCCATGCTGGGCTGACTCGGTAATAAGCTAAGAATGCCGTGTCAGAAATTGAATGAAGTCAGGACGTTGACAGCGAAAGAAACAATCGCGTAATAAGAATAAACTTTGATATGAATGACCAGTGCCCGGTAGAGCACTTGTCAGCTGCGACAACTCTCCAAGTTGCAATCATGTTTATTCTGACCCCAGGTGACCTGTAAAGGGTGTGACTGTTCGTCTTGGGTTACAATAAAGACACTGTGTCACCCCCTTAAGGTCAAGGCTACAAGCGCTCAAACTCTCTCCTTTCTCTGCTTTTCACTTTACTTATCTTTTCCTTTCCCTCTCTCCCACTCTTTCTATAATACTGTCTTTCTATAATACTGTCTTTCTTTTCCCCAGCTCTCTCCAACTCTCTACCGTGCATTTGCGGGCAGAGATACACCCACACAAATACTGATATAAAAATAAGAAATAACACGAGTATAAAAACAGGATGGAAACGGTTGTAAAAATAGAAAAAAAAAACATTGATATATGGTGTATGTATTATTATTAAACATATATTGTCGTAATTTTTGCATTTGTATACCTGTCTGTCTCCCCCTCCCTCCCTCCTCTCTCTCTCTCTCTTTACACACACACACACACACACACACACACATATATATATATATATATATATATATATATATATATATATATATATATATATATATATATATATACACACACACACACATATATATATATATATATATATATATATATATATATATATATTTATATATATGTAAGCAAATATGTGGATGTAGATCCGACGGTATGATGAAAATGTGGAAAATACAAAGTAAATTTAGTTACATCGAGGATACCTTCTCAAGCCCCTCGCATCCGAGACAATTAATACTCGGCGCTAAGCATAAAGCCTTGAAAATTCGCTGATGAACGTATTAATTGTCTCGGATGCGAGGGGCTTGAGAAGGTATCCTCAATGTAACTAAATTTACTTTGTCTTTTCCACATTTTCATCATATATATATATATATATATATATATATATATATATATATATATATATATATATATATATATATATATATATATATTGATAATATTAGTGGTTAATATACACATACATATATATGACGTCACACATTATGAAATGGACAAATTCCGACAATTATTTAAAGACATTTTTATGTTTAAAATTCTTTTTATAGCTACAAGTATTTAAGTAAATGCTCTGTTTATCATAATTTCTCGGACATTCAGGCCGGTAAATGTTATTTAATACTGTTTATTATAAATTTAATTTTTCTTGTGTTCGAACAAGTGCTTTCTTTTTGGGACAAAGTGTGTGCAAGAACTGTCAAAATGTTTTATGTCTCCGAGCGCTTTCGGCTATACCTTTAGCCATTATGGACCACAGCTCCATTAGAACGCATTTAAACACGCACACGAATTTACCAGACTCCATTAGAAACATACTAGTAGAAAACACAAATATATTAACTGCATCCACATGCAAAAAAAGATTAAAAATAATGGTGGCTTTAATAATAAAAAAGAAAAAGCCAACTCTTAACAATATTAACTACGAATAAGGCCACAATGTGCTCACCGTATTCGGAAATTAAAAACATCCCTACTACACACTAAGACATACACATAATGCACACACTCAATTAAGCAGAAAAATCAAATCATCCTTGATAATGGCTAAAGGTATAGACGAAAGCGCTCGGAAACATAAAACATTTGGACAGTTCTTACAAACCCTTTGTCCAGCAAAGAAAGCTCTTGTTCGAAGACAAGGAAAATTAAATAAAAAGCTCAATCGTAGTACCTTGTGTGTCGTTTTTAATGAAACATGCATATATATATAAAACGTTTACCTTGACAAATTATCGGATATCAAAAAAAAACTTTTATTTCACGAGAACAACATCATCATCAGCAATACGAAATGTGATTCACATTAAGCGGCTGGTGGCTATTTTCTTTTTCATAATTGTATCCGTATAGGAATAAGATTGTCATGGTCTTCACGTCTTACCCCCGAAATCCCCGACCATGGGGGGAGGGATACTATTTGCGGGTCCCGTTTTGACCTCTGCCATTTTTATTTCAGCACAGTTTTATGCCCATCCACCATTTTTATAATTATTTTTAAACTAACGTTACATTGTCAGTCATCAACTAACAATATATATCGTGTATCTGCATGTCCGGTTTGGTGTATATTACGCAGGAACTCCCGACGAGATTGGAAGCCCAAAAGGGCTACTTTCAGAAGCTTTTTTTTCTGCTTTTTGTACTTTTTATTTCTTTTTTTTTTTACCTAAGTTATATTGTCCACCATCAACTATAATAATCGACTGGACCGGTGCTTATTACCCCAAACCTCTCAACTGTATGGGGGCCCTACTGTGGAGGGGGCTAAGACGTGCTAATTTCAGTAGGGCTTAATTTTTTTAAATTATAATTTTCTTTCTGAACAGTTCTTTTAAATCAGTTAAGAGGGTAATATATTCCAGTAAAATCATTTTTTATTCCAAGATCATCCACTAAAGAAGATCTCTGATTTTTTTTTTTTACTAATAATAATTCTTAGCCGATGTCCACGGCTATTAATTAAAATAAAATTTCGAATCCCTCTATTTTACATTTCTAGAAAGATAAAATCGAGAAAATGATCGCTTAAAAAATAAAAATATTTAAAGATTTCAACACATGAAAATGTTTCCAAAAAACTGAAATACTGTTTTTAAGACAATCCCGTTTGTGTTGTGTTGGAATCTTTGTAAAAAAAATTTTTTCAGCGGAGACGCATCTGCGATTAATATTTATAGAAATATAAAAATTAGGTATTTAGTCATGAAAATATTGGTGGTTATTAAAAAAAAGAATTTAAAAGAAACTTATTGATTAAAAAAAATAAATAATTAATGAAAATTTACTGAAATTTCCAATTTAATAGGCCAATTCTCTGATTTTTGGTAATTTAAAAAAAGCGATGCTCTCCCAATTCTTCTTCGGTGGTCTGTAGCCCGCAGGTTGGGAACTAAATTTTCATTTAATCATAAAGTTTACATTGTTTTAGCACGAAAATGATAAAAGCAGGGTATAAATTGAAGTAGTTCTGCTTTATATTAATCCTATATATTTACCGCATATATATATATATATTCTCGTTAACATTATACTAGTCGCCAACGAGGTGTGGGCCGAAAAACAGATTTTTAAGGCAAAAAAATGCCGCTCTGTCTGTTTAAATATATGTGTGTGTACGTGTGTGTGTGCATGTATGTATGTATGAGTGCGTGCGTGCGTGCGTGCGTTCCGTTGAACAAAACTGACCAGGTACTTTTCTTTTTTATTATGTTTTTCTTGAATGTTTGCAAGTGTCTTTTTCTGGATTATTGAATGTAAAAATTGTTCAAATTGTTCCGAGCACTTTCGGCTAAATTGTTAGCGATTTTCAAGGATTCTTTTTTTATTACTATAGGTTTTTGAAAGGGCCCAAAGACATTAATAGTATATCTGTGGCAGCGAACCGGAAAATCTGAAACTGGTCTCAATGAAAACAGTGCCGGATTACTGATTAAACCGGATTACTGATTAAACCGGATTACTAGATTGATGATGGCCAACCTGTATATTACATCAGACGTTATTATTTTGGATGAAGTAACAAAAGATACTGTTTTAAAAATAAACCCATTCATTAGATATATATATATATATATATATATATATATATATATATATATATATATATATATATATATATATAATTTCTAATAAATGGATTTTTAATGAATGGATATATATATATATATATATATATATATATATATATATATATATATATATATATATTGTAGCAGTTAGCTCCTCTTCAGTTCTTTAATCTTTCAACAGGAGTCTCTCTCCCCTGGCTATAAATACTGGCTGACCCTTCTCTCTCGCTCTCTTTTCTGGTTCAGGCCTTGGGCCGCTACCTCGCGCGGAGACGAGGTCAAATCTTTCTTTTTCCACTTACACCAATATGTGACTTCTCACAGATACAGCATTTCCCAAATTCTGGGAACGCGCTAAGAACAATAGACGTACGTACGAACACTTAC
Source organism: Acanthosepion esculentum (assembly GCA_964036315.1). Taxonomy (NCBI): domain Eukaryota; kingdom Metazoa; phylum Mollusca; class Cephalopoda; order Sepiida; family Sepiidae; genus Acanthosepion; species Acanthosepion esculentum. Next base: position 25,310,879 of record OZ038503.1, on the reverse strand, counting down.
AACACACGCACATAATTTCTCCGTACAAACTCTATGTAACTGTTCATGTCTTTGTGTAACTCGTTATTAATATATATTTGTTTACCCATGTATATCGGTCTTGTTTGTTTTCTTTGTCTTCTTTGGACTTCATTTAAGTCTGACATTCTTATGTATCTGGACCCGCCAGCAGGAAAGTTTGACCTTCTGATATCTCCTCACATCTTCACCCCCACTGTCCTCTACAATATATATATATATATATATATATAGAGAGAGAGAGAGAGAGAGCGACAGAGAGAGAGAGAGAGACAATATTAGTGGTGAATATACACATACATATGCAATTATATATACACATACATATATGTATAAAAATAATTCCAAGAGGATATGATCCAGGTAGAACTCGATGTCCAGGACAGAGTAAGGATATAATAAAAAGACTTAAACTCTAATATTCCATGGTCATAATTTATTCCATTGGAATCGTAAGAACGATCCAATTCATCAGACCTACAATCTGTAGGTCTGATGAATTGGATCGTTCTTACGATTCCAATGAAATAAATTATGACCATGGAATATTAGAGTTTAAGTCTTTTTATTATATATATATATATATATATATATATATATATATATATATATATATATATATATATATATATACATATATATATATATATATATATAACATTGTTTATTTTGGCAGCAATCCCACTTTTATACAAGTTTCATTAAAAGCGACTGACAAGGCAAGGTACTGCGGTTACATTTTGTATTTAATTTTTCTTATGTTCTTACAATTTTCTTCTTTTATGGAAATGATTTCTGTAGAAGTTGTCCAAATGTTCTGTATGTCCGAGTGCTTTCATCTATACTTTTAGCCATTATCAAGAACGGTCTTATTTTTACTTTAAACTGAACGTATGAATTGTTTTATGTGTGTATCTAGAGTTATAAGAATTATTTATTTTACAAACACGGCCACTACATTGTGGCCGTGTTCATAGTTGATATTAGTGAGTGCTGACTTTTTCTTTTTTATTAATAATGCTTCCATTATTTTTAGCTTTTTACATGTGGAGGAGGGTATTATATTTGTGTTATCAATGAATATACGTGCTAATACACTTGGGAAAGGTATGAATCCTCTTCTTCTCCCCCGCCAGCTATGTGTGTATGCGTCTGTCCCTACATGCAACGGTGGGCCACTAGCAGTCTGCGAGTGGTAAAATTGCCGAGACAAACATGTTTCTTCTCTCTTTCTTTCTCTTTCCTCCCATTTAAATATTTTTTTCTCTTACTTTGTCGTCCTTCCTTTCTTCTTTCTTCCGTTTTTTCTTCTTTTTTTTTTTTAAGTTTAAAAATTTTAAGCTTCCTTTTCATTTTATCTTCAAACCCTTTGGTGTTGATAAACCTCGAAAGATTAATCGTTTACGGGGAGAAATAGTTATACAAATTGGATATTGGATTTCATTTATATGTAATTTATCTATCTATCTATATATATATATATATATATATATATATATATATATATATATATATATATAACATGAAAACAATAAACAAAAACTAAAAATTCTTGAAGCTATATACATAAAATAGTTGAAACCTAACCGGAACAAAATAAACTATGAAATCTCCAAAAATATTCTTAAGTGCCTATAATTTATAACAGAAGCCAATATACCAACGGCTTCCCATACTTAATACTTCTCGTTTTCACGTGGTCATGTGTGACGTCATGAGCTGCGGTGCGATTTGCGCTTCCAGCGTCTCGTATGCACGATTTGTCGTTGCTTGGAAATCTTCCATGTAAACATAAACAGACTATCATTATTGTGTTGTCCGTGTATTGGTTAATATATTGTAATGAAATTGTCATCTTTGCTTATGTAAGCCGAAAGTTTAGATAGGATTAAAAAATATGTATCAATATTGTGATTTTCTTTCTTCTTTTAATGATAATGTTATTAAGCTTATCAGACGATATGAAAAGAATTTATATAAAATAGACAAAACTTGTCTATATTATTTAATGAAACATGCATTAATATATATATATATATATATATATATATATATATATATATATATATATATATCACGTTAGCAGAAAAATGTGCCTTTATTAACACGCTATTTTCCCCTCTTTCAGAGTGTTATCACTGCTGATGGTGATAAATTTGTGGAGAAACACACGGGCGAGAGTCTACAGGGCGCCGAGATGCACATTCTACGGTGGATAGAAGATGGTAACATGATTGTTGTAAGTACATTTTTGTCGCCACCATTTTTCTTAAATTCGTCGCCGCCATCTTAAATCTTATGGTCATTCAATTTACATCCACTGCCTCATGCTATCTATAAAATAATAACATAATACTTCTTCTTCTTCTTCTTCTTCTTCTTCTTCTTCTTCTTCTTCTTCTTCTTCTTCTTCATTTTCTTCTTCTTCTCCTCCTCCTCTTGGCAGTTAAAGTAGTCAGATGCTGAGAAACGCTTACAGACTGAAAGAAACCAGAATATTTGCATGTCATCCTGTTGAAGGAAAGCGCTACCCCACCCACGACTAACCGAACAAAAGACAATATCTTCATTATTGTTGTTAATAATTCACTGTTTCTCTAGGTGTATCATATGTGGTGGTATATATAAATATATGGTTAAAAATGGTTTTGAGCGAGTGAAGTCGGTGGGGCATGACGAAGGCCATCCTTCTTCGAACTTTCTCTACTTGAGCTATAGTTTTAGAGATATCAGTCAGCTGATATCTTATTAAATGTAAAAACCGAAATTGATGTCGTTTAAGTGGCACAAACAGGTGATAACCTGAAAGAGCCAAGTAAAGACTATGCGAATAATGCATAAGAGTGTAATCCTCTTACATGACAATGCAACACAAAACACAGCCCACCTGACAAGAGGATTGCTCCAGCTATATGACGGGAAGGTTTTGATGCATCATTGGCATAGTCTCGTCTCGGGAAACTGACTCCGTTTTTACGTGGTCTATAGGGAATTTTTGCCCGAGCCTACGGGTTCGGATACCCCACTTTAAAACCCGGCCTTGTGTCACATTATGCTGCTTGGGGCAGTGGGTAAATAATTACTTCGCTCTTTCAGGTTATCTATCACTCTTTCAGGTTATCTATCACTATCACTTAAGCGACATCAATTTCTGACTGCTGAATCTTTGAATCGAGACGGTGGTCATCCGGGGACTTATTGTACAAAGGTGCAGACATTTAGCGGATTTTGCTGCTTATATGACGCATTTCTTTTCCTATAAAATATCCCCCCCAAAGCCCACCCCGCGTCTTATAAGTGGAAGATTACTAACGAAAGTGAACTTTTCTTCTAATTATTACATTCTAAATATTTACCATAAATTTGGTACTTATCGGTCTGTGATGAATTTTTCATGATTAGTTAAGGTTTCATGCTGAAATATGCTATTCAGTGTCTAAAATTATTCATAGTCGGGAGGGCCATGAAGTACAAGGAAGAAAGTTTTTCCGTCACGTCGGTGAGAAAGTGACGTCACTCACGTTTTCACCGATGTGACGTGGCTTCTGTCATTTTCTAACTGGCGTGACATGGCTCCACTCTGTTTTTTTACACATATTTTCATGGCAACCGTTCTGATGAGCCTTTTTACCCCTGGTACTTTGACTGCATGAATTTAAGAGTTTTACTAGTGTTGTAACCTAGGGAAAGTTACTGAATAGAATAATCACACGAAGGTTGGTAATGAACGATAATACTTAGGACAAGAACAACACATATAAGATTCGCCAGCGGCGCGTAGAAGAAGTAGTCAACTGCTAGAAGTGAGTCAAGTGAATTCCACAATGAATCTTCAACTGCAGACCAACATACAGTATTTACTACTGTATTTATGTGGATTGGGACATACCCATTCTCACCGATGTGACGAGGCTTCCCTCTGTTCTACAAATATTTTCATGGCAACTGTTCTGATGAGTTTTTTTTTCCTGCTGCTCCGTCTACATGAATTTAAGCATGCTACTCGATTGGCAACTAAGTCTTACTGTTGAACGAACCAGACGCAACCGTCACTTCTATTCGTACAGATTCTTTTCTCGCACTTCTCACCTGTAGAACTCCCTTCCAATTTCTTACTTCCCTGATAACTACAATCTCTAAAAATGTAAATGTAATGTCAATCGTCATTTTTGAACGCTGTTCCTTTTGGTCCTTTCCTCGGCCCGCCCCATTTTCAATCTTCTCATTCTCTTTTACTCCCTAACATCCCTTGCGTTCTAGTGGCATTGTGGGCCTTACTTGGGGTGAAATTATTAAAAAAAAAAAAAAAACGTAATGTTAATAATGATGGATGCTTCCTGGTCATCAGCCTCTCACGCAACATTTACAGGGGAAACGGTTACCCACTGATGGCTCTTGTTGCATTGGCGCCTGAAATCGCTTGGGGTCGAGGAAGATATTGATACTCACCTCTGCAACAATGGAATTAACGTATCACTCCCGATGTCGATTGTCTGCAAGGGTAGCATAGTGCTGCTAGTAGCATGTGCATAATATTTTATTTGTAAAATAATAAACGCGTTACTTTATTTCCGTATTTTGCGGCTTATAAGACGCCACGCTGCATTAGACGCTCTCCCACCACCACCTTATTTTGAAGGAAGAAATCGAGGAGAAAAGTTATTTTTCTTGTACTTCATAGCCCTCCCAACTATGCTCAGTTGTACCACGGTGGATAGCGGCTCGGATTGAGGAATCGAAGCGCCGAGTTCGAATTCAAGTCGCTTACGTGCTAATACCCTTGGGAATAGGTATGAATCCTCTTCTTCTCCTCCACCCCCCAGCTATGGGTAAATAGCAGGACAGACCGGCTTCTATAGCCTTGGATGGTATCTGGTCTACCGCAGAAAGAAATGGCAACCTACTGCGGGGAAAAAATCTGCCTCGTCAGTCATGTATCGACAGATACATTATCGTCTAAGCGTGTATTACGCATGGCACATAATTGACTGAATAGCATAATAACTTGACTAATCATGACAAAATCATCGCAGACCGAGAAGTACCAAATTTATGGTAACTATTTACGATGTAATTCTTACAAGAGAATTTAACTCCCATCACCGACCTTCGATTTATAGGAAGCAGGGTGGCTTTGAGGGGATATTTTATAGGAAAGAAATGCGTCTTATAAGTAGCAAAATACGGTAAATTACTGTACCTTTGTATAATAAGTTACGATAGTCTCTACCTACGACGATTTTAGTTTACGACTTTTGCCTCGTACATACGACGCAAATACCCGGCAAAAAAGAAAACAAACTTGAGTTTGTTTTCCTTTCTTCCCCAGATTTGTTGCTGCTTCTGAGCACTGCAAGAGAGGCAAGATCTTATGCTTCGTCATATCCTCTACCAAAAGCCAATGACATCACTGCCAATGAATATACAAGCCGTGTAAAACAATTTCATTTCATTGTCCTATTATAACTGCGCTTGTCCCGCCATTCGTTAGTTCACACGATCATTACGCCTTGCCAATACCACATGAATAATGGACTATTCCGTTTTGATCGCGTGAAGGGAGTGGAAAAGACGCTACTTGGTTTCACTGAGAAAATGAAAGTAAGAAAGAAAGGAAGATAGAACTGGGGAAAGAGAATCAGATTAAGCTGATAAAGACAGATGCTACACTTTGATCTTAGCCAAAAGGCCGAGAAGCGATTGTATTTTCTTGCCGCCCCGAGCTGGCAGGATATGATACAAGACCAGGTTCATATGGGGAGCCCGAGCGCGTGCCAGGTCCGAAAATAGTCCAGCCCCCGCAACCGCTGGCATCGGTATTACTACCGACTAAACCTCTTTAGTGCAATGAGGGAGGTACTGTCGAGGTCGACTGTTTCCTGACACCGGGCACCTCTCAGTAATATTTTCGGTAGCACTCTGTCCACAGAAAGAGACAAGCTGAGAGACGAAATGTAGCTTATCCACCTGAGAGCAGATACGACACTTTGATCACCAGCCAAAAGGCCGAGAATCGAATGTATTTCTCAGCGCACCCATGTCGCTACCGAATGTGACGCAAGTGTGTCTACCAGCAATACCGTGGAAAAATTGCCCAGTCCCCCAAACCACTCTGCACTTCCCTTTTTGGGGACTCCTCGATATTTAACAACCCTCCCACGTGGGTCGAATGTGGCACAAGGCCGGCTTAATGTGGGTTCTCCGAGCCCGTAGGCTCGGCCAAAAATATGCCCATTTAGAACCCGTATAAACGTGTTCAGGGACTGTCTACCTCCCCGGACGACACTTTGCCCTGCGGCAAAGCCTCGTCCGGGTTCCTCTCTGCCAAAGCAGAGAGTTCGACAAGAGTCGCGCACAGTCAGAGACGGCGACTCGACTCGTTCCTTTTTGGGGACTCCTCAGGCGCCGAGCAATCAACCCAGCCCGCTCCCGATAAAGAGGTACTGTCTGGGGGGGGGGGAGGAAGCCCCTTGGGGTTTGGGTTTAAAATCTTTTACCCTTCCCGAACCCTGAAAAGGTTGAGAAAGCATAGCGATCGCAATAAAAGCAACATTTTCCAGACGCACAGTATCGAATGACGGAAATCGAGTAAGGCAAAAATCCAGTTACCGTAAGTAAAATAACATTGTCTGCTGCATTATTATTAAGAGACATGTTCGTAAGACGGGGATTTGGCTTGTATGCCTTATTTTCATTTCATTGTATGTATTATATTTATGTCCTCCATTTTTTTATGTTAACATATAGAAATGTGCTGATGTGTCCTAGAGTATTACTTAGTTATCGAGGCACGATCGAGCAATGGATAGCGGCTCGGACTGAGGAATCGGAGAGCCGAGTTCGAATTCCAGTCGAATCCATTACATTCACTTATGTGCTAAAACCCTTGGGAAAGGTATGAATCCTCTTCTTCTTCCCCTAGCTATGGGTAAATAGCAGGACAGACCGGGTTCTATAGCCTTGGATGGCAAATGGTTTACCGCAGAAAGAAATGACAACCTACTTTGGGAAAAAATCTGCCTCCTCAGTCATGTATCGAAAGATACATGATCGCCTAAGCGTGTATCACGCATAGCACATGACTGACTGATAAGAGAGTGATATAAGTGTTTATGTACGGCATCATAAGCACGGACCTCTGTCGTAAGTCGAGGTCCCCCCCACCCTGCATTATTATTATTCATAGTTAGGACATTAAATATCTTGAATAAAATCTCAACATCTTCTACCAATTATTTCAAGATAAACTGTTGTGGATTCCGGGATGAAATCCGGTATCAAATAATAACAAACGCCAAGAATGACTATAGGAAAATAAATGTATTAACGTAATAATACAAACTGGTAATACAGGTTAGTAGTTCCAGGAATGCGGGGTTAGTAGACTAATATATATATAAAGTCTTTGGTATCGACGTATCGCGGTATGACTTCCTCCTGAGTCTACTTGCTTGTTACTATGTCTCTTGTGCTACCCTCCTCTATTACTACTCGACCGACTCAACGTTCACTACTACTACTGTCCGACTTGACTTAACGTACGTACTATTACTCACTCGGGTATTCAGTGGTAGTAGTATATGTATACCTTGGGTGAGTCCATTTGTGTAAAAAGGGGTGACCCCCTCAATATAAACCATTCCAAAAAGGAAACTATCATCTGGAATTGTAATGAAAGCAGGGATGACACCTACCATGAATGAATCATTATTATTATTATTATTACAATAAGACTCCTGGTTACGACAGTCCCGGTCTACGACACAATCTCTATTAATCCTGTTTCGACTAATGCCGTTTGTCTCGTACATACGACGCAAACGGTGCGGTGGAAGAATACGTTTGTTTTTCTGTCTTCTCCAGATTTGCTGCTGTTTCCGAGAACTTCAAGAGAGACAATATCGTACGCTTCGTCATTTCTTCTACTCAGAGCCAATGACATTAAATATCTAAGCAGCTTCAAACAATTTCATTTCATTATATGCATTATATTTATGTTCTCCGTTTTGCGTTTCAGTCTTAGTTGTGTTAAGATATGTCATAGAAATGTGTTGTTATGTCTTAGATTATTACTTTACTATAGCATTAGCATAGGTAAGTGACATAAGTGCTCTTTCACGAAAAATCGCGGGTACGTTCCGACTTAGACGGAAAATCACATTACCACGGATCGTGGGAACGGAACTCTGCCGTAAGTTGAGTACCCCCTGTATTTATTTTCAGATATTCGCTAATAATCACCTAATTTTATATATTCTAAAATAATAACCTCATATTATTATTATTATTATTATTATTATTATTATTATTATTATTATTATTATTATATTTCCTTTGATTTATGTTGTGGTCTCGTTTCTTTCCGGGTCCCAACCAGAGATCTAAGGTCAGAAATGGTATCATGACATTTTCCACTGAGCCTTTAAAAAAACTAAGATCACACACATTTTAAATAGATAAAGCCCTTCGTAAGGTGTCAGATGTATTTGCGAGTACAATTTTCTTTCTATTTCTTTAAGGCTTGAGCTACCATAGGTCCCTTCAATGAGTCTATCGGAATATTTTAGAATCAAACCGAGGGCTCCAACTACAGCTGGAATTGTTGATGTCCTCACGTGCCACATTTTTGAGATTTCGATTTCAAAGTCCTAGTACTTTGATAAATTTTTTGAAGATCTTCAAAGATTATTATTATTATTATTATTTTGATTTCTGGTGTGTACTCATTTTTTTCCGGGTCCCGACCAGAGACCTAAGGTCAGAAATGCCATCATAACATTTTCCACCAAACAATTAAAAAACAAAATTTTACATCAATAAAGCCTTTCGTGAAATGCGGGCTGTGCTCGTGAAAATAATGTTCTGTATTACTTTAAGGCATGGGCTACCAGGAATCCCTTCAATGAGTTTATTGGAATATTTTCCAATAAACCCGAGGGCTCCAACTACAGCAGGAATTGTTGATGTTCTCATATGCCACATTTTTCTTGTTGTTGTTGTTGTTGTTGTTATTATTATTATTATTATTATTATTATTATTATTATTATTATTATTATTATTATTATTATTATTCTGCTACTACTACTATCAGGGTAGCGTTTTAACTGAAGACTAAAAATGTGATACCAAACTTTGGAATAGCAAAAAATGCCTTCTAGAAATTCAGCAAAGTATTAAGAATCAGGAAAATGGTTTGGTTTGGTTTACGGCATATCAACGACAATGGGTTATTTAATGACGACAATATATTTATTGCTGGCAATTTTTTTAAAAATGTATTGCTGGTAATATCTTTCAAAAATGTATTGCTGGTAATATTTTTTTTCAAAAAATGTATTGCTGGTAATATTTTTTCAACGATTTATTGATGGTAATAATTTTTTTACAAAAATGTATTGCTGGTACTAAAACCTATTTCTACACTTTCATAGTCTTTTGACCCCAGTTTGGAAGGGGTCAACTATTTACCCATAGCTGGGACCCTAACAGGTGCTACCATCCCGGGTCAGGGTGGACTGTTAACACTAGCAATTAAGAGGCGGTTCCACGATCCTCAAAACCTCCTGATCAGAGGCCTTGCTGTTGGACGTAGTTTATCATCATACCCAGGACGCGGATGTAGTTTATCATCATACCCAGGACGCGGATGTAGTTCATCGTAATACCCAGCACGGACAGGAACATTTCGTTCGAAACAAAGAAAAGCGAACTAAAACGTTACCTTATCTCAATCCTCCTACATATTTTTTCAATAAAACTAGCCGCAACATCGTGTTCAGTATGGAGTAAAACCTGAGAATAAAAAAGAATACTTTATAATAAAAAATATAATAAATTTTGAAATACTTCTGAGACACGTACAGGGCTGTTCGATAAAAGGGACTCACCTGATTTTTTTTACTTAAAATTTTTTTCACCTATTGTTTTTGGGGTCAAACTAAATTTTAATCTTACTAATATAAAGACCCTTTCCCGACCACCTAGTAAAAAAGTTTACTCACCCTAAGGTATTCTATTGATAATTATAATTTTGGATATAAATGAGATTTAGGGAAAAATTATGTGCAAAAAAAGTGACTCACTTATTTCCTGCAACTAGTAATCAATAGAAACATAATCGAACAGCTTTAAACAAAGAATGATAGAGGTATAATTTATTTATAACAGGTAATATAGTTCGAAATATCTAATAATCTGTGGGTCCTCCTTTATTTTGAATAACCTTTTCAACCCTTTTTTGGCATTGACTTGATTAGGTTCTGGCAAATCTCATCTCCAAGCATTGAATTCCATTCGGATATGAAATTCACAATCAAATCCTCTTTGTTGCTCAACTGCTTTCTCGAGAGCCTGTACTTTATAATGCTCCATAAGTTTTCTATGGGTTTGAGGTCAGGAGATTGGGGTGGCCATGTCATGACACTCACTTGCTTCTCATCAAAGTATTCCTTCATCAATTTTGATTTGTGACAAGGAGCATTATCCTACATAAAAATGAGCTTGGTGGGGTCGATTTGCACCCCTTCAGCAGAAGGGAGCAGACAAGACTCTAAAATTCTCTTGTACTGCTCGCTCCTGGGAGTCTTTTCAATAGGCTTTAAGAAACCAGTTCCATGAAAAGAAAAGCATCGCCAGAACATTATACTGAACGGATGCTTGACAGTACTTACTGCTAAATTCAAAGAGCTTTCAAAACTTCTTCTTCGGATTTTAGATCGCTTATCCTTTGAATTTAGCTCAACTTTCGTTTCATCGGAGAAGAGAACATTTAGTAAAAAAAAAATCAGGTGAGTCACTTTTATTGAACAGCACTGTAGGTGGTGTGTAGTTAATATTAGCAAATGGATTTCAAATACGAGTCAAACCAGGCCTTCTTTGCTTGTTGGTTTTCAAAGAAAAACACGCCGTCTGCACACGGGATGTTGGCATCACACAATATATCTACTGTATAACCCGCAGTAAATCTAAGTTGGGCTTGCCCAATTGACGGGGATCAGAATACACCAATTGCATCCCCTGTAAAGTGGTAGGCCCACCCCTACACACAAATGTGGCAACCTTCTGGGTAGATGAGGCGTGCTCCCTCAATTATAAATCAGACCAATGTTTTATTCAAGTATAAACAGGGCCAGCTCTTTGACCTTTGACCCAAGATTTCGACATTAAATAAACCAAGAAGGATTGATATGTCGTTAAATTAATCTGATTATTCTAGACTAATCCAGTTCCCCCACCCACCCACTCCACAAGACCATGGTCAAGTGAGGAGGGTAAATGGAAACTCAACGCTGTTAAAGGGTGGATGAACTCTTTCAATGAGTCAATGGCCATCCACCCCCAACTATGGATTAAATAGCCTCACCAACAACTGGCCAAGCGTGATAAGTACGGCTACTCACCAGAAGACATAGATAGATAGATAGATAGATAGATAGATAGATAGATAGATAGATAGATAGATATGAACAGAATGAAAGATATGAAGAGACTTAGATAGATAGATAGATAGATAGATAGATAGATAGATAGATAGATAGATAGATAGATAGATAGATAGATATGAACAGAATGAAAGATATGAAGAGACTTAGATAGATAGATAGATAGATAGATAGATAGATAGATAGATAGATAGATATGAACAGAATGAAAGATATGAAGAGACTTAGATAGATAGATAGATAGATAGATAGATAGACAGATAGATAGATAGATAGATAGATAGATAGATAGATATTAATTTTTTATCCAACTTCATAAGTTTTTAAATTATCGATGACACTTAATAAATAATTTCCATGAAACCTCCTTGGATTTTGGCAGCGGATGCCTTCTTTAAAATTAGAAAGTAATTCGCCTGGGCAACGAGGAATCGTTCTCTAGACAGTACCTCCCCATTGACCGTAAGTGAAAAGAAAATGACATTTCCTGTGCTTAGTGTTTGTTTTCCGTTCCGGAATTGATCTCACTTTAAAATATATATATATAAAGTGGGCTGAGTGTGGTAATATTTGGATTATAAATTCAACGACTTTTTTCTTTAATTTTGAATGTAAATTTACTCATTTCATATGTTCTCTCTTTTTCTCTTTCTCTTTTAATTTCCTTGCTGCTGCTGCTACGGCAGAGGACAACTTGCAACGGTGCAACGATGAACTCCAGGTACACGAGGGCGTAACCACTGCAACCAATGAATGCTATTATCGCTCAACTGACGTCACTTCCTACATAAATTAGGTTATCCCAAGAGGCGTGAAACGCTCTCTTACTTCTGCCAAGCCTTGTATTTCTATTGTTATATTGTCGTCCAACAGCGAACTTTATATTATAAAATGTCAAATATTAAAAACAAAAAGAAACTATAAAAAAAAGACAAAAGTATCACATTAACCACGTCTTTTCCTCCACCCCAATCCCTTGTGTATTTCACAGCCTTCACGCGGTAAATGATTGGTCTCGTGGCTGTTATATCTTTAAGGGTGGTAAATGATTGATCTAGTGGCTATTATATCTTTAAGGGTGGCAAATGATTGGTCTCGTGGCTGTTATATCTTTAAGGGTGGCAAATGATTGGTTTAGTGGCTGTTATATCTTTAAGGATGGTAAATGATTGGTCTAGTGGCTATTATATCTTTAAGGGTGGCAAATGATTGGTCTCGTGGCTGTTATATCTTTAAGGGTGGCAAATGATTGGTTTAGTGGCTGTTATATCTTTAAGGATGGTAAATGATTGGTCTAGTGGCTATTATATCTTTAAGGGTGGCAAATTATTGGTCTCGTGGCTGTTATATCTTTAAGGGTGGCAAATGATTGGTTTAGTGGCTGTTATATCTTTAAGGATGGTAAATGATTGATCTAGTGGCTATTATATCTTTAAGGGCGGCAAATGATTGGTCTCGTGGCTGTTATATCTTTAAGGGTGGTAAACGATTGGTCTAGTGGCTGTTATATCTTTAAGGATGGTAAATGATTGGTCTAGTGGCTGTTATATCTTTAAGGGTGGTAAACGATTGGTCTAGTGGCTGTTATATCTTTAAGGTAACAATGTTTCATTATTATAGACAAAAGCGAAATAAGGGGCTAGAATTTGATAGTGTCAGGTAAAATCCGGTGATAGATCGTGTTCGTTAAGTAAGGAATTTGGATCGAAACCATGTCTTAACTCGCGTTTTTGTCGTGACTTCTTTAGAACCAGAAAATAATTCTCATAGGCACCGAGCATCTTTCTTTTTATAAAACAGCTCTCCATTAGACTTAAAAGGGAATAGTTAACAAAAACGATGGTATTACAGTTTGCTTTCGCTCCAACTTAAATACAGTCATCCATACGTCCAAAATAATTATATTAACTTACCTTTATTAGTGTAACATCCGCCATTATTATGACGTAACTTTGCCAAATTTACATGTAGGTTGTTTTTTTTTTAATTTACCTAGTTTAGGTCTCCTGGTTAACAGAAAAAAGAATAACAAACATGAATAATTTTAATACTATAGCTCAATGAGAATACTAAAAGAGATGCGATTTCAAAATAATGTCAAACAATTAGAAAGATAAATTATTAATCCCATTATTACATCAGTCATTCTTTGTACTTGGAATGTTAAATATACGCTCTATGACTATTTGAAAAGAACTGGTAGGTTTTGTTTCTCGAATCGGTCTGATCGGCAAAAGCGACGATTTTATTTCCTATCCTCAAAAAGACCATCTACCATTTCATGAAATCTGTTCCGACGAAACGTCTGCACCGGCCAGTCAATATGATTACTAATAATTACTATTTAATATCTGGAAATTAATTCAAACATAAAAACAGTATAGCCATCCTAGTTTCTCATCTGTTAATACTAGAACAGAAAATGCTTTTGATTTTACTGGCCTGTTCTTTTGTCACCCGATACATTGTCTTTTCTCCAGTAAAACAAACTGATTCCATTCAAAAACGTGTGTTTCATGTAATAAAAGCAATGTTTTGTGGGGATTCAAGATGCAAAATGTAATGTTATTTCCTTCTGTTGAAATATTCGCACAGAGGCCACAAGATGATTTCAGTGACGAAACCAAGCATTTAGTTTTGAATGTGTCTCCAATCAGAAATGTGCTTTGTGTCAAAGAGAAGAAAAGGTTTTGCCTACAGAAAATAACTTAGAATCAAATAAGTAGTTATAAAAGGTGTGAATGATTGGATGGATGTAACGTACAAGAAAGAAAGAAAGAAAGAAAGAAAGAAAGAAAGAAAGAAAGAAAGAAAGAAAGAAAAAAGAAAGAAAGAAAAGTAATTGGCTTAGATAGCTAGATAGATAAGGAACGAGTTGAGAAAGAAAGAAAGAAAGAAAGAAAGAAAGAAAGAAAGAAAAGTAACTGGCTTAGATAGATAGATAGATAGATAGATAGATAGATAGATAGATAGATAGATAAGGAACGAGTTAAGAAAGAAAGAAAGATAGAAAGAAAGAGTAGGTAGACCGATCTCTCTAGCCTTGGATGGCAGCCAGTCTAGGAGAAAAATAACTCTGTGTTGAAAAATATAGAAAAAGCAACGGGAAAGCATAACACATTCTTTGCCAGGAAGTCATGATTTTTGCAAATAATGAAGAAAGAAAATATGCAGGGAGCTATTATTACCTACGTCTGGAAGGAGCATGGCATAAAAAGGAGTTTGACTGACTATAGATAGATAGATAGATAGATAGATAGATAAAGGATCAAGTTTTTATAAAAAAAGAAACAAACAAACAAACGAGCAAACAGTCAGTATATCTAGTTTGAACTATAAGACGAGATAACTCGTCTGAAACCGGAAAGAACAAAACTTACAAGAAATGAACGTGAATAGATTAAAAATTCTATGATCAAATATGTCTGCGCTTATGCATAGCGTGGTGTGTTGTTAGACGAAATAAATATGCATTTCCACAAGAGCCCAGCAGATTACATGGCATGTGACGATAAACGAACGCCTTTACTTGCTGATCTCAAACTTGGATTAGCTTATTTTGGAACAAAACCACAACAGTGGAGTATCCAGTAAGATTCGAACTCCCTCGCTATGGTCTGTAAGATAACCTCGCTAAAGATTATTTAGCGGCAGACGCCCAAAGTAGATAGTTATTTACTGAGGTATCTAGAAAGGATCAAAGTCATGGTCTGAAGGAGGCTCACCCGTGAACCAGTGCACAGTATTGATAACTGCATACTTGTTTGTTCGTGTGCATGTGTAAAAGGGAGCATACACGTGTGCATTGTTCGTAGGTGGAAATTACTTACAATCGTTAATGGACGTATGTCTGTTTTTATAAAGTAAATAGGTTAAGGTAGACACGGAGAGAAGGAGAGAGAATATATTTGTATCTCATTAGCGACATATCTAGACCAAAAGTTATATATGCATATTTATTTATTAGTAGAAATTAACTTCGTATAATTTGCCACCCGCCCGTTTTGAATGGTTTGCAGTCACGATATCAAAACCATGCTGAATAAAGGCTTTTCTTTTAGTGTTGTTATATATCCCGCGTACGTAATGTGTGAAACCCTTTCTTTTCCAGGCAGTCAACGTTTGTACATGTGTGAATGTATGTGTGCACAGTCATTTTTCGCTTCTTTGTATTGTGTACGTAAACATATATATTTTGTTTGGCTTAAAAATCAAGTGGAAAAAAAACAAAAAAAAAACTATTAAAATGATTGGTTATAAAAATTGATGACGTCACGAGTTGGTAATCTGTGATAAAAAAAAAATGAATACTTTTTCTTTCTTTCTTTTAAAATGAACATTTTTTTTCCAAAAATCTTTTTTGGGGAAAATGACTACAAAAATACACTTGTACATGACACAGTCATTTATTATACACGCTTACATGCAAATATACGTTCGTATATATATACGTATGCATACATATACATATTTATGTGTGTGTTTAAATATATTTACGTGTCTTTGTATGCATATATTGAATGCTCATTTTTTTCTTTCCTCTCATATATATATATATATATATATATACATATATATATATATATATTTCTTTTTTATGCAAGCAATAAAGATGTGTGTTTTGTGCTCATGTACAGGTGTAGAAAGACAAAAATCGCTTTACCATAGTTTCGTACAAAAATATGGTTGCTTTGACTTGACCATAGTTTCGTACAAAAATATATGGCTCAGCTGGTTTGGTATTTTGTCCCTTAGTCTACTGTCTGTTTTGTGAGTGGTTTCGTTCCTTTGGAAAATAAAGAAATTAATAAAACTGGTTCAATTTGTGTGTTTTTTTATATACAAATCAAATGTTTTCTTCTTTTATGCGTTGTGTACCTTCAGGAAGGGGAGGTGGGCGATCATGTCTCGCCACAACTTCCTAACTCTATACCTTAAGCCAAGGGTCTCAAACTTAGAGATACAAAAGGGCCATGTAATATAATAACAACTCTAAGAAGAAGCTTTCTTTCTTTTTATGTGCCGTGCCATTTCAGGACGTAGGCGATCATGGCTCTCCACTTATCCTTTGTAGCTCTCAATAAGTTTCGTCCCTCTGACAACTCCTCCAGACCACGTTAAAATTGGATCTAGGTAAATTGCTCGAAATCATTGCTCGAAAATTAATTTCTCGAACTATCAATTACTCGAAAGGCAGATTGCTTAAAGTAATTTCGAAGCACCACGTAATTAAAGAACATTGTATCAAACTATGACACAACAAACAATGTTGAAGAATATTTAAGAAGTGTTGCATATAATATTTCATACTAATAGAGTAAATATTAGCAACAATAGTTACATTTACTTAAATCACGAAGAATAACAGTAATAATAAAAATGTACCCTTTGTTTTAAACTACGACAAAAAAGCATGGTAGAAAAAAATAAGACCTGCAATATAAATGCACTTGTTCTTTAATTTTAACTGGTCAGTTAACAACAAAAAAAGTTGTATTATTTTATCTTATAGTAAATATTAGAAACAATGTAGTTTTATTTTTTTAACCACATGTTTTGAGCAAACTGCCTTTCTGGCAATTGATAGTCCGAGAAATTATTTTTTTCGAGCAATTGATTTCGAGCAATTACCGGATACCGTTAAAATTTCTATCCATTCACCTTAAAGGTAAGTATTCCAGACTAAATGTCTGCGACTAAACCGACTACCCCATTTCCAGTTCTTCCGAGTGAGGCGACTTATTAGCGAGCCAGTAGGGAAAAAAAAAACAAGACCTAACAAAGGGCGGAGAACCTCTTTGAGTCAGCAGCCAGCTAACTAGAGGTGGTGTCTCAATAAATCACCGTGGAGAAGGCAACAGAAGCCACTATCAATCCCAAGACATGGCTAACAAGAAGAAGCATATGAAGCTTTATTTGACTAATTCTGCTTTAGAACTGCAAAAACGTTTATTTTATTGTGAAGGATGGTTACAAGCGATAGGGGAAATGGAATCTGCTTATTTTGCTAAATTTTATTACCTCAGACCATGACGTGTTGATGGAGAAATTCGGTGGGCTATAATCAAGTCCATTTCCATGGTATTACTAATAGCGTGGGGAGCAACTCCAGTCACCTGATCATGGTAGAAGCATTTTCTTGCATTAAAATTGATTCGCGTCACATCCACAGATGTGGGTTGGGCGAGGGAATAAAATATTCGGTGGGAGGTTAACATCCCTAATACCACTAGTCAAATTTAATTTTCCTAGAAAATTAAAAAAAAAAAACAAAGAAAAAAGAGATCGATATATTATTGTAAAGTATATTGTATCCTCTCGTCAAGTAACTGATGAAGAATACGTGCTAAGGGAGGGGGTGACTTTTCTTTCGTTCTGTGGATAGGAATTAGAACAGAGACTTTTCTTTTTATGTGCAATGTCCTTTCATGGTTCCCCACCTCCCTCTATCCATTTCAGTTCCTTCCCTCTGCTTCCTCTCCCAGATCACGTTCTGTCATCCACTTGCTTAAGTCCGCCAGGTATGTCACTCATTGTTTTCTCTTGTCTCTCTTTCCCTCTATTCGACCCGTGAGTATCAGATTCTCTAGACCCTCATTCCTCGTTATGTGTCTCGGGAACTTCAGCTGCTTCTACATGATGTTAAGTACAAATCTCCTCCTTGTTTGCAACCTCTCTAAGGTCTCATCGTTGTTCACACGCTCGGTCCATGATATCCTTAGCATCCTTCTGTAGAACCACATCTCCGTAACCTCGAGTCTCTTCTTCATCTTTGAGGAAATCGTCGCACATTCGTTCCCATAGAGGACATGTTACCAAAGATATCCTCCTGTCTTGCTTCCCATCGTTTGGAAAATGTAGTCGCAAAAATCACTTTCTGCTAAGTCTCGACTAAGAACCACTTTTTCAGTTCTTCACCCTGTCTCTAAGTAACATGTCAGTCAGTTATGTGCCATGCGTGATATACGCTTAGACGATCACGTATCTTTCGATACATGACTAACAGGGCAGATTTTTCCCGCAGTAGGTTGCCATTTCTTTCTGCGGTAGACCAGTTGCCATCAAAGGCTATGGAACCCGGTCTGTCCTGCTATTTACCCATAGCTATGAGGAGAAGAAGAGGATTCATACCTTTCCCAAGAGTATTAGCACGTAAGTGAATGTAATGGATTCCACTGGAATTCGAACTCGGATCTCCGATTC
This sequence comes from Acanthosepion esculentum, assembly GCA_964036315.1. Taxonomy (NCBI): domain Eukaryota; kingdom Metazoa; phylum Mollusca; class Cephalopoda; order Sepiida; family Sepiidae; genus Acanthosepion; species Acanthosepion esculentum. The sequence continues at coordinate 25,292,216 of OZ038503.1, read as the reverse complement.
CTCAATCCGAGCCTCTTTCCATTACTCCACCGAGCCTCCTACATGTACGTATTTAAAATTCATTCTTGAACAGAGCCTACAGACCTTAAAATTGATTGACTGTCTGTCAGCACTTGGGTTGTAGGTCAAGCTGAATACTGCGACTGAAAACGTATGGAAGGTGCGAGGAACAAATTTATTAAAATTTAATAAAGATATTGGTCATGAAAATGATTCTTCAAGGCCTCAGTAGAATAGGTTTGCCTATCGTCCGGTTCATACAGCTCCCCGGTCTTTTGAACAGGAGTAATGGTTTATCCCTTCAGTATCTGTCTATATCTCTGAGATGAGGTATTATGTAGATTATTTACATTATTCGCTCTATTGTCCTCATCTTTGTCGCCATATTTATTACAACGTTTCGGCCGTTTTACGCTCCGGCCTTCTTCAGGTGGTTGGAATGTCGAACTGAACCCTTTATTTCGCTCACTGGGGTAGACTGTTCTAGTTCCACGTGCCATGTTTAATGGATGTCAGTTATCAGTTATCTCCTGTTAATTTCCCTCTGAAAGTTCTCCACTGCTTTAGACGTGTATTGAACACACACTCTTTGGGTCCTGTCACTGGATCTAACTAACGCTTTTGTCCACTGTGCCATGTATCCTCAACTGATAACTGACATCCATTAAACATGGCACGTGGAACTAGAACAGTCTACCCCAGTGAGAGATATAAAGGGTTCAGTTCGACATTCCAGTCACCTGAAGAAGGCCGGAGCGTACAACGACCGAAACGTTGTAATAAATATGGCGACAAAGATGAGGACAATAGTACGAATAATGTAAATAAGGTTTATCCATTGTTTCGTGTTTAGGAATGGGTTCTGGTTCCTTTTAAAAAGTTTTCCTGATTAAAAAAAATTATTGGATTTTCTAGCTTTAGGAGCAGTCAATTCTGAATTCAAAACTGTGTAGGAGGAAATTGGAAACCATTCCACTGTCAAAAGAGTGTAATCTTCATTTCTATTTAGTCTAAAACCGAGAAGAGAAGAAACAGGCTCATAGCTTTTCGACGGGAAGTTGCGTGAAAGTGACTAGTCTGGAACTCGAACTCAGCTTGACGGCTGCAATTTCTGCACGGGTAGCCGTTTGGCTAACAATACATCATCTTACCAACTGAGGTTAATTAACAAAAATATTTGTTCATTATAGAGGTTTAGCTTTCTTCAAAATAAATATGGCAATCAATGCGCAATGACTTCTGGTTTGGGCTTCTGGCTCCTCCCTTCACTTTCACTAGTCGCCCTTGCGCCTTAGTGGCATTATCGTCTTGCTTGAAGGGGATTGATTAAAATAAAAATAAGATAATCCCCGTAGTCCAACTGACGCGCCGGCCGCATGTGAGCCGCCGGTCGCATGTGAGCCGCCGGTCGCATGTGAGCCGCCGGTCGAATGTGAGCCGCCGGTCGCATGTGAGCCGCCGGTCGCATGTGAACCGCCGGTCGCATGTGAGCCGCCGGTCGCATGTGAGCCGCCGGTCGCATGTGAACCGCCGGTCGCATGTGAGCCGCCGGTCGAATGTGAGCCGCCGGTCGCATGTGAGCCGCCGGTCGCATGTAACCAGCATATTTGAGACCCCAACACTAAGCTATATATATCCCCTTGTTATCCCACCCAATCAATGCCTGTATCATTCTTTAACACAATTACAAACGTTTAGGTCCGTTATTAAATGCTTCCCTCTGCAGCCTTTTACATTCAATATATCCAGTGAGTGTCAGATTCTCGAAGCCGCTTTTCCTTATTATCTTTCTGATTCTAAGTATAAGTGTCCATGTTGTTTCAATTTTCATAAAACTTCCTCATTGTTCGCATGCTTCATCCATGGTATTCTCAGCATTCTCCTGTAGAACCACATCTCTGATGCTTGTCTCTTTCTTATTCTAAGTATAAGTGCCCTTTTTGTTCCCATGAAGACATTTATCTCTCCTTAAAACTTATTCGTTACATACATGTCGCTAGTAGTTTGAAAGATAAATAAAGCCTATATACAATGATCTACTTGGGTGCTGCTTTCTCAGGCGGAGGGTGGTCGATATTACTCTCGACACTGATGCATACTTATCGGCTTTTCTCTTATAAAGAGATACGCGCGTGGGTGGACACACACACACACAGACACACACAGACACATATACACACAGACACAGACACACACACACATCAATATATACATATATATACATATATATATGTATATATATATATATATATATATATATATATATATATATATATAAAGAATTAAACCCTTAATATGTGCTATATTTATGGGATACAGTGCTCAATATCAGAGATAGAGCGTGTGTAAATATAAAATGTACATTGAAGTCAACATTTAGAGGCGACAGGCTGTTTCACGCTAGATGCAATCGGTGGCCTGACGGTGGCGTCTAGTATGAAACAGCCTGTCGCCTCTGAGTGTTGACTTCAATGTTCACTTTGATATATATATATATATATATATATATATATATATATATATAGGGTGCGGACGGTAATTGAGGACATACAGATTTAAGATTAATACTGCTTCCCACTAACTTCTAATGCTTTTAGTTTTCAGAAATCAAGAATGGCAAACCCTATGATAACAAATGAAATAAAAAGGCATGCTGTGATTGTGGCATTAAAGGCTGATGATAGCGATTTGGATATTGCACGTTTTTTCAGAGTTGCAAGAATGAATGGTTGACCATTTGTACGATCACATCACACCCAACATTTGGCCTCCTAACTCTCCAGATATCAGCCCACTAGACTATTTTGTGTGGAGCGTTGTTGAGAAGGAGGTTAATAAACAGCCTCATAACACCAAAGACTCTCTTAAAGCTGCAATAGTTCGAGTAATGTCTGACATAATTAAGGACCAATTCATCAGAACCTGCAGCCGAATTCGACCTCGTGTAGAGGCAGTTATTGATGCTAGTGGTGGTTTTATTGAATAAAATTAAATACTAGTTAGCTAAATCTCATGTTTACTTGTTAGTAATCAAATATAATTATATTCATTTGTTCAGCAAGTTTTTTAGTAATCCATAAAATATGTCCTCAAATACTAGCCGCACTCTGTATATATATATATATATATATATATATATATATATATATATATATGTGTGTATGTATGTATGTATGTATATATATATATATATATATATATATATATATATATATATACACACACATAAAATCCCAAGAGGATAGAATCCAGGTAGAACTCAATGTCCAGGACAGAGTAAGAATATAATATAAAGGTTTGAGCCTTTTATATATATATATATATATATATATATATATACACAAACGTACAAGCACCCCGTAACACATCTACAACTCATCACATACACGTTCACAATTATACACGTACCTACATGCACAACACACATATACAAACATGCAAAGAAATAACGCAAATAACGCACATAACACACTATCACACTCATACACATACACATGCATATACACACCCACACCGAAATCAAACACACATACACATGCCCATCGACATGTACCACATACGCACGTATATGTACACAAATATATAAACCCATATTTAAACTACATACATACACATGGTACACTCACATACACATACGCACATGTATACATCTACACACGCATATCCAGACCGCATGCACACGTGTATACACAAGCGCACGCGCGCCAATATACTTTTTAATTAGAATAACCTTATCGCTAAATATTTTTCTCACTTTCCTTGAAAATTGGGTCACATTGATTAAGAAATTTTTTTTTAATCATTTCAACCCAAACAAGGCAATAAAGCCACTAAAGCACAATTGAGAATGCATTTGAATTTTAGAAGATGAACATTGACTCGAAAGCAGGAAACCGGAAGACAGTTCTAAAAGCGAGAAACGCAAGGGAAGAAACTGTTGGCATCGAACTTACGGTTACATCTCGCGATTTCAACTGTAAAATGATGAGACCTAACCGCTAATCTAGCACTGCGCGTCAATTCATAAAGTCTATCTACCAAAGAGAAAAGCTCGTTCGAATAAGTACCACGAAAATACTTACAAATGAAAAGGCACAGCGAAGTTACGTTACGGTGGGCGGGGAGGGGGGATAGTGACTGAAGCCGAGATGCCAGGTCAGGACCGATAGCATTGCAGATTCTTCATTGGATTTTATCAAGTAGCTCAAGGTAAATAGCAGGGGCACCAGACTATATTTGGCAATAATATTCTATGCATAGACGAATGGTAGAAAATAAGTAAGATAGATTCTGTCGGGAACATTGTCTAGCACGACGTAGTGAACCTAAATTCTTAGCTGAAGACTTAGTAATCGATTCGATGTGCTCTTTCCACCTGTGTCGGTGGAACACGTTTAGTCCGGGTTGGAGCAAAGAATCACTCTCCTGGAAGTTAGTATTTGACATGCTGATGCAAGGTAAAAAAAAAATGTTCTCTAATACTATTTAAAAGAGAGCAATTCCATTTTGGAGCGTTAAAATTAACAAGCTATTACTTCCTCCAGTTAACTACAGATTGTAGGTCATTTTTTCATATAAAAAAAATGAAATCAAATTTTCTACTTTTCTACCAATCTATTTATTTATTCTACCAATCTGCCTAGAGATACTTTGCTTAGTAGCAGAGACATTTGCATAGTTCACCCGAGCACCGGGAATCAGTGTTCGAGCCCAGATAAGATCTCGAAAGCGGATTTTCAAAGCAGGACATTGCCAAACAGAAAATTGACGCAGCATGTTCCCTATTTTCCAAGTAGTCAGTCTATTCATAACAATATTTATAACACAAATTATAATTCCTTTATAATAATAATCCTATTATAATTATACTTGTCACTGTCTTTTTTTAGTTCGCACGACCGTTACGCCCTGCCAATAGCTCATAAATAATGAACTATTCCATTTTGATCGCGTAGAAAGAGGAGAAAAGACACTACCTGGTTTCAGTGAGAAAATGAAAGAAAGAAATAAGGAAAGATAGAATTGTTTAACGTCTGTTTCAGTGAAATGGAAAAAGTTGTCAATTTCAATTTTTTTTCATTTGTACCCTCTTACTTCTTAAAATAACGACCAGCATTCATATTTATGATTGTTATCGCAATATTTTGTTAAAATTGTTAAGCTGAAATATTTAACAATGCGATAGGGAATTTCTATGGATATTTTATCATCATAGAACTCGCCAAGAGCTTACTCAGTCATAAACATAAGAATGGGGGAGTAATGGATAGGGGCTCGGAGAGCTTGAGGAATCGGTGAGCCGAGTTCGAATTCCAGTCGAATCCATTACATTCAGTTACGTGCTAATACCCTTGGGAAAGGTATGAATCCTCTTCTTCTCCCCCCAGCTATGTGTAAATAGCAGGACAGACCGGGTTCTATAGCCTTGGATGGCAACTGGTCTACCGCAGAAAGAAATGGCAACCTACTGCGGGAAAAATCTGCCTCGTCAGTCATGTATCGAAAGATACATGATCGCCTAAGCGTGTATCACGCATGGCACATAACTGACTGAACGTAAGAATTATGATTAATTCAGAAATTTAAAATCGAAACGCCGTGAAATTTCCACGGGTTAAGAATAGTTATAACTAGCGGGGCCTGTGAAAGTTTTATGATTTTCCTATTTGAATTTTCTGATGAATCTTTATTCTTCAGGTAATGCTTACCCCTTGCGAGTTCCACGCCCATAAAATATCCCTGGAAATTCTCCTATTGCGTCGGTAAATGTTTAAGCTTAACAGCTTTAACTAAATATTGCAAACGACAATCATAAATAAGAACGCAGATTATTATTTAAAGAAGTAAGAGGGTACAAATATTGATAACCGTTATACTACTATACCGGAGATAACAGAAAAATTGCCCAAATTGTGTAACAGCATAATTATCCATCCCACGAAGTGTTTAATATCTAAAAAAAAAAACACTAAACTAATTGAGTTTCTTTTTTCCAGGTTTTCATATAAGACATTTAACCATCTTGACACCATTTATCGTAAGAATCACTGAAAAACCCTTTGAGCTATTCAGCTAGAAAGAGAACAGGTTAAAATTGTTTTGTGTCAGTCCCACTGTCTTCCCAACTGAGCAATGGTGAGAAGACAAAGATCATTCATACTCTGGCTTCCATCTTCAAAGTCCTTTCAAGAACCATTAAAAGAACGGTGAATAAGTTTGAAAAAGAGGGAACAGTCGAAAGGAAAACTTGATCAGGAGATCACAACAGGAAGAGGAATCATCATTTCAACTTAGAGCTAAAGAGATCAATTAGAAAAGATCCAACTCAATCCATAAGCACGTGAGAGGAGTTTCAGCTATGACAGTCCAAAGAGCAGTGAAAAAAGACTTGAAAATGAAATCGTACGTGAAACCTGTGAGGTAACTTGTTATTCCATGACAGAAAGTTAGGTTAGAGAGAGTGATATTCATCTTGAATAAGTTGGAAAATGATCCTAGAATAACATATATATATATATATATATATATATATATATATATATATGAACTTTATTTCAATCCTTCATGAGCTTCCTATCCTATGATTAATTAATGAACATGTCATTTTCGTTTATGATCGATTTCATCACGATTCTTCTGTTAAGCTTAGAGAGTAATTATACATTCTTATTACTCAGAGTAAAGTCCAATAGCGTTATAAAAACCTCGGAGAATTCCAGTAAAATACCTTTAATCATTTCTAAGATACAACGGTTCAAATCTTAATCTAACAATTGGACAATGTTGCTTTTACACGATTTGGACAATTTTGCCGTTACACCCGGTATATAGTGAGGATTGAACTACAGTAGCAATCGTCTTTGAGATAAGACTAGTATTACCTTGCTCCATGGTGAAGCGCTCTGAAACAAACTTGAGCATATAGTTACTGAATTCAGCTAAAACTGGCAAAAGACAACTGTAGCGAAGTGCCCAATGAGGATGTATGTCTGCATGCAAGTATACACAAATAAATGTCGGATTAAATATAAACCGATTCCATTGGTAAAAACGAATTTCAATTCAGCTTCTTCCCAAGAGTCACTATTTTATAGAACAGACTTCCAAAAGGAGGTTTCCCTGGTCGTTACAATCTTAACTGCTTCAAGTCTAGGGTCAACAGTTATTTACCTACAACAACCTCACTCAGTTACGCTCTACCTTGAATGATTTGGGGACCTTGTATTAGGTCAACAACAATAAAAAAATGATATAAAGTGATTTTTTTTTAATCAATTCACCCCAAGCAAGGCGATAATGCCACTAAGACGCAAAGAACTACTGGGAGTGAAAGAGAATGAAAATTCTTTAAAAGGAACTGGAAACCCAATGTGAAACAGGAAACAAAGGATAAACTTCTACTCCTGTTCAAAAGACCGGGGAGGAGTGTGAACTGGACAATAGGTGAATTGAGGAAAAATAAATAAATAAATAAAAAATTCAGAGTTTAGACGGAGACGTTAGAAGTATAGAGTTGAAGTATTCTTTAGAAGGAATCGGAAACCAAATCCTAAACCGGAAACAAGGGATAAACCTCTACTCCTGTTTTACTCCTATTATGATGATATATGTAAACCTCAACCACCCAAACTGACCAAAGGAACCTGATGGGACCGCTTCACAACTGGAGACGCGTATAAATCCGTATAACACCAAAAAGGTCATGGCTTTTCTCAACTTCCTATCTATTATATCTCTAAACAATTTTTGTCCCTCTTACTATCCCTCCTAGTTCATGTTCTACCATTACTGCCACTCATTCACACAAACCCTCTTGTCATTTTTTAATCATTTCACTCCAAGCAAGGCAATAAAGCCACTAAGACACAAGGGGGTTACTAAGTGTGAGATAATATGAGGAAAAACATTATCAAAGAGAAAGGGTACAATAAAAGAAGAGAAATTAAGAAAACGGAAGATAATGACTGGCATTGCATTTAAATTTTTGAAGATAAAGTTAACTGGAAAGCAAGAAGCCGGAAGAGAGTTCCAGAAACGAGAAATGTGAGGAAAAAAAACTGTAAGCATAAAACTTATAAGGTTATATCTATAGTCATTTCTACTGTAAGATGATGAGAACTTGCTGCCAGTCTAGTATTGCACTTAAATTCATAAAGTCTAGATTCGGTTGACGAAAGTGTTCGTAAGCTGTTAGTTGTATTAGTACATTTCTTCTTTTTTTTTAATCATTTCACCCCAAGCAAGGTAATAAAGCCACTGACACGCAGGAGAGTTACTAAGCGTAAAAGAATATAAGAGAAATACTATTAAGGAGTGAGAACAATAAAAGAATAGGAATTAAGAAGACAGAAGAGAACGATTCACGTTACGTTTAAATTCTTGAAGATCAAACTTGACGGGAAAAGCAAGAAGCCAGAAGAGTGCCACAAGGGAGATGTGCGTGAAAAAAGAAACTATTTGAAATTGCAAACATTTGGTGTTTAGTCATAAAGAATTCTTTCCCACCCCCTCATGGTTAGAAATATTTAGCTCTTTAGTGCAAAAAGTAACTGAAGAAAAGTCGATGATAAATAAGCGAGAAAAGAAACTGTTAGCATAGAGCTTCTGGTTACATCTAACCATTTCAACTATAAGATGATGGAATCTTTCCGCCTTAATACCTAGTTCACAACTAATGGGCTAATGGTCAGATAGAAATTACCTTCAGCCTTGGTTGGCAATCTATCTAGAGATGGAGCCTTGATAAAAGCGCCCATCCCCTAGCAGTCCAGCCAACTTCGGGAATCTATGAATTTAGAAAAAAAAACAAAAAGCACCCACACACAATAACAAAAATTCTTGAGAGATGTTCGTAAGCGGGAATAGCACAATATGGCGGCGTATGGCCCGTGTGTCTAAGTACAATAACAACAAAGAGTGTGCGTACAATTTAATAATCGGAATTCCACTTCCGTCTTGATATCTTCCCAGCATCCTCTTTTGGTACCGGAAACTATCTCGATTCCAGTTCTTCGGTTCTTAAGCATAACGTGTCGATGTTTCACGGCTTGGCGACGCGTGGAACGCTGACCTGTCGGCTGCGGTAAACAATTTTCACTGTTCACTGCGGTTTGGCGTTTCGCTATTCTAAGACTTGAACACTTCACCTTATAGCAAGAAAAAAAGACACACCCTATATATTTTTAGCCAGGCATCAATTAACTGTAGGTTATACTGACCTTTATTTAAGCATAAACTTGTGTAGAATATGTGCTCTTATAAAAAAAAAAAAAGAAGAAAAACACGAATAACTAAGCAACCAAACCTCATGTGAGCGTGAGTGAGTGTGTCTGTGTGTGTGTGTTTAGATTTTTTTTTTAAATGTTTCCTTTTAAGCGCACAAGTGTTTGTTGTCTTTTCTGTGTTTAATGAATGCAAGAATTTTCCAAACGTTTCTTTCGGCGTACTGGCTGGCTTCGTTCAAATCGCTAATCGTACCATATTTTGTGCTCTCTCCCACAAATCGTAATTACGGCCCGCTCAGACTAGTTGTATACAAACCACTGGTGGGCTATATGGTGGGTAGCGGGGGGGTTGGCTAAACAAACACAAATTTGTCTGAGCAGGTGTCTACAACGGGGATTGCTAAGCTACCCCAGCAGTCGGGTGTGTTCAAGTTCGGCAAACGAGTATCTGGGCATTACACACACAAAAACTACACACACACACACACACACACACACACACACACACACATATATATATATATATATGAGGAGACACAGTGGAGTAGTGGGTAGCGAATTCCAGTCGAATCCATTACATTCACTTACATGCTAATACCCTCGGGAAAGGTATGAGTAAATAGCAGGACAGACTGGGTTCTATAGACTTGGATGGCAACTTGTCTAGGAGAAGGACAACTCTGAATTCAAAACCCCTGGAGGGTGGTATGGGGACCTTGTGGCACGTAGCGCACCAGGTCTCTGTATTCGTCAATTCAAACAGTGTGATTGGTTCTGCACAAAGCTTTCAACACTACAGTCAAATAATATGTGCTGGTGTCTGGCTGCCGGCTCCTAGGAACTTTGCTGACCCTCATACGACGGGAGAGTCCACCTTCTATATATATATATATATATATATATATATATATATATAGTCATCCACAGACAGACTGTGTCGCTGTATCACAGCTCATCAGTGTGACTAGACGTCCTGTTGGCTCTAGCTAGGCTCGAAACCCGGCTGAATTGGCGTCAGTCGGGGATTCTACCACTAAGCGCACGGCAGGGATGAAGGTGAATTTAATCGTATTTATTTCTAGATAGACACACAGTGACTGAGAGAACTCGATTCTATTTACCGAAGAGTCTTGCATTATTAGCCGTAATAGTCGCTGTTTACAAACCCACACTTCCTCCCCAGAGAGCTCAACTGAAATAAATTTTTCAGGAGCATAGGCTGGCATCCCGTTCCCACCCCTACACCGTTGAAACTGTTAGATGTAGACGTCTCTTCTACTCCAATAGCTTCATGTATCGCACATCTCGTCTGTGGAACTCCCTTCCTTATTCCTGTTTCCCTGACAAATACAATCTCCAACGGTTTAAGTGTAGCGTCAATCGACATCTCCAGTTGCCTTGATCTATCCACTTCCCTTCTCCACATCCTTTCATCTTTCATTCCTATCTGCTCTCGCTCCAAATCTTCTGTAACCCCCTTGCCTTGATCGACCCACTGTCTTTCTCTTTCTCCACATCCTCTCCTTTACCACTCCTATCTGCCCTTCCTCCAACCCTTCTATAACCCCATGCGTGATAGTGGCCTCCAGCCTTGCTTGGGGTGATACGCTTAAAAAAAAAAAATATATATATATATATATATATATATATATATATATATATATATATATATATATATATATATATACTACACATGCGCACGAACAAGAGACGCTAGGAATTTGAAATTTAATTTTATATTTTTGAGTATATAATCTGTCCGATTTCATTTAGATTCTTTTTGTTCTTGTTTCCATTCCTTTTGTGATTAAATATCCCACATTGTGATAACAACAAATCTGGCAAGAATGGGGAAACGTTGTAAGAACCTAGACGCCAATTTACTGGAGGTGATCTAGTGATTAAAGCAATTTCTAAACATTTTCATCTTAGTGAATTATTTTCTTTTTTAATTACAGTAGCAATTTTTATACCAAAATTGTGGTCAGTCCTGTTATAGTTAGCAACTAATGCGTTTGAAGTGTTGTTTTGCTAAATATCCCTTTGGTGTTCATATAATCTTTTATCTAAACTTCTTGAGGTTTCTCCAATGTATCCTTTCTTGCAATCATGACAGTAAAAGAATAAATTCCTCCTTCAAATTTAACTTATTGTATTTTTTTTATATTGATTAAGTTTCTTTTAATGTTTTAGACGTAGTTGTGAGAAATTTTATGCTGAGTTTAGATAAATTGTTTTCAGAGTTGTGATAGAGTTAGTGGATAGAATAATATATTTTTTGACTCGTTGGGTTTGTCAGGAGCGGTCGCATTTCTATTTCGGCAATTCTATGAGCCTTTTGTTTTGCATTGTATATGAAATAGGGTATTGGAGGGCCTTGAAAGTATTTTCAATATAATTCTTCTCTTCAAGTAAATATTGAGAGCCTACCGAGGGAAGATAGGTCTGGCTGACACAAAATTAGTTGTGTTTCAATCCTGGCTTGAGGCATTCGGAAGTCTAGTCGCACTGAGGAGCTGTGATACAGCGAAACAGTACTGTCTGTGAATGACATATATATATATATATATATATATATATACATATATATATATATATATATATAATTATTATATTTGCTCTACTCTGTATTGAGCACTCTTTTAAGAATAGTATTTGTTGGTTATTGGAATTTATTCCGTATACACCAATCCTATACTTATATATATATATATATATATATATATATATATATATATATATATATATATATATATATATATATATATATTCTTTTCTATAGAGGAAAAATGATTCAATACGCTTAATCGAACAATTTCAGATTAGATTACGCCACTTAATAACGTCTTTAAAAAGTAAAAAATAAAACTAGCTAAATAAGTTGTCGTCAAATATTAACGTTTAATATCTAACGTATTTATTTGAAAGTGTCGTATATTTTGGAGTATTATGTTCAGGTTGTTTACGCAAAAAAATGGGTGGTGCACTATACACAGATAATTTTTTTTTTTTTTTTTTTTTGAAGAGTTTAAAAATCATGCTCTTTCGGTGACCCGTTGCAGTATACACAGGTAATTGTTCTCGGGAAGTGTTATTCTCACAGTATCTTTGGCTTAACGGTACAGTAAGGCTCCTTTAGCCTGCTTCCCATAACCTTGATTCTTTCTTTTTTATTTTTATATGGACAGTAGAATGTCTTTTACTATGTGTGCTGCTTAAAATCTACAAACACCTTGTATAAATGCTAAATTTCCTTTCCCCAATCTGCGTTCATCTTCGTTCGCACGTGTTTGCGTCGCTGAGGTACTGCATTCCCCAGGGTACCCCTTTTGCTTGATACATATCTATACCGTAAATGTTTCAATTGTTTTTCTTAGTATGTCTTCCTCTGTTTATTTATATTTATATTTATTTATTATATTCTTTATATTTATTGGTATTATTTCATCTTGTAATTCCTCGTTACATATTCTTAAAATATTCTGACAAGATTCCACGCAATATACGGTATTTAAATGTGAATAGCATTATTTACAGTATATTTTAGGGTCTAACACTTTCGCCCCAGCCCCTCAACCTCCGACGTCTTACTCTCTGGGTTGAGGTGTCTACTCGGTCTTAACCGAACTTAAGGCAGTGACCGTAGGTCCCCTGAGCATCCGTAGATCATTCAACCGGTCCACTGGTTTAATCCTGCTTCCTGTCCACGTTGTGTTTGGTTTGATCCAGAAAGCAGAAGCGGTGTTCCTCCATTCACGGTCGACTGAAGGTGTAGACACGGCTGGAGAGTCTGTGCTAAGAAATTTAGAATGCACCAAAAATATATATATATCTGCAGAAAGCCGGACAAACAACTATTCAATGGTCGAGTTGTTAAAGTCTTTTATATAGCAGAAAAGAATAGTATAGAAAAGAAACGGGTTACCGAAAAGAAAATAATTGACGTAAAAACTCATACACTGGATTCTAGACACAGAGAGAGTGAGTTGTGATTAGCTTGTTGTGAAATCATCTCAGAACGATATACGACTCTTGCGATGGAGAGATAAAGATTTCTGTGCGCGGCTTAAAATTTATAGTTGCGTTCCTCCTCGGCAGTAGTAACAGTAGTAGTAATCTTCGTGGTAGCAGAAGCATCGGTACTTATATTAACCGTACATGTTAGCGGGGTTTTTGTTCCAATCCCTGACGTCACTTCCAATCTCCGATATCTCTCCACCCAGATTGACTGCACTCGACGACAGACGAGCCCCAAAACAACCTTTTGATTATTGTAGCTTGTTCGACTTTTCCGTTTCCAGTGGTAGTAGTAATAGTAGCAGTAGCAGTCTTAGATTGTTGGAGGAGTAATTCGCTTCTTCGTACTTATATCAACAAAATATGTTAGCGGGCGTTTGGTTCCAATCTCTGACGTCACTTCCAGTCTCCGACCTCTCTCTACCCAGCTCGACTGCACTCGACGGCAGACGAGCCAACCACTCTGTCAACAGATTTCTGTGCGCGTTTATATAGATAAACCTGGCTGATCATAAATCGACCCTTGGCCCGCACTCTATTATCACGAGTGCCACCTTCAACCCAAAAACATCAGTAAACAAAATTGTTCTGATCTAATTTCGCTATTCAAATCTACTCCAATTTCAATAAAAATATATATATATATGTGTATATGTTTGTGTGTGGTTCCCAAACTCTCTCTGTTACAATGGTAAGTGTTTTTTTCTCACCATTTTGGGGTGTGATGATTCATGATGATGATGATATTTCATCATTCTAGAAATAAAAATCTGAAATTTGATCATTCGAAAAACCAGAAGCAAGAGCGGCAGTAGCAGTAGTAAAAAGAACACAGACGTATCTTCTTCGCTTCGAGAAAATCCAGAGTTGACGGTTTCAAAAATTTCCCTTAACCACGAAATTCTCGGAATTATTATAAACAAGTAAGCCCAGAATTTTAAAGAAACAAAAAAAGAAAAAATAACCCTGAGAACATCTAACACACAAAATCAATATTGTAAATAACATCCAGGAAAAGAAAAATACACATTCTTGTCATTAACTTCAACACATGTCTCAAGGCCTCATTGTTGTTTGTTATTGTTGTACGTTTTATGCATTTCATGTTTAGTATTAAAAAAATCAGAAAAAGGAATCTTCTATCAACTACAAATATATGTAACACGGGGTAACTTACATTAACAACTCAATATCAACCCCGTTACAGGCGTAGCTTGGTACACAAAAAAAGAATTATGGCCATTTATTTACTATAAAATATGACCAGAACCATGCCCAGTACTGCAATATTTGACTACAGAAAGCCTACTAGTATTGCACAGAAGCTGGGGTCGTATTATACATGAGCTATATGAAATCAGGTTTTTCATTAAAAAAATTCAGGGGTTGCACTACCAACGAGCTATCTACCTGAAAAACTTGTGTGGATGTATGGATGGTCGGAGGGCAGAACGGGGAAGGGGTGCGATGGCTAAAAGAGACCTACAGTGGGTAGGATGTTGTGAAGAACCATGATTGACCACGCCCTGAAGGGAGATGGCTCATAGAAGAAGAAGAGGTGGAGATCGGTGAGCTACAATCAAATTCAGGGGTAGGAGAATGCGCCCTGCAAAAGTGAGTCAAGCAAATGACTAACCCGCACTCAGCGCCACTGTTTGTTGTTTTGTTTTTGTTTTGTTTTTTTTTCAAAATGGGGACAGTTTTGCTTAATCAGCGGTTTTCGCTTTTGCCTTTATTTATTTATTTATTTATTTATTTATTTCCCTCATAATTGTTTAAAGTTCAAAACAGTTTTTTAAAGTTCATCGCAAATTATGAATTGTTTCGTCATCTAACTTCCTGGCACGATTTCGGTTGCATACTCACCGACCGAGCCCAATGAGTGCACCTGTAAGTGCTACACTACCCAGCCAATAATCTTTTGACAAGGGTTCAAATATACTTTCATTAAGTAACGCGGATTTTCCAAGGTTTAAATTGCTATCTGTGTAACAAGATAATTGGCATATTTAGCGTATTCTATACACTAAATTCTATACAATACACCCTTGTGCAAATTAATTGAAACAAAACGAATAATTCCGTTATTATCAACTTTTTTTTTCGTATCTTTCCAATGAAACATGACCCAGTGCACATGTTAGTAAATCATATGCCCGTTCCACGAAGTCTTTCCTTGCAGATTGTCCACAGAATCTCGATTGGATTTAAATCAGGAGAGTTTCCAGGCCAGGCTATAGTACTTTGATTTGCTCACTAGTAAGACTTGCCATTGTGTTTGTGTAGCGTTATAATTTTCGTACACTTCCTTTATATATATATATATATATATATATACATATATATATATATATATATATATATATACATATACATATATATATATATATATATATATACATATATATATATATATATATATATATATATATATATTTAATCAATTGCTGGCTCTGCGGCTAGGAACATTGGATCACTGTGCAGAGCTAGACATTTTTCCTTCCTCTGAATATTGCTGCCACATCTGGTCTGGTGCACCTGCTATATATTTAGAGATTCTTGATAAAAAAAAATCCAAAAAAGAATCTGCAGTATTATTGGTTCTGACCTGGTATCTCGGCTTCAATCACTTCCCAGCCGCCGTAACGTAACTTTCCTCTGTCTTTTCTATAAATACTTCCATGGTAACTGTTCTGATGAACTTTCCTCTTTTGTACTTAAACTTCATGAATTTAAACGCAGTACTAGATTGGCAGCTAGGTCTCATCATTTTACAGTTGAAATTGCTAGATGTAACCATAAATTCTATGCTAACAGTTTCTTCTCTCGTACTTCCCCGTAATGTAATTCTCTTCCAGCTCCATACTTTCCAGTCAACTTTGATCTTCGAAAATTTAAATGCAATGTCAGTCGTTATCTTCTGTCTTCTTAACTCCTGTTCTTTTATTATTTTATCTCCTTAATGTTTTCTTTTATTGTTATCTCATCTTAATAGTGTTTTTTTTCTCATATTCTCTAGCACTCAGCAACCACTTGCGTCTTAGTGGCTTTATAGCCTTGCTTGAGGTGAAATGATTAATAATATTAATCATAATTGTTAACAATACTTCATTTAATAAAAAATTAAATAAAAATAAAAATGACGTCAATGATTTTTTAAGCAATATCCAACACTGAAGAAAATATACTGATTCAAAAATACTCCTGTTCACGTAATTATGAGGAATTCCATTTAAAATGGGTTTAAGTTAAATAATCGGAACTATGAAGCCAAGAATTAAAAAAAGGAAAGAGAGAAAGACATCAGAAATATTTCAGGAAAAAAAACGAGTCTAAAAAATAGTTTGAATAGATAATGTTAAAAAAATTTCAGGGTCGTGGTGTTTTCATGGCTGACATAATCCAATTTAAGTGCGAAGTTTTTTGTCACTTGTCGTCTGCCATTGACCCACGAAGACCAATTGAAGACAGCAGGCGTTATGGTTGCATGTAAAAATAATCCCTTTCAAATCAGATTCAAAAAGAAAAAAAGGTGGGGAAAAATTAAAAGAAAGTTAAGAAAAATTCTTTTTTCTATTTTTTTTTTTTTTTTTGTTAAATAGCTTCTCTTTACGCGATATTTTTCCTTTCATAGGTGTCACTTTCCTTCATTTCATACGTATTATTGCCACCGTTTTTATTGCTGGAAAAGCTTTGTTGAAACACGACAGTATAATAAACCTCAGCGCATTTTCATCATGAAATATTCCTTTGAAAAGAACAAGGAAACAAAAAATAGCTTCGTGTTTTTATTACAATAAAACCCCCTTTTTATTTTATTTTATTTTATTTTGTCTTTCTTTTTAGATAATAGTTATCAGTACTGATTGCTTCTACATCAATTCTTCCTTTTAAAAATTTTATTTAAAAACTTTTATTTTAAAATTTTTAGTTTAAAATCCTGATTTATATAAGCTTATATCAGGCCACTTTACAATGATATTGGTACCATGTAACCCAGTACGACATACCGCGTGGTCAGATCATCAGTGACTAAACCAGTCCCCCCACCAGGCTTTTCTGATGAAGAGGATAGGTAGATATCCAATAGGATTAAAAATAATACCAGTCAAAAGGCGGATGAACCTTATTGTAGGATTAACTGTTGTCTAACACAACAGATAACTGGTAATTAAACCAGTTGCCCTACCCGTCTTTTCTGGGTAGAAGTGTGTGCTAGACTGTTATGAGGGTGAATATTTCCCTACAAGTTTGGACTCGGCTGCCCGATGAAAGACATCAAAATACTCCTACATCAAGAGGAGTAGCAGCAGGAGCAGTAGCACTAGTAGTTTTTGCTGAAAACAGTTAGTCATTCACGGCTAAACATTCTCTTCCCTAGTTTCTACTCTACATTATGTTCCCCTGTAGCAAATGATAATAAGCTTATTAAACCAATTCCGGTTTTCTACTATTGCTTTTGATAACTCATATACAACATAGACACACAGTAGGATCTAAAACAAGACCTGTCAGAAGGCAAATAATCCTTATTGCAGGATCAACGGTCATTATCTAGCAAAATGGATCATTGGTAACTAAACTAGTTCCTCCAACCAGGTTTTTCTGGTGAGAAGTGTGGCTAGACACCCAGTAGGCTGAAGTCAGCATTCTTGTAGGGCCAACGATCATCGAGCAGAACGGGATAGACTGGGCTCCATAGCTATGCATGTAGCCAGCGTGGTGATGAGACGGCATCGCTTCACAGACTGAAGCCTGGGCGGAAGGTTTCTACCGATGGAATCAACGGTCATGCGCCCGGGGCCAAGACGAAACTTACAACTTGGAGGATATAGGATGTGGTTTAACAGGAAGAGAGATGAACTCCGCCAGGAGTACTTGCCCAAGAGATGCCAAAATCGCATTTCAACCGAGATATGTGAAGAAAAATGGTCAGCTATTCCACACCCGGTCATGGGGCCGATAATGTTGACCAATCTTCCAGGTAGATTCTCATTGAGATAAGTCCGCACCGTCAACTTAGTTCGTTTTTACACATTTTGTTACAATTTGAACAATGTTATAAGACTACAAAATGGTGTCAATTATAGGAGGGCACCTTTTATATGTATAGTATTAAAAGAATTCACAAAAACAAGAGCCCTTTATTAATTGCTTCAGCAACCTTTTACCCACATACGAAACATCGCAAGTTTCTTGCTAGTTTATCACTATTCTCATGGCAAATGTTCAGGCGAGTTACATTTCTTAGTTCCACCAGTTCAGATCTTCACAACTAGGACCCGCCCTGCCATATACTCCAAGAACTGTGGAACAAACTCCCGAGAGGATGCTCTCCCAATTACGGCGATCTTAACCTCTTCAAGTCTAGGTCAACCGCTATCTATCCTACATATCCTCATAATATGCACTTCTTACTTCCTCCTTCCCAACGAGAGATGTGTATTTCTTAAATAGGGTGATTGAACTGCTACGTCCATGAAACATTCAGTATCCCTCTACCTTGAGTGGCTCTTGAGAACTTCTATTGGTTGAACAACAGGATTATAAAAAATAAAAACATTTTGTGTTTGTCAAGCATCTTAGAATCCAATTTTGAAGGATTGTATAATTTTCTTTCAATATTCTTTTTTTTTTTTCCTTTTTTCTTTTTTAATCATTTCATCCCAAGCAAGGCGACAATGCCACTAAGATGCAAGGGGTTATTGGGAGTGAAAGAGAATGAGAATATTTTAGTGAGAAGAAAGGAAAATAAAAGAACAAGTTTCAGGTAGAAAAAAGGATGTCGACTGACGTTCCATTTAGATTTTTGAAGATTGTAGGTGGCAGAGAAGAAAGAAACCGGAAAAGATTTCTACAGGTAAGAATTGCGAGAAAAAAGAAACTATTAGAATATAAAATCTAGCTCTTTCGACAGTAAAAAGATGAGACCTGCTAGCCAATCTATTAATACGTTTGAATTCATACAGCCGAGGTACCAAGGAGGAGAATTCATTAGAACAAATAGCATGAATATATTTATAGAAAAGACAGAGAGAAGCCACGTCACGACAGTAGGAAATTGACTGAAGCCGAGATGCCAGATCATTACCGATAACGTTACAGACCATTCTTTGGATTTTATAGAGAATCTTGAGATATATATCACCAGACCAGATATGAGAGCAATATTCAATGCACGGACGAATTGCAGATTTATAAATATATAAAATGGATTCTGACAAAGAAAGATTGTCTGGCATGACAGTGAACCAATTTTGTTAGCCACAGAGCTAATAATTGATTCAATATAATCGCTTCACTTCATGTCAGTAGAAAATGAGTTGCTCTCCAGGAGGTTAGCACCAGCCGTGGTGACGGAGGGGTGTGTTAAAATGGTTCTCTATGATGAATTCTATCTTACTTCTTGATTCTCTTTCTTGCCATTATCTTTTGCAAAAGTCATTTGATCAGTGACATTTCCACACTTTTGCTGTTTATAGAATTAAATTTATTTCTAACTAGCAGCCATAGCGAGCTGGTCGAGCAGAAAAAGAATGAAGCAAAAACAACGTCATGTTTAGACATTGATTTCACTATTTAAAAAAGGGACGTTCACTCAAATGCGTGTATTCAATAAATATATCGTTGACAGAAATAATGCCGAATAAAAATACACTGGTTGCTTAAAATTACTGTTTTTATTTTCCGGATACGAAAATATCGTTATCAGATATAGACTTCGAAAAGTCCCAACGAGAGATGTGTAGTTCTTAAATAGGGTAATTGAACTTTGTTTTGCTGTGATGGCTTCCCGTAGCTCAATGGTAAAACATACTTGGCTTGAAAAAGTTCGTAGATTAAAAACGAATACAGATTCGATTCTTGTCCGGAGACAAATTTTGTTTAATAAGAATTTCGATTTATATGCCGGTAGACATTAACTTTGTTTTGGCTGTTATAATGGCAGATACGGGTAATTTTGGTAATTTTGAGGAATGGTAAACTAGGCCTCTAAGCTGCTGAAGTTGATGGTATTCTTGAATTGGAAGGAAATTAAACAAGATCAGACAATTCTTTCCAAAACCTTTTATGGGTTTTAAAGATGGTGATTGTATTTTGAAACTAGCAGCCATACCCAGCTGGTCAATCAGAAAAAACGTTCAATTAGAATGGAGCAAAAACAGCATCATGTTTAGATGTAACAGTCTATCTTCTTCAATTATACCGAGTCTGAACGAAATCGGAGGTAAAAAGTTTAATTTATCGATTTTTGATCGGCTTTATCGATTATTGATTTTTTTTAAAGTATCGATTTTTTACGCTAGAACCTATCGCTTACATTATACAATGTATGCGCCAAGTGTGGTCAAAGTCGGTTGGATGGATCTCAAGTGAAAAGGTATCAAACAGACGGACAGACACACAGACATCCTCTGTTTTATATATATATATATATATATATATATATATATATATATATATATATAGTCTTAAAGTGTGCTATATTTATGGGATAAAGTGCTCAATATCAGAGATAGAGCGTGTGTAAATATAAAAGTGAACATAGAAGTCAACACTTAGAGGCGACAGTCTGTTTCATGCTAGTGCAATCGTTAGGCCACGATTGCATCTAGCATGAAACAGACTGTCGCCTCTAAGTGTTGACTTCTATGTTCACTTTTATATATATATATATATATATATATATATATATATATATATATATAATTTCATCCCAAGAAAGCCACTAAGACACAAAGCTTTACCGTGGATGAAAGATAACATGAAGGAAACTAAGAAAGCGCTACTGAAGAGAAAAGAATAAAAAGATTTTGGTTCGAGACAAAAGTTGACGATTGATGTTGCATTTAAATTTTTGAAGATTGTAGCCGACAAGTTTCATTATTAGCGGTCACTATCTTAACGGCGTAATATGTGCGTATGACACGATATTGGTTGCAGACACAGAAACGAAAATACAGGAATTCCTACAGAAGGTAGTAAAAATGTTAGAAGACAGGACTAACCATTATTTGTATAAAAGAAAGAATCTATGGTTGTCAGCAATATACAAATTGGAGATACCAAAATCCGACAACTACAAACATTTAATGTCTAGAAAGTGTTTTAACAAAGGACGGGAAATGCGACAGCGAAGTACAAATGCCCAACTGTGATAGGAAAAAGGTATCTTCCAAAAGCTAAGCAAAATATTAAGAAACAGGAAACTTTCATTATAAACAAAGAAAAGGATACTGAACTGTAACGTAATATCAGTCCTCCTATATGGCAATGAATGCTGAACAATCTCATCACAGATTAAGACGAGACTTGAAGCAACAGAAATATGGTTCTACAGAAGGATGCTGAGCATACTGAAAACGTGAGCAACGGCGAAGTTTTAGAGAAAATGGAAACAAAAAGGAGACTTATGCATATCAGTTGAAATTTCTAGAGCACATAATGAGGAAAGAGGGCTTGGAAAAATTGACACTCAGAGGTCATATCGTTGGCAATAGGGACAGAGAAAATTAGCAAATAATCTTGTGTGCATTTTTGGCAGAACAGGGATTAGGAGATATAGCAAAAAGGCAGTCTTTACTAAGAGCTTCAAACGGCAGGAAATTGTGGAGAAGCATGATAGCCAACGTCCTGAAGGTGCACGGTGCATCGGTTGACCGGAAAGTAAGAAGCTGGAAGAGAGTTCCATAGGTGTGAAGTACAAGAGACGAAACTTTTAGAATAGCAATTTCAACGGTAAAATGATGTGACCTACCTACCAATTTAGTACTGCGTTTAAATCTCCAACGCCTAGGTACCGAAGACGAAAATTAATCAAAACATGAACTTTACTAAGTGGTGGGAGGAACAGTATTGTGCTACTACTAGTAATAGTAGTAAGAGGAGGAGGGTGAAGGAAGGGAAAGGAGGAGGAGGAGGATTTAAATGTGGCATTTATCATTATTATAGTTATTTTACCATTCATAACACTCTCTTTTACATCGTCTTCAATACCCCAACAGTATGCGGATAGTCTCTGATTTACTTTAGACTATTCCTTCAAGTATAAGTATTTCGGAACAGTTGCAATTTCTAGATCTCTTATATGTTTTTACTAATAAAGAGTGTTTCATTAAGGCGGATAATATATGAGGGTGTTTCATTAAGAAGGATTATATATAAGGGTGTTTCATTAAGACGGATCAAAGTCAGCAGTAAATAAATCAGTGTTATTGGTGAAAAATTATTTATTTCTCTATTGGATCATGTTATTTAAGTCATGGAAATTATGTGCGGAAAAATAATAACGCCAAAATGTCCGCCAAATCTGAAAGAAAAAGAAAAATCGTTAGACGCTTAAACTTATCGATACAAAATCGGTCCAAGTTATTGCAACACCCTTTAGTTCACGCAATGCAAGGCTCAAGAGCCACTCAAGATAGAGGGTTACTTTACTAAATGCGGTTGTTAAAATGGCATATAAGGAAGGGGGAAACGGTGCCTATTATAAGGATATGTAGGATCGATAGCCTAGACTTGAAGAGGTTGATTGTTTTCACCCAATACAAGGACGAGGTGCCACTCAAGGTAGAGGGTGACTGAGTGAGAAGGTAAGGGAGGGAGAAGGAGGAAGTAAAAGAGTGTTATGAGAACGAGTAGGACTGATATCTATTGACCCTGGACTTAAAGAGACCAAAATTTTAATTGGCAGGGAAGCATTATCTTGGGAGCTTGTTCCACAAAATAACAGTTCTAGGGAAGAAAGTGCCTGAGTGGAACTTGGCTTTTATCAAAGGAACACGAAGGGAATGGGAATGGTTTGCCACCGTGAACACAGCTTGGTGGGGGGGTCTTAGCTGTGAATGTCTGATTGGTTGATTTTGTTTAGTGGCATATCAACACCTCTGTGGGTTATTAATACCGAAAAATAAATATTTTGTAAATTTATATTTAGAGATAATGACGATTTTAGTGATACAAATCTTACAATTTAACCCATAGGGGGGAGGTAGACTCATACCTTTCCCAAGGATATTGCGCGTAAGTGAATATAACGAACCCGACTGGAATTGGAACTCTGCATTCCGATTGACAATCCCAAATCATTATCTATTACACCACCCTCACATCCAAGTTTACAGCACCTAGTATGCCCAAACGGTCACCCATCTCGGTACTGACCAAGATCAACGTTGCTTCACTTCAGTGTGAAGTTCCGAACTGGTGGAACTAAGGAATGCAACTCATCCGAAAGTCTGGTATAGCAATAGAGTGAAAAAAACTGTAAATGTTTTGTATGTGAGATCAGGGTGGCAGGACGAGGTTTTAGTATATATATATATATATATATATATATATATATATATATATATATATATATATCCAAGTATATGATTGGTGTAGACGGAATAAATTCCCATATCAAAAATACTATGATTAAAAGAGTACTCAACACAGAGTAGAGCAAATTTATTTATTCAAAAATTATGATTTAAACATGATATAAAATCACTAAAAAATAGCCATTTTGTTTCAACACGTCTGATAACTTGCCAAGGGTTGCTGCTGAATTCAATACAGTAACTTGATAAGATACCAGAAGTGTTCAAACAAAAAGGTTATTTTTGTAGTGATTCCAAGAAAAAATTAAATGATATTTTATATTAGAGAAGACAAAGGAAGTGTTGAAATAATATGGCTGTTTTGTAGCGATTATAGAGAAGATTAAATAAAAATTTTAGATTCTTGAGAAGACACAAGAAGTGTTGAAAAAATATGGCTGTTTTATAGTGAATTTAGAGAAGATTAAATAATATTTTAGATTATGGAGAGATACAAGAAGTGTTGAAACAAAATGGCTGTTTTGTAGCAATTATAGAGAAGATAAAATTACATTTGAGATTCTTGAGAAGATACAAGAAGTGTTGAAACAATATGGCTGTTTTGTACCGATTATAGAGATATTTAAATTAGATTTTAGATTCTAGAGAAGACGCAAGAAGACTTGAAACAATATGGCCGTTTTTTTAGTGATTATAGAGATTAAATTAGATTAAGAGAGTCTTGAGAAGACACAAGAAGTGTTGAAACAAAATGGCTGCTATGTAGCGATTATAGAGAAGATAAATTAGATTTTAGATTCTTAAGAAGACAAAAGAAGTGTTGAAGCAATATGGCTGTTTTGTAGCGATTATACAGAAGATTAAGTTAGATTTTAGACTCTTGAAAAGACACAAGATGTGTTGAAACAAAAAGGCAGTTTTGTAGCGATGATAGACACGATTTAATTAGATTTTAAATTCTGGAGGAGACACAAGAAGCGTTGAAACAATATGGCTGTTTTTGTAGTGATTTTAGAAAAGATCAAATAATATTGTAAATTCATGAGAAGATACAAGAAGTGTTGAAGCAATATGAATGGTTTTGTAGTGATTATAGAGATGATAAAATTAGATTTTAGATTCAGGAAAAGACACAAGAAGTGTCGAAACGGCTGTTCTGTAGCGATTATAGAGAAGATTGAATTAGATTTTAAATTCTTGAGAAGACACAAGATGTGTTGAAACAAAATGGCTGTTTTGTAGTGATTATAGAGAAGATTAAATTCGGTTTTAGATTCTTGGGAAGACACGAAAAGTGTTGAAACAAAATGGCTGTTTTTGTAGCGATTATAGGAAGATTACATTAGATTTTAGATTCTTGAGAAGCCACTAGAAGTGTTCAAACAATATGGCTGTTTTTGTAGTGATTATAGAGTAGTTTAAATTAGATTTTAGATTCTTGAGAAGACACAAGAAGTGTTGAAACAAAATGGCTGTTTTGTAGCGATTATAGAAAGATTAAATTAGATTTAATTTCGTGAGAAGACACAACAAGGCTGATTTGTAGCGATTATAGAGAAGATTAAATAAAAATTTTAGATTCTTAAGAAGACACAAGAACAGTTGAAAAATATGTCTGTTTTTGTAGTAATTATAGAGAAGATTAAATTCGGTTTTAGATTCTTGAGAAGACACAAAAAGTGTTGAAACAAAATGGCTGTTTTGTAACGATTATAGTGAAGATTCAATTCGATTTCAGATTCTTGAGAAGATACAAGAAGTTTTGAAACAAAATGGCTGTTTTGTAGCGATTATATAGAAGATTAAATTAGATTTTAAATTCTTGAGAAGACACAGGAAGTGTTGAAATAAAATGGCTGTTTGGTTTTGTAGCAATGATAGACAAGATTTAATTATAGTTTAAATTCTTGAGAAGACACAAGAAATGTTGAAACAATATGTTTGTTTTTGTATTGATTTTAGAGAAGATTAAATTAGATTTTAGATTCTTGAGAAGACACAAGAAGTGTTGAAGCAATATGGCTGTTTTGTAACGATTATAGAGAAGATTAAATTAGATTTTAGATTCTTGAGAAGACACAAGAAGTTTTGAAACAATATGGCTGTTTTTAATGATGTTATAACATGTTTATGTTATAATATTTGAATAAATAACAAATCATATATATATATATATATATATATATATATATATATATATATATTTGTGTGTTATCTGCTCATTCTAACACCATGGTCAGCTAGTACATCTCGACTCGCTACTACTACTAGTACTACTACTGTTGATACCATTATCACTACTCTTCCTTTTGCATTATTAAAGGTATTGTGACTTGCTTTTCTTTTTCTTATTATTTCTAGTTCTTGCTACTGTCTGTTGTTAATTCCCATTATTTCGTACAAGATGATTTTTCATTTGTCTTTGCAGCTTATCATTTTTTTAGGGGAGCTTTTTTTTATTTATTTCTTTCTTTCTCCTTTCTTGCTGCCGCTGAGTTCAGTGATGCGTTACTTTCACTTCCTGCCTCTGAGTCTTTCTATTATTTGGAAGCAGTGTCAGGAGCCGAAATATTCAGAACATTCTTTAGAGAAGCCAAAGTGAAACAGACTTATTGTTGAGAGAGAGGGAGAGAGAGAGAAAAGGGAAGTAGGCAGATGTACAGAAGAAAGAAAGAAAGGAAGAAAATGTGAAGAAAATAGAAAGAAAGCAAATGTACCAAAGGAAGAATAAAATAAAGATAATCAGAAAAAAAGAAGGAAAGAAGATATGCAGAAGAAATAAAAGATATGCAGAAAGAAAAACGGCAAAAGAAAGAAAGAAAGAAAGAAAGAAAGAAATGTGACAAATGTGTCGATGAAAAAAATAAGAAAGTATTGACGAGTTCCTTCCAAATCTTTTGTCTAGCGTTGTGAGGAAAGTGAATATCTTGAGTGCTTAAAGATGACAATTCTTCATCAGGCTGTATGGTTGGAGCTACATAATTCAAATAGTGCTTTATCAAATAAAAAAACCATCAATGAAGCTTTCCAACAACAGACAGGTACAAAGAAAGAAAGACACGGTTTTAAGAAAGAAAGAAAGAAAGAAAGAAAGAAAGAAAGAAATGACAAAAAAGAAAAAAGAAAGAAGATCGGCAGAAGAAAGAAAGAAAGAATATATGCAGAAGAAAGAAAGAAATAATATATGCAGAAGAAAGAAAGAAAGAAAGAATATATGAAGAAAGAAAGAAAGAATATATGAAGAAAGAAAGAAAGAATATATGAAGAAAGAAAGAAAGAAAAAAGAAAGAAAGGAAGAAAAGACAAAAAAGGAAGAAAGAAGATATGCAAAAGAAAGAAAGAAAGAAAGAAAAAAAGAAAGAAAGCAGATGTGACGCACGTAGGCTCCAAAGATAAATGCAATAGAGAGAAAGGGTATCTGTGCCAATAATTGTGAAATAAAATTGGTATATGATGACGTCACTCGTCCAAAGTAAAGAAAAGTAAAGAGAAGCTGTGTAAAGGAAGCGAACATTATTTTATGATGGAGGAGGAAGGGTCTGTGAGGTTGTGAAACAATGAAAATACATGTTCCGCTTTTTGGGTGCAGAAAAAAATGAAGAGAAAGAAATAAACAGATGTGGTCAGAAAAGAAAAGAAGCAGACGTAAAAAAAAATAAAAGTATAAAGATAGAGAGAAAGCAGATGGGCAGAGGAAACAAAGAAGAAGGAAAAAGTATCATGTTTATTTAGTGAAGAAGGAGGCGGGCAAAGAAAGAAAGAAAGAAAGAAAGAAAGAAAGAAAGAAAGAAAGAAAGAATTTAAGTAAGAAAGAAAAATGATTCCTAGGAATAAAAGGAAAAAATAAAGAAGAAAGAACGAAAGAAAGAAAGAAAGAAAGAAAATATGCTGAAGAAAGAAAGAAAATTAGAATGGAAGAAGATATGCAATAAAAGAAAGACAAAAGTGAAAAAAGAACATATGCAAAAGGAAAGAAAAGGAAAAAGAATATATGCAGAAGAAAAAAAGAAAGATATACAGAATGAAGAAAAAAGAGAAAAGGAAGAAAGAAAGAAAGAAAAAGAAAAAAGAATATATGCAGAAGAAAGAAAAAATATAAAGAAAGAAAGAAAATATGCTAAAGAAAGAAAATTGGAATGAAAGAAGATATGCATAAGAAAGAAAGAAAGAAAGAAAGAAAGAAAGAGAAAAAAGAACATATGCAGAAGCAAAGAAAAAAAGAAAAAAATATATGCAGAAGAGAGAAAGGTATACAGAAGGAAGAAAGAAGTAAAAAGAGAAAAAAGACATGCAGAAGAAAGAAAGAAAGAAAAGAAAGAAAGAAAAGAAAGAAAGAGAGAAAAACTTCGAGAGAGAGACGTGGAAAAACGATTGGAATAGGGTAACTGAATAGCCAGATTGATGGTTGAAGTAGCATGAGTGATTGTTTAAGAGGTGCCGGAATGACAAACATTACCTCAGTGGGAGCACTCGGAAGGGGCAGGGACGAACAGACTCCGAAGAGGTTCACTGCCTCTGCAGACCGCTGCATTTTCTTGGCGTTGTTTTATTATGAGTCGTAAAATGGTTGCAAAGCTCAGGTATCCGAAGGACAGAGAGTATAGGGTGGGTAGTAGTAGGAAGAGAGGTGTGTTGGGGAAGGGGGACATTGGTTGGGAGGAGGTGTAGAGGGGAGGAAAGGCTTTGTCCCTCATTGTAACAGTTGTGTACTCGTTGACTTGTTGCTTTTCTTATCAGGGTGGGAAGTGTGCCGAGAAGAAAGGGAAAAAGAAGAAATTCGCAAAAAAATAAGAAAGAGCAAGAGACAGGCAAAGGAGAGATACTCAACAGAAGGACCAAAACGTGAGAAAATCTGGCTGGGTAAGTCGGAGTTTCAAGGAGATAAAATGATAGCGCTTTTAAGAGAGAGAGAGAGAGAGAGAGAGAGGGACACACACACACTCACACACACACACACACACACACACACACACACAGAGATTGTGAAGAGGAAAGAGAATGAGATATGAACAAATGTAAGAACGGGTAAATATATTTACCCTGGTTTCCCCACTGAGACAGGATGTGATACAAGGTCGGGTTTAACGTAGGGAACCCGAGCGCATACACCCTAACCAAGGATAAAAATTGCCCAGCCCGCGCAACCGTCGGTATTCCTACTGATTCCCACTCTTTAGTGCAATGGGGGAGTGCTGCCTCGGGCAGCTGTTCCCCGGAACCGGTCACCTCGCAACTGCGTCTCTGTCCGTGGCAAAAGAGCCATAACTGAGTTGCACTCTGCCCGAGACGCAACTGAAAGACGATAAAAACCCTATCCGGTTATGTGCCAGGTAAGTATAGCTTAGACGTGGCACGTAGTCGAAAGTGTGGAGCACCGAGCGAGGATCGAAATCGTAATTGATTCAACGTGACAAGCTTGTTAACAAACACACCAAGTCGAGGTGCCCGAAAGAAAGGGTAAATATCGTATGGCCATTAAAACCGACGTATTTTATAGAATATGTCTGTTTTCATGGCGATAATAAAATTCCATACTCCTTGGAAAATCGTTTAGCATTTACGGACAAGATGACTCTCAGAAAATCTATATTGTATGTTTTTTGTTTTGTTTTGTTTTTTTCTAATCACTGTCACCCCATGCAAGACAGTAAAGCCACTAAAACACAAGTGGTTACAGGGCGTGGAAGAATTAGGAACAGAAACGTTAATGTTGACCGGGAAGAGGGAAGGGTAAACAGGAGGAGTGTAGATAGCGATTGACATTGCATTTCAATTTGTGTCGATTGAAATTGGCCGGGAATCGTGGAGCCGGAGGAGAGTTCCACAAGCAAGAAAAAAAAACTGTTAGAATAGAAATTACGGCTACATCTACGGAACTCAAATGTAAATTGTTGAGATCTTGATGCCAGTCTAGTACTGCGCTTAAATTCAAAAAAGTCTAGGTATCATAGCGAAGAGCGATATTTATTTGTAACATTTACAATATGAGGCACAAGGACAAAATGGGGATTGCGAAAAAGGACGGTCTTCCTCTGTCTTAACTTTAAACTTAGCTAACCACAAACACTGGCCCAATCATGCAAACATTATTCCTTACACCAAAACAACGCATTCTTACTTACCTTTCTTACTACACCCACCATAATACCTCATTGTCTCTATAAAAGTCCTAACTAATCCTCATATGAACAATTACCATGAAAGTATTTAAAGAAAACACACAGAGAGACAACCTAGTGAGAAAGTGACTGAAGCCGAGCTGCCAGATCATGACCAATAATATTGCTGATTCTTCTTTGGATTTTATCAAGGAGTTCAAGGTAAAAAGCAGGGATACCGGACCATATGTGGCAGTAATATTTTAAGCATGAATGATTTATAGATATGTGAGATAGATTCTGGAGAGAGAAATTGTCTCGCACGATACGGTGAAGCAACTTTCTTAACTGAGAGAAAAATATGCGTAAAGTAAACAAATTTTAATGAAACCCTGTGTCGCTGTACCTTTAAAAATGCCAAAGTTTTGTACATTTCAAAACTACATTTGGTTAAGGTTATTTTTCAGTGTGTCGCGTCCCTTCAGGACACGGACAATCATGGCTCTCCACAACTTCCTATCCATTGTGGCCCTAAGCATTGTTTCTCCGTTTGACAAGCCTCACGTCTCACGTTCTGCCATCCAAGCTCGTCGTGTAGGTGTCTCGCTGCCTTCCCCTGTCTCTCTTACCTTCAATACATCCTGTGAGGATTAAGTTTTCCGAGCCCTC
The DNA here is from genome assembly GCA_964036315.1 of Acanthosepion esculentum. Classification (NCBI taxonomy): domain Eukaryota; kingdom Metazoa; phylum Mollusca; class Cephalopoda; order Sepiida; family Sepiidae; genus Acanthosepion; species Acanthosepion esculentum. The sequence continues at coordinate 25,261,883 of OZ038503.1, read as the reverse complement.
TTCCTTATTGTGCGTCCAAGGAATTTCAGTTGTCTCTCCTGGTTCAATGCATAAGTGTTCTTTTTGTACATTATTTACATTATTCGGACTATTGTCCTCATCTTTGTCGCCATATTTATTACAACGTTTCGGCCGTTGTACGCTCTGACTTTCTTCAGGTGGTTGGAATGTCGAACTGAACCCTTTATTTCGCTCACTGGGGTAGACTGTTCTAGTTCCACGTGCCATGTTTAATGGATGTCAGTTATCAGTTATCTCCTGTTAATTTTCCCTCTGAAAGTTCTCCACTGCCTTAACCGGGTATTGAACTCACACTCTTTGGGTCCTGTCACTGGATCTAACCAACGCCTTTATCCACTGTGCCATGTGTTCTTTTTGTTGCCATTTTCATTAAGACTTCTTCGTTGTTTACTCGCTCCATCCATGTAATTCTCAATATTCTCCTGTAGAGCCACATTTCTGTTGCCTCCGTTTTTCTCTTCGTCGGGGGGTTGGGATAGATTGTCCAGCATTCACTGCAATATATGAGGGTGACCACGACGTAGTTAGCAAGCTTGTCCCGCTAGAACAATTACGACTGAATAGTAAGTTCGAACCTCACTAAGTGCCCCATATTTTCGTCTATGTGCCACCAGAACTATATAAGAAGATGGACATCACATATCAATCTAGCGCTCTTTCCTTTGTTTCTAGCAAACAGATTTACGATATACAACACCCGGCAGAAATGCCTGTGATCAGAAGAATAGAGGTTTTAAGGAGCGTGGAAGCATCTCTTAATTGCAGTTGTTCACACGTCCACTCTGATCCGGAGAGTAGCACCTCTTAATGGGCAAATAGTGAACTCTCAAGAAAATTAAACACTAGGAAAGTATTCAAATATTTTTAGAGTAAAAATACTAGTAATAAATTTTTATTTAAAAAATTACCAACAATATATTCCTATAGTAAAATTACCAACAATATATTTCTATCTGTCTATATTTCTGAGATGAGGTATTATGTACATTATTTACATTATTCGGACTATTCTCCTCATCTTTGTCGCCATATTTATTACAACGTTTCGGTCTTTGTACGCCCCGGCCTTCTTCAGGTGGTTAGAATGTCAAACTGAGCCCTTTAAGGACACATGGCACAGTGGATAAAGGCGTTAGTTAGATCCAGTGACAGGACCCAAAGAGTGTGAGTTCAATACCCGGTTAAGGCAGTGGAGAACTATCAGAGGGAAAATTAACAGGAGATAACTGATAACTGACATCCATTAAACATGGCACGGGGAACTAGAACAGTCTACCCCAGTGAGCGAAATAAAGGGTTTCTGTTCGACATTCCAACCACCTGAAGAAGGCCGGAGCGTACAACGGCCGAAACGTTGTAATAAATATGGCGACAAAGATGAGGACAATAGTCCGAATAATGTAAATAATGAATATATATTTCTATTGTATAATTACCAACAATATACTTCTATAATAAAATTACCAATACATTTTTATAGCACAATGTCAATCTATACATTTTTATAGTAAAATTAACAGCAATTCATTCTTGTAAAAATTACTAACAATACATTTTATCATGTAAAAACTATATATCTACAAAAATGCGTTTGCCCAGAAAATATATAATTCTGTAAAAACTATCTGTAGTTGAAGGTATAAGATTGCGTTCAAAATATTTAGATTTCGGCATTAAATAATCCATAGAGGATTATATGTCGCTAAACAAAATCAACCAATCAAACCAATCAAAATATTTAGATTTTGGCATTAAATAATCCACAGAGGTTGATATGCCGCTAAACAAATTCAGCCAATCAACCTACGAAGGTTTAAATTAATTTATTTAATTTTAATAATCTTAATTAAAATTATTCTATTCATATGCCAAATTAATTTTTTTTTTTTTTTGATTGACATACTTTGCGTGTATGTGTGTGACGAAGGTGAGCCCTCAAGTCGAAGGACATTGGTTATGAACTGATCTGTAGTGGGATGAATACTGCCAGGTCTACTTGCCGAAGATACGTCACACGTGAATGACTAAATCTTCGACTTTCGTTTGAGGGTCGGTCGTCACCTGGGATTGATACGTGAAGATCCTTCGTAGAATCCCAGACATTAGCCCGCACCCGTGACATGTGGCGGGAGCTGGTCACCTGAGGAAGGTATGAAAATTACTAAGTATTAAATCCAGAGTGTCGTTCCAAACCGAATTTGTAAACAGTCACTATTACTGCTGATAATGCAAGACTCTCCTAGCGATTGAGTTCTCTGAGTGACTGGTGTGTTTATGAAAAAATGAATACGCAAAAATTCGCCTTTTTCTCCGCCGGGCGTCGGTGGCCTAGGAGTTAGAATCTCCGAGTGATAGATACCAAATTGGTCGGTTTTCGGTCCCGGCCTGAAGCGATCGGATGTGTAGCCACACTGATGAATATATATATATATATAATTACCTCCAAAGATTTGCATGAGCATACATGATGAAAAAATACCCCAAACTTTTAAGTTTTTATCGTCAAAAACTTTATGTTATTATTACGAGAAAAGATCAAAGGATTTTTTTTAATATTAAATCATATTTTTTTATATTTTAGAACCTTTGAAATATTAGTTAAGAATGTTGTTGCCACAAATTAGTCTGGGAAATTTTATCGTCCTTTTGCGTTGCAAAACACACTGATTTGGAAATTCTTGCAAAAATCAGATACCGTAATTCCCCATGTATAATACGCATTTTTTCTAAAAATATAATAAGCAAAATTAGGGATGCGTGTTATGCACAGCTACAAAAAAATCTTTAAAAAATTGCCGTTTCATAGGTCGATTTCAGTTGCGAAATGACTACTCACCACAAACATACGACAATTTGACACTAACATTCGCAATTGTCGCAATTGCGACCCCATAAAGATATCAAATACAATCATATGTAACTAACGATACTTACAAATGTAAAATAAAATAAGAATTATCATAAAACTAAATTAGAAAAATATTATTCTATATTTAAAATTATTTTTAAGAAGAGTAGGAAACGATGGCTATAATGAAATTCGAGCGGTACAATTTATAGGGTTTGATTACCAAACTAGGGATGCGTATTATGCATGAGTAGAAGCATTTTACCACACTTTCGGCACAATTTTAGGTGTGCATATTATAGATGAAGGCATATTATACATGGGAAATTACGGATTTTAATGAAACTTAAAGGAATTATTCACAGATGAATGAACTTTTAAAAGTTACTTTTTACACACAAATGAATTAAATTATTTTAAAATGTTATTTTAATTGTTTTCTTTTTTAAAATCTGTTAAACCTTCCTCCTCCTACACACACACACTTATCGAATTTTATGCAATTTCGAGAAATTCGTTTTTATCGCGCTTAATGTTTATATTAGTTATAAGTACAAGTCCTCGATTAACATAAATCATGAAATACTTTTGATGAAATAGGACATCCAGTTACAGAAAATCTACTCTGAATCGTAAAATAAAATCTGCGATAAAACCAAGACATTATTTAATTTAAAATAGTGTCTAATTGCTTTTATGTTTAAAATTTCGATGAATAATGAATTGTTTTCATTTTTATTTCTTCATTTTTAAACTTTCAAAGCTTTTAAAATGACGTATTCATTTGTAGTGCTTGGATGATATTGTTATTAAGTAAAATCTATATTTACTAATAATAAAAGGAAAAGATCACTACTATTCCATAACCCCCAATATTTTAAAAGGAATTTTGAATTCATGTCATGCGTATATAAACGTGTCGATTTTGTAAATACGATTGTCCAAATGCGATGTTATCATAAAATAAGATAGGTAACTAAAATAAAGTTAGTATTTATTGATAATTTTCTAATATTTCTTCAACAAGCGTCTTCGTATGCTAGATTATAAAGCCTAGGCATCTAAAATTTCATAAAATATTAGATTGCTTAGTGTATTTATTAGTAGTGTTTAAGATTACTGGTTAAGTTAAAGAAATATATAAACAAAGGCATTCACGTTATACTTGAGTAATTTTTAGTTATTCCCCCCTTAGAAAAAAGTCCCAAATAAAAATCTAGCGAGAAAATTGTCAACATCTCGTAAAAACACCCAAATCAGTGTTAAAAAAAGTGAACATGAACTTTATGGACACCCTGTATATATATATATATATATATATATATACAGAATGGTCCAAAAGTAGGTGGACAGTAAATGTATATAAAAGATACATTTACTGTCTACCTATTTTTGGACCACTCTGTGTATATATATATATATATATATATATATATATATATATATATATATATATATATATATATATATGTCTGTCTATATTTCTGAGATGAGGTATTATGTACAGTATTTACATTAGTAAACGTTGTGACAAATATGGCGACAGAGATGAGGACAATAGTCCGACTAATGTAAATACTATATATATATATATATATAATGAGAAAGGAACTGATAAAAAATTTTAAAGATCACGTGCTAAATATTGCTACTACCACCAATGCTAACGTGATCAACATTCTCGACGTGACCTTGCACTTAAATAATGATTATTACAAACCGTATGCCAAAGAGCTATATAATCATAGTAACGTCAGTAAAGAATGAAACCGCCATCATAAAATCCTAGATAATTTACATAAATCAGTCCAAGTTAGATTATCTACAACTCCAGCAATAAGGAAATATTTGATGATAATAAAATTAAATATGTAAAGGCTTCAGAACTAAGCAACCATGAAGTAAATTTAGAGTATTCAGAAGAAAAACAAACAAGGTAAAAATAAGCAGAAACGCCTTAGGCTTAAAATTATATGGTCTAATCCACCTTTTAATCGTAATGTTCAAAAGAATATCGAAAGAATTTTCCTAAACTTAATTCATTACTTTAACCATTCACAACACAAAAAAGATTTTTAACAAATATAATGTTAACAT
>OZ038503.1:25079245-25256717 GCA_964036315.1 Acanthosepion esculentum | reverse complement strand
AGTGTGGAGCACCGAGCGAGGATCGAAATCGTAATTGATTCAACGTGACAAGCTTGTTAACAAACACACCAAGTCGAGGTGCCCGAAAGAAAGGGTAAATATCGTATGGCCATTAAAACCGACGTATTTTATAGAATATGTCTGTTTTCATGGCGATAATAAAATTCCATACTCCTTGGAAAATCGTTTAGCATTTACGGACAAGATGACTCTCAGAAAATCTATATTGTATGTTTTTTGTTTTGTTTTGTTTTTTTCTAATCACTGTCACCCCATGCAAGACAGTAAAGCCACTAAAACACAAGTGGTTACAGGGCGTGGAAGAATTAGGAACAGAAACGTTAATGTTGACCGGGAAGAGGGAAGGGTAAACAGGAGGAGTGTAGATAGCGATTGACATTGCATTTCAATTTGTGTCGATTGAAATTGGCCGGGAATCGTGGAGCCGGAGGAGAGTTCCACAAGCAAGAAAAAAAAACTGTTAGAATAGAAATTACGGCTACATCTACGGAACTCAAATGTAAATTGTTGAGATCTTGATGCCAGTCTAGTACTGCGCTTAAATTCAAAAAAGTCTAGGTATCATAGCGAAGAGCGATATTTATTTGTAACATTTACAATATGAGGCACAAGGCCAAAAATGGGGATTGGGGAAAAGGACGGTCTTCTTCTGTCTTAACGTTAAACTTAGCTAACCACAAACACTGACCCAATCATGCAAACATTATTCCTTACACCAAAACAACGCATTCTTATACTTACCTTTCTTACTACACCCACCATAATACCTCATTGTCTCTATGAAAGTCCTAACTAATCCCCATATGAACAATTACCATGAAAGTATTTATAGAAAACACAGAGAGAGACAACCTAGTGAGAAAGTGACTGAAGCCGAGCTGCCAGATCATGACCAATAATATTGCTGATTCTTCTTTGGATTTTATCAAGGAGTTCAAGGTAAAAAGCAGGGATACCGGACCATATGTGGCAGTAATATTTTAAGCATGAATGATTTATAGATATGTCAGATAGATTCTGGAGAGAGAAATTGTCTCGCACGATACGGTGAAGCAACTTTCTTAACTGAGAGAAAAATATGCGTAAAGTAAACAAATTTTAATGAAACCCTGTGTCGCTGTACCTTTAAAAATGCCAAAGTTTTGTACAATTCAAAACTACATTTGGTTAAGGTTATTTTTCAGTGTGTCGCGTCCCTTCAGGACACGGACAATCATGGCTCTCCACAACTTCGTATCCATTGTGGCCCTTAGGATTGTTTCTCCGTTTGACAAGCCTCACCTCTCACGTTCTGCCATCCAAGCTCGTCGTGCAGGTGTCTCGCTGCCTTCCACTATCTCTCTTACTTTCAATACACCCTGTGAGGATTAAGTTTTCCGAGCCCTCTTCCTTATTGTGCGTCCAAGAAATTTCAGTTGCCTCTCCTGGTTCAATGCAAAAGTGTTCTTTTTGTACATTATTTACATTATTCGGACTATTGTCCCCATCTTTGTCGCCATATTTATTACAACGTTTCGGCCGTTGTACGCTCTGACTTTCTTCAGGTGATTGGAATGTCGAACTGAACCCTTTATTTCGCTCACTGAGGTAGACTGTTCTAGTTCCACGTGCCATGTTTAATGGATTCAGTTATCAGTTATCTCCTGTTAATTTTCCCTCTGAAAGTTCTCCAATGCCTTAACCGGGTATTGAACTCACACTCTTTGGGTCCTGTCACTGGATCTAACTAACGCCTTTATCCAGTTAGCATTTTACCACACTTTCGGCACAATTTTAGGTGTGCATATTATAGATGAAGGCATATTATACATGGGAAATTACGGTAGTTGTCGGATTTTAATGAAACTTAAAGGAATTATTCACAGATGAATGAACTTTTAAAAGTTACTTTTTACACACAAATGAATTAAATTATTTTAAAATGTTATTTTAATTGTTTTCTTTTTTAAAATCTGTTAAACCTTCCTCCTCCTACACACACACACACTTATCGAATTTTATGCAATTTCGAGAAATTCGTTTTTGTCGCGCTTAATGTTTATATTAGTTATAAGTACAAGTCCTCGATTAACATAAATCATGAAATACTTTTGATGAAATAGGACATCCAGTTACAGAAAATCTACTCTGAATCGTAAAATAAAATCTGCGATAAAACCAAGACATTATTTAATTTAAAATAGTGTCTAATTGCTTTTATGTTTAAAATTTCGATGAATAATGAATTGTTTTCATTTTTATTTCTTCATTTTTAAACTTTCAAAGCTTTTAAAATGACGTATTCATTTGTAGTGCTTGGATGATATTGTTATTAAGTAAAATCTATATTTACTAATAATAAAAGGAAAAGATCACTACTATTCCATAACCCCCAATATTTTAAAAGGAATTTTGAATTCATGTCATGCGTATATAAACGTGTCGATTTTGTAAATACGATTGTCCAAATGCGATGTTATCATAAAATAAGATAGGTAACTAAAATAAAGTTAGTATTTATTGATAATTTTCTAATATTTCTTCAACAAGCGTCTTCGTATGCTAGATTATAAAGCCTAGGCATCTAAAATTTCATAAAATATTAGATTGCTTAGTGTATTTATTAGTAGTGTTTAAGATTACTGGTTAAGTTAAAGAAATATATAAACAAAGGCATTCACGTTATACTTGAGTAATTTTTAGTTATTCCCCCCTTAGAAAAAAGTCCCAAATAAAAATCTAGCGAGAAAATTGTCAACATCTCGTAAAAACACCCAAATCAGTGTTAAAAAAAGTGAACATGAACTTTATGGACACCCTGTATATATATATATATATATATATATATACAGAATGGTCCAAAAGTAGGTGGACAGTAAATGTATATAAAAGATACATTTACTGTCTACCTATTTTTGGACCACTCTGTGTATATATATATATATATATATATATATATATATATATATATATATATATATATATATATATATGTCTGTCTATATTTCTGAGATGAGGTATTATGTACAGTATTTACATTAGTAAACGTTGTGACAAATATGGCGACAGAGATGAGGACAATAGTCCGACTAATGTAAATACTATATATATATATATATATAATGAGAAAGGAACTGATAAAAAATTTTAAAGATCACGTGCTAAATATTGCTACTACCACCAATGCTAACGTGATCAACATTCTCGACGTGACCTTGCACTTAAATAATGATTATTACAAACCGTATGCCAAAGAGCTATATAATCATAGTAACGTCAGTAAAGAATGAAACCGCCATCATAAAATCCTAGATAATTTACATAAATCAGTCCAAGTTAGATTATCTACAACTCCAGCAATAAGGAAATATTTGATGATAATAAAATTAAATATGTAAAGGCTTCAGAACTAAGCAACCATGAAGTAAATTTAGAGTATTCAGAAGAAAAACAAACAAGGTAAAAATAAGCAGAAACGCCTTAGGCTTAAAATTATATGGTCTAATCCACCTTTTAATCGTAATGTTCAAAAGAATATCGAAAGAATTTTCCTAAACTTAATTCATTACTTTAACCATTCACAACACAAAAAAGATTTTTAACAAATATAATGTTAACATCAGCTATAGCTGCGTTAATAACATCGATATATCTATATACTAACATAACATTATATTAGATACATTTTTTCTCAATAAAGACAACGTGAATTTTTAAAAAAATATACAACTGCTGAAAAAAATATGATCCGTCCCTTGAACGGTTAATATATGACTGATAATATTGTATACCGAGCTAGCATACATTCTGGTAACAATACCAAATTTTATTTTGGTTCAATTGAAAATCTTTGGAAATGTCGTTTCTACAATCATCGAATGATTTTAGGCAACATAAACTACAAAACAGCACTGCTCTCTCTAAATATTTCTGGTACTTAAAGAATGGTGATAATACACCTTTTATCACTTGGGATATTTTAGCAAGAGGCAGATCTTACAAGGGGAAAGGAAATAGATTTAATTTATGTCTTGTTGAAAAATTAGTTATCTTAAAACACTTAAATAACCCTAGCTTATTAAACAAGAGAAATAAATTGATCGCTACGCGTAGGCATAAAAATCAAAATCTGCTCACATAAATACATTGCTCCAGTTGTAAATTATGGTTTGTTTTTATTTTTGTTTTTCAAACAAGTAATCTCCCTTTATGCTCATTATTAAAAAATGAATATTCACAACTCTAAAATAATTTTTTTACATATATATACAAACCACGTTTATCTTAAATGTCAAATATATTTTTTATAATTAAAAAACTGTAATCCCAGTATAATATATAACTGTGCCAATATTGCGATAACCAGATATTTTTTATTAGAATTTAAATTACGTAACTGTCAGTATATACTCATATATATATGTGTGTGTGTGTGTGTGTGTGAAGAAATATAGTTTTAAGATATGCTATATTTATGGGATAAAGTGCTCAATATCAGAGATAGAGCGTATGTAAATATAAAAGTGAACATTTCAGTCAATATTCAGAGGCGAAAGACTGTTTCATGATAAACCCAATCATCAGGCCACATGCGTTGCGTTTTTGGTTTGTTTGTTGTTGTTTTTTCGACTATTTATATATACGAGTCAGTGGTGCATTGTGGGTAGTCTATTCTAATGGTTATTTTAGCGGGAGTGGTTTGTTAATTTGTTTATTTATTTACTTATTTAAATTAATATATTTTATTTGTTTTTTCTTTATTTTTATTTATTCTTATCAGTTTTCGATTTGTAAGTAACGTAGTAAAAATTTGGAGATGAGTTCTGATCGTTTATTTAGTAGTTTGTTTGGTTTGGGAAGGTAACTATAGCTACTTTTTTACTCCAAGCAGAGTTTGCAGTTTTTGGATTGATTGTTGTAGTCTGTCCTGACGGTTATTTTGGCGGGAGTGGTTTATTTATATATATATATATATATATATATATATATATATATATGAAAATTTCTCAGAGTTAACCTGTAGAAAAGACTTTATGTTATTATTAGTTACTTTGTTTAAATAAATTCATTTCGTTTTTTTGCCTTGAGAAAGTCCACATTGGACGAAACGCGTCGGCAACTATTACACTTTTCCTGTTGACATTTATATATATATATATATATATATATATATATATATATATATATATATATATATATACTCATGAATGTCTGAGCTAGCTCGACTGAATAAAATAATAATTAAAAAAGTGAATTTAGCGCTTTAAACTAAAATTTTCAATAATTTTTTTTTAATTAAATAAAAGTCACTTGACATTCCTGGTATAAGAAATGCTTTAATTCTGATTATGTTGGAAAGAAAACCTAAAAACCAATTTATTTAAGAGTAGGTAGGTTTGAAAGTTTATGGTAAAAATATCCGTAGAAACTACTTTAAAAAAACTCTTGTCTATTTAAAAACGAATCTTAGTTATTAGCTAGTAACAGTAATGGCGTGATTAACCATTTCCTTACAAGGAAATATTCGGAATTCATTGGTCGAGCAGCCAGTGATACTTCCGGCTAAAATTTATAAACTCTTTCTCTTAAAAAGCTTTTCAGGAATATAGGCCCTACAAGTTTCACTCTTTTTATTATTGATGGGTGCTTCCTTCATAACCTTTCGAAAACATGTGTCTGGGTTTGTTTGTTTTTTTTTTTGGGGGGGGGGTCTGTTCAATTTCAGGAACATTAAATCTGAAGAATATTTTATATCCTAAATTTTAGCAATATTTTTTTTATTTCCCTAACAGTCACGATATCTTTCCTAATGTTCCATTGTCAGATTCTTAAATATTTTTATTTTATTTCCCATTATCAACATCCTCTACCAAAGTGTTCCAACAAATAGAACTCAAGATAAACCATTCCTAAACAGAAACTACGACCTGGAATTGGAATAAAGCAGTGAAGGCACCTACCATGAATTCTTCATAAAAATTCAGGATGTGGACTTAGTAGTTACTAAATGCTTCAAATACTTTTGTATGTGGAACAGTATAGAAAATAAATAAATTGAACATAGAATAGGCTGTGCGAGGGGTAGCTTCACCCAATACCACAAGTTGCTGCATAACCAAATCATTAACCTAAAAACTCGAGTTATGTTCTTAAATAGCTCCCACAGATCGAGACTTTCAGATGAACGCCAGGCATGGCGCCAAACTCGCTCAGAAATATCTAAACTGTCAGTTGTATACAACCGCTTTCTTAAATTAATGATTAAAAATCTCTTCGGCCGAATAAGGTCTGTAGGTCTTAGCGAGAGCCATTTTTCTACTAGAACTGGCGCTACAGAATCACAATGAACCTTTACTAAATAACACAACCCCTATCACATGAGGTCTTATAACAGCTAAAATTTATATTACATGTTACTCGAAGAGAAATTAATGACATCATCAAGATGTTGACGTTCCACACTACTTCAAACAAAAGGTTAGGAAGGAAACTCCCATCAATACTGGAAAAGGCGGTAAAAGTCAGTGAACTTGACAAACCTATTTTCTGGAAGAACTGATCTAATAGAAAGATTATATGATTTACAACTGACAGCAGTACTGGCTGCTCGGATAATGAATATCGAATGTTTCCTTATAAAGAAACGGTTAATGTTACCAATACGATTGGAGATGAGAACAGATGCTAAATTTTGATTCCAGTCCGAAGACCAGGGAGTGAAGAAAGGTGTATCTCGAGTGGCACTGGCTGCACGAGAAAAGGATGATAGGGGACTGATGAGAAATATAGAAGGAATGAAGAAAAAAGGGTGACAATCTACAAGAAATGAAAAGCGAGATGAACTGCATGGAGCAATAAAGAAAACTGGTAGCTGAACTGCAAGAAAGAATCAAGAAATAAAGAACTGCTAGCTGAACTGCAAAGAAGAATCAAGAAAAGAAAAAGAACTGCGAGGTGAAGTACTAGGAAAAATCAAGAAAAAAGAACTGCTAGCTTAACTACAAAGAATCAAGAAAAGAAAAGAACTGCTAGTTGAACTGCAAGGAAAAATCAAGAAAAGAAAAAAGAACTGCAAGCTGAACTACAAAGTAGAATCAAGAAAAGAAACGAAGAACTGCTAGTTGAACTGCAGGAAAGCATCAAGAAAAGAAGAACTGGCAGCTGAACTGCAAGGGAAATTCAAGAAGAACTGATGGCTGAACCGCAGGGAAGAATCAAGTAAAAAGAAACCGCTAGCTGAACAGCAAAGGAGAATCAATAAAAAGAGAATTGCGAGCTGAACTGTAGAAACAAAAGTAAAAGAACTGCTAGCTGAACTGCAAGAAAGAATCAAGAAAAAAGAACTGCTAGATGAACTGCAAGGAAGAAACAAGAAATGGTTGCAGAATTGCAAGGAAGGATCAAGAAAAAAACTAAGAACTAATAGAATTATAAGAAAGGAGCAAGAAATTGTAGCAGAAATGTGGTTTTACAGAATGAACAGACATGTGAGCAACAAGAAAGTTCTACGGTAAATCGAAACCCATACTTCTACTTAGAAATAGCCAGCTGAAATTTTTAGGACACATAATGAAGAAAGGTTTGGAAAATTTAACGCTCCCAAGACAGAAAGCAAGAGATACAAAGAGAAACAGCGAATAACATATCTAACATGGCAGTACAGTGGGGGCGGGGATATAAAAAAGGCAAAAACTGCTAAGACCGTGCATTCAACGATAATGAGTTTCGACCAGCTGAGGGCGAAATCTACACATGGGACTGACTCACTGGCAGTATATTCAGGGCGGTGATGATCACCTTTGTACCTTCTGCTGCTGCACCCTTCAAGTGAGAAAACATCTTCAATGACTACAGATGGCCAAAATGAAAGTGATTCTGTATCCCCTGGGTACAACCATGTAACTGAGCGATCAGCAGGGGGAGGTTAGTTGAAGTATTAATACAACGTTTTTGCAATTTGAGTACATTACTAGAATGTTATTTCTGAATGCACGTTTTTCTATGGCATGTATATGTTGACAAAAATAAATGTAAATGCCGCTTTCACTTGCTAAGGTGAATTACAATCACAGAATGGCTATATGTTGTTTGCAGTTAACTCTTCCTCAATTTTTTCACATCTTCAATTGTCTCAAATTTAATCTGTACTCCAGACTGATATCTTTAAATTTTTTCAATGCCTACATTTCACTCTAGCTTAACCTATATCCTCCTGGTGTCAGTTTAAAGTGACACTTTTAAATATATAGCACCTGGATAGGAACAACCTCTTGTGCGACAAGCAGTATGGGTTTCGATCAGCCTGATCCACTGCTGATGTCCTAACTACCATTACACACAGAATTCGCGAGACTCTTAATGACATATATACCGCAAGGACCATAGCATTAGATATCTCGAAGGCCTTCGACTAGGTGCGGCACAACGTTTTGCTACACAAGCTCTCCAGCTGTAGAATTATTGGAAGTGTTTTCTCTATTATAAATTTCTTCCTAAGTGAAGGTAGTTATTAACGGCCAGCCATTCGAGGTCCTGCTGGGTCAACGCAGGCGTCCATCAGGTGTCACTTCTCTGACCAACAATCTTTCTGGTTTACATAAATCATCTACCTGAAAATATTTTCCGATCATTTGTAAACATCTATGCCGATGATACGATAATATACGGGCGCACATCTAAAATTCTTGACGATCAGAGATTGGCAGCTGACCCCTCTTCAGATTTGACATTAACTTACCAGTGGGAAATAAACTGGTTACATTCAATGCCTCTAAAACCATCACCGCCGATCAGTCCGAAATACTGCCAGTCATTATGAACGGATGTCCCCACAAGGAGGTCCCATGCCTTGAGAAAATATTAGGCCTCAAACTTTTACACCCGACATCAAGTGGAACTCGTATATATAATCAATCGCTAAACATGCAGGTAAAATGATCGACTCCTTGTACCGCTCCAGTAAGTACCTGACTCCTCTGCTATCCTAAAAACTTTACAAGAACCAGATCAGTCCGAAAATGGAAAACTACTGCCTTATTTGGGCAGGAGCTGATCAGACCTCCCTTTCCAGTCTTCAAATGCATCTCCGAGCCCTTGTTGCAGAAGAATTATTCCAACTTCCAACCTCTCTCTCTCTTTTACAGCCGGAATGTGGTCAGTCTCTCACTGCTCTATCGCTACTACCATGAAAAGTGCTCGGACGAACTGCATCTCCTGGCTACACGAGGTCTGACCTTCACGGCTAGGACCCTCCATACCACTTATATAGTAGCAAATTACCCACATTCCCTCCGTATTCTATCGGCAAGAAGCTCCACTCAAAAAGCTTCTTCCCACGAACCAATGTCCTATAGAACAGACCCCCAAGAGGATGTTTCCCCGATCGCTACAATTTTAACCTGTTCAAGTTCATAGTCAACCGTTATCTTCCCCTCTTATCCATATAAACTACCCCATAATGTAACCCTTTACCTTGTACAGAGTTAACCTTACTGTAAAAATGCCATCTCTGAGAAGAGGGCTTGCTAGACTGAGGCCAACAAGTTTGTTGGGTTCCTCCCATAAAACCAAAAGCCACTTGTCTGTGACCAAGGCGAGGCATCAAGTCGGAGGATATCGGTCGCGGTTTCTATCGGGGAAACCCCCCAACTTGGCAGCTGAGTTCAGTCTAAAAAGTCCTCCATCACCCTGGATATAGTGCCCGTAGTTCAATTACATGTGCAAAATTTGACCTGCACTCATTTGTTGTGTCAGACTTTAAAAAGCCATTGTAAAAATTATTTAATATTTTCTTTTGCATTTCTCAACACATTACTGTGTAAACTCAAATAAAGAAAATACGCAATAATTTCAGATAAATACACATTCTGCTCATCTTTCGCTCCACATATGTCAATGGTAATGGTGAGATTAACTGTTTCCATACAGGGAATTTTCAGTATTCATTGAGTGAACAGTTAACATTATTGTTGGTTGACATTTATAAAATCTTTTAGAGTGATACAGGTTAAAACAGTTTTTCAGGAAAATAGGGTTTTCAAGTCTACTCTTATCGCTCTTTCTGGTATTGATAGGAGTTTCCTTCCTAACTTTTTGTTTAAAGCAGTGTGGAAAGTCAACATCTTGATTATATCATTATTTTACCTTCTACTTCCATGTGCAGTTTTTGGAAGTTTTCAAGTTATGTGGTTTCTTATTTGGTAAAATTGTTTGTGATTCTGTAACGCCAGTCTAATGAAAGATTTTCTTCTTTAAGAACTTGAGGATTCTTTAGCTTGACGCCATGTTTAGACATTGATGCAGCTGACAGTTTAGATATTTCTGAACAAGTTTGGAGATATCCATGACGTCCATATGAAAGTCGTCTCCTGACGAGGTTATTTAAGAACAGGACTAAACAAACAAATGAATATTTTATGGCTCCAACATCAGAGTCAATGTATTAAGCCATTCTTAATAACCAAATTACTCGGTTTAATATGGTAAAATATCAGAGATTGTGTTGCGCCAATCTTGTAAGTGGAAAAGTTCTGAACAATCATAGTGAAATGCACATTTATCTCAATTAGAAAGAAGGCACTTTTTATTTATTATTAAATGATTCTTTAAACTTGGTTCCTTGTAAAATGCCAGACAATTTTTCTTATTAGAATCTATCTTACACATTTATAAGTCATGCTGCCACATCTGGTCCAGTGTTTCTTCTATGTATATTGTGATTCTTTAATAAAATACAAATCTGCAATGGTATCGATCCTGACCTGGCATATCAGCTTTAGCCACTTTCCTGCCACTGTAACATAGCTTCCCGATGTCTCTTTAAATATTTTCATGGTAATTGTTTTGATGAGCATTCCTCTTTGGTATGCAAACTATGAATTTAAAGGTTGTACTAGATTGGCAACAAGGTCCCATTGTTTTACAGTTGAAATGGCTAAATGGAATGTAACCTTATGTTCTATGCTATGTTTCTTTTCTCGCACTTCTCACTTGTGGTACTCTTGACCAGCTTCTTGCTTTCCAGTCAATTCTGATCTTCAAACATTTAAATGCAACATCAATTGCAATTTTTTGTTTTCTTAATTCCTGTTCTTTTATTGTTCTCTCTCCTTAATAAGGTTTTCTTTTTCACTCTCACTCAGTAATCCCCTGTGCCTTTGCGGCTTTATTGCCTTCCTTGGAGTGAGTCAATCCACACAGGCAAATATTCTAACAAGCTACATTTCTTAGTTCCACCTGTTCAGACCTTCACATATAAGACCCATCATGCCATGTATACAGGGCCGAATTTCTCATCACAATAAACATTATTTTTAATTGGAGGGGGACATATTTTTAAGTTGCTATCCCTGTTTTTCTTTTTTTTTTTCTTACTTGCAATGTCAATCATTGTCTTAATTTCTGTTCTTTTATTGTTCACTCTTCTTAATAAGGTTTTTCTTTTTCATATTCTTTCACACTCAGTAGCCCCTTGCATCTTAGTGGCTTTATGGCCTTACTTGGGATTGTGAAATGATTAAAAATTGTGTGCATGCAAGCACAGCAACCCCTCTATTATACAAGTTGCTGCAGTTAAGATTTTATTTGATTTTTCTTGTGTTCTTATCATTTTCTTTCCCGGACATAAATTCTGTAGAAGTTGTCCAAATGTTCTGTATGTCCGAGTGCTTTCATCTATACTTTTAGCCATTATCAAGAACGGTCTTATTTTTACTTTTGACTGAATTTATGCAGTCAGACAGACAATTGCAATCAGATCATTTTTAAATTATTTTTTATAATTATTTCATTAATAAATACTCAGTAAATTTATTAAAATATCCTGTTGCCTATAAGGGAATAATCTGTAAATTTTTTTTTCTTTTTTACTTACATTTGTACCAATACAAATAATTGACAAACAAAAAAAACAATTCTGTTTCATACTTCAACCTTGGATATTGAAATAGATCTTTCTCTGGATTCAATAACATATTCCTGTAAGATAATCTTTTTTTCTTGATTCCTCCTTGCACTTCAGCTACCAGTTTTCTTGATTCCTCCTTGCACTTCAGCTACCAGTTTTCTTGATTCCTCCTTGCACTTCAGCTACCAGTTTTCTTGATTCCTCCTTGCACTTCAGCTACCAGTTTTCTTGATTCCTCCTTGCACTTCAGCTACCAGTTTTCTTGATTCCTCCTTGCACTTCAGCTACCAGTTTTCTTGATTCCTCCTTGCACTTCAGCTACCAGTTTTCTTGATTCCTCCTTGCACTTCAGCTACCAGTTTTCTTGATTCCTCCTTGCACTTCAGCTACCAGTTTTCTTGATTCCTCCTTGCACTTCAGCTACCAGTTTTCTTGATTCCTCCTTGCACTTCAGCTACCAGTTTTCTTGATTCCTCCTTGCACTTCAGCTACCAGTTTTCTTGATTCCTCCTTGCACTTCAGCTACCAGTTTTCTTGATTCCTCCTTGCACTTCAGCTACCAGTTTTCTTGATTCCTCCTTGCACTTCAGCTACCAGTTTTCTTGATTCCTCCTTGCACTTCAGCTACCAGTTTTCTTGATTCCTCCTTGCACTTCATCTCACTTTTCTTCAATAACAGAGTAACAAATAAAGAATCTAGCCGAGTTTTTAATGACAAAATTTACTTTACACAATCAAAATCGAAATAAAATGGTAAAATTTATATAAAAATAAAATATTCAACATGAAAAAGAAATAAAAGGTAAATGAAAAAAAAGATAAAAACTTTAAAAAAAAAAATAGAAATGCTAAATAAAAAAAACTAATCAATATAAGAGAGCAAAAAAATAAACAAAGTAACAAAAAGTGAAAAGAAAAATTTAAAAAGCAACGTCAAGATGCAATTTTTTTTTTCCTCGGCTTTCGACTTCACTTAAAACAATTACTTTTATTGAATTCTTTATACATACTGCTTTATTCATGAATTTTTTTTTTTTTACATGGTAGTTTGTGTTATAAAAACACATGGCTGGGGGAGGGAGGGATAGAATGTGATCCGAAAAGCAAGGAAACCCTGTCACAACACAAAAAGGAGATTAGTATCCTAGCAGCAACAACAGCGGCAGCAGCTGCAGGGAATGAATAAATATAACCAAATATTCACAATATTACATACATACAACAGTTCTTCATCTTTCCTCATTATCACATTGGTCAACTGACCACAACACCGGCCATTCTGTTTCTTGGGACTACACCCAAAGAGAAACAGCAGTGCTACAGCCAAAGCCGCTGCCCGTTTACGTATTTGTGTATGCCAGGGCTGAGCCTCCCGAAAAGAAAAACAAAAAAAGTGAGGAGAGGTTAAAAGAAAGGCTAGGAAATAGAGGAGAGAGACGAACAATCTCAGCTGTTCAGTCTTTTTGGTTTTGGGTTTTGGTTTTTGTCTTTTTGGTGGTGATTTTTTTTATTATTATTCTTCACCTAGAATGTAGGCCTCTTGTACAATAACCTGTATGGGCAGATAGTTTCCTCATGTGATCTAATGTTGACATGTGGAGGCGTTTATCATTCATGCATGAAGACATGCATGAAAGAGAAACTGACGACAAGCATTTGACTAGAAATGCATTTCAAGTCTCAGACGACAACTTCATAAACACAAATTAAAAATGTCTGAGTGAAAACAAATTTACATTGTTGTTTTTTTTTAATTTTTTATGTACTCTAGTGTGTGTGTGTGTGTGTGTGTGTGTCCCTGCATCAGATGGTATGCCTCATGTGTACACGATACACATATAGGGCATTATAATAATTCTTAGCAAGGTTAGGGGGATCCCATTTTTTTTTTTTCTTCTTTCCAAGTTTTATTTAGGGTAAACTCTGCGTTGTGCAAGACGAGACGTAGGCCCTGATGATGGAGCTGATGCAAACGACTGGTTCTGGAAGGAGGCAGGATTGTACAACATTGGCCCACTGGCAGGTGCTGGCATTGGCTGTTGTACAGATACTGATGAGGATGATGATGACTGAACACTCTGAAAAAGACAAAGCAGGAGAGGGAGGGAAGAGAGAGAGAGAGAGAAAAAAAAAGAAAAGACAAAATTAGTGAAAGCAAAACTAATTTACATGTATGGTATTTGGAGAAATAACAAAGTGTGAAGAACGTGAAAAATAAAAATCCCAAAAGAAGGAATAACAAAGAATTGGCAAAGGGAAGATAAAAACACCAAAATAAAAAGTTAGAAAGGAACAGTAAATATTCCTTATATTACCTGAAAACAAAAAAAAATTCTCTACATACCAAAAGACTTTCAATGAGAAAATGTGTGTGTGTGTGTGTGTGTGTGTGTGTGTGTGAAAGAGAGAGAGAGAGAGAAAAAGGTCACATTTTGTGCTCAAATGATATACATTCACCAAAGGTTTTCAACCTCTGTGTCTACAGCATTGCAAAATAACAAGAACGAAGCAATTTCAGCACATGGTCAGGTTAATACTGAACCAGACAATTCCTGCATGCAAACCATTTACAGAGTCAAAAAAAATGTCATTCCCTACCCCATTCTCTTTTCTGGCGTTTTCTATGGATTCCTGTGATAATTTTCATGAAAGTGAAAACGTTCATGAAATAACTATTCTACAACTTTACCAAGACACAACTGTACAGGCTCTGTCCTATAATAGTTGTATCATTTGCATGCATATTTCATATACAAATGTATTAACAATTATAGGACAGAACTAATAATACTTTTATTGGGTTGGTGCATAATTATCAGGCGTTTTTGTAGGCGAGTTATTGTTGCTTTGTTCACTTTTTTTTAATAAAAAATTTTATTTTCAGGTCATAAAAATGTCTATAGATAATCATGCACTGCAGAATAATCATTTAAAAATGTTATTGTTGAATTGTTAGGTTTCCTTTTTCATAAATATTGTTTAAAACGCCTGATAATTATGCACCGACCCAATACTTACTTTAAAGAATGTTATATGCATAGTAGCTTTTAAAGCCAGATGCAACTAGAGCTTTGCCCTTTTGGAACCTGTTCTATTTTGTGCTTTCCAAATTCAACTAGATGATTAAAG
The DNA here is from genome assembly GCA_964036315.1 of Acanthosepion esculentum. Lineage (NCBI taxonomy): Eukaryota > Metazoa > Mollusca > Cephalopoda > Sepiida > Sepiidae > Acanthosepion > Acanthosepion esculentum. The sequence continues at coordinate 25,241,683 of OZ038503.1, read as the reverse complement.
AGGACTTATCAAAATGTCTTTTCATGAAATGGAACATAATTCTTGGTAATAAAAGAACAAAAAACAAAACACAACAACAACAAAAAAAAAAACAGACATGCAATGCTCTTCAGAAGTTTGAATACAAAGCCCAGCAAGAAGCAATTATTTCTGAATCTGCACAAAAAAAGAGAATAGAGAACACCCCCCCCCAACAAAACAAAATCAAACATTAACAAGTGCATCATTTCTGCAAGTGCATTTTTAGTGCAACAACAGGCAAGTTCTAAGCTGGTGAGCTATTTTGTGATGCGATACCATCAGTATTATTTAAATTCATAAGATGAAGCATTGGCAATTATTATTAACAAATACTTCATCTTGTTTTTGCCACTTTTTATCACAACTCCGAATCTGTTATTCAACAAACATTAAGCAAGCATTGTGGACCTGAAAGAATGTATTTTACCAGAGATTCTCTTTTTACTTCTAATCTACATGTTTTATAGAAAACACATAACTGTTGATATTACTTTATTAGGTGAAACCCTATCACTTTATTAGGTGAAACCCTATCACTTAATTTTTAATTCATAATTTCTTTCAGCAGTTTTTTTTTTTTTAAGTCATAATTCCCAGATCATTATTGCATTAGTTGCAGTCATTCAAATCAACAAAAAAAATCTGTAAACCTTATTTTCTTCAGAGCCTAATCAGTAAGGCAGCTGTTATAGTAAAACAGGCTCCTAAGGATAAATGATGAGAGTTCAAATCTTACCAAAGGTTTATTCTTTGTTTACAAACCATTGATTACTAAGAATTGTGGAATTAAAATCTGAGGGTTGCAGTAAAGAGCAACTGAAAGTAAGATGGAGAAAAAAAATACTGGATAAAAACTTAATTGAATCAACAATATCTTTTAGCTTGAGAACTGGTACATAGAGAGCCGCCCAAAACATACTTTACCACAAGGGCTGGCTACTCATTTCCAAACACATCCGTTTACTTGGGATGCTATTTATAAGGGCTTTGATCATAAGCAGACTATATAGCCAATCTGAATCAAGGCAGAAGTGTCAATCCATACAGAAATAATCTTGTCATTTTTTAAGACATTATACAAGCTTAATAAAAATCATAAAAAAAAACATCATATAATTCTGCTTCTTGCTTCTTTCCTTTGTTAACAAGTATGTCACGCCCTGTAATAGCTTGCCTGTCTCCTGCCCACAAATTCCTTATTACTTCTGGCTAATCTCCCTCTGGGCTATGACCAGGTGTTGAAGTATTGTGGTAAGTTCCTATTTATTTCATACCCTACCATTATCTCAGATAAACAATAGGTCCTACCATTTTGATTGAGAGGAAAGACAGAAGAAAAAGATATATCAGCAATACTATATATTGCCTTAGTGAGAGAAGAAAAAATAATGTTCGCATGCCTTTAATGTCTGCTTCAGTGAAATGGAAAACCTTTTCTATTTCTAATCTTATTTGTATCCCCCTACTTCTTTAAAAATGACACGTATTCAAACTTATGATTGCTATTACAAAATTTTGTTAAAACTGCTTAGCTCAAATATTTAACGAGGCAATAGGTGAATTTCCACAGGTATTTTATAATTGTGAGATTCACAAAGAGCTTAAAAAACTATGATTTATCAGAAAATTCAAATGCAAAAACTGTGAAAGTTTTATGATTACTGATAGTTTTTTTTTTTTTTTTTTTTTTTTAATTCTGTTACATTAAACAGATATTACATTTTTAAAAGTGCCTATCCAAATCTCTTTTTTTATCTGAAATTGCCTCAAAACCAAAAGATGCAAACAAAAATGTACTACAAGCTGGGAGATTTACAAGCATTGGCTGCACCAACCCTAAGTGATTCCTCAAAAGCAAAATTCATGAAATTCTATAGAAGTAATGATAATGTTGATGTACTTGCTGGAATGATTGCTCAAGACTATGCATTCTAAAAAGGAGCTAGCATTCATTTTCCAATCAGAAAGATGAATACAAAGATTGAATTTTTGTTCCATTCAAGAACATTTCAAAGGATGAACAACACTAAAAAGTCTTTTTGCTCCATATGCTCCCTCCCTCATGACGAAAAAAAATGATAGCAAATCTGTCAGTGTCATTTGCTTTCTCTAAGTCAGAAATTGATAATTGATGTGCTACACTTGCTATTTTAAATGTTTACCAATAGATTTAAATCATCTCGACAAGTGATTACTGATTGGATCTGAATACCAACTAAATACATACATGCATATACAGAGCACAAGAAAACTTTAAACTCAAGACAAAAATGTTCAATTTATTTATTCTAATCTTTTAATCACCTGATAAAGTTTTGTAAATTCTAATTTGCATTGTTTGTGAATTATCTCTTGTGCTTGAATCTTGACTTAACTGTTCATCTAATAATCCCTTTAACTGCTGTCGACCTTAAAAAAAAAACTATGGACCAATTAGGGTTTTGATTTTTAATTACCATTATAATCAATACATCAACTTGCCTCTATTCTTGTTTGACCTGAATTCACTCACCTATGGCATATTATGATAGCCTCTGATTCCAAAGTTCAACACTCCAGCTACATTCAAAATTAGATAGCTGTCATCTGTTGCGTTTTGTATCATCTCTGGGTCCCCATGCTACTATGTAAAATGGTATCAATAAAAAGGACCATTTCTCTTTTTCGTGCGTTTTATTAGTAGAGAAAGTGGTGGCAGCTTGGATTCTGAGACGCAGTGGGAGGGATGATATCATAGGAATGCATGTCACACGTTGGCACAGTGACATCCCGTGGGTGGTCTTAGCCGATCACTAACCTGGGTGTGTATGTATGTGGGTTAAGTCATATTGACACTTCAGAATTCTTGTGACCCTCTGTTGAATTCACATGGTTTTGGACTTATATCCAAAACCCAAACAAAGGCAATCCATCACTGTCAGAATACCACGCCCACGAGACACTCGGCCAATCGCTGACAATTTTGGCCCTGTCCTTTGCATTCTGTAACGTCTCTTTCAAATAATGCATAAACTTGACACCATCTTAAACAACAGAAAACTAAGTTGAACTTTAAGGCTCTTATATGTCATGAATTGTCAATGAGTTTAAAGTTTAATGACTACAAAAATTTTCAATGACTAAAATTTGATTATATCTACTAAATGTTTGATTATTAGACAATGTGAATAAAATTATTAATCTTAAAAAAAAAAATTCAAAAAAAAAAAATCACAGGCAATAAGAAATTTATTCCAGACAATGAACAAGATACACACTTGAGATTAAATTTTTTTGTGGTGCACTGAATGGTCATACCAATCATCTAACACCCTTGTCCAATTTATAAGTTATACATATATCTCAATACATCGTTTGCTTCTTCAAATAGGTGACTCATGCTAAGTTCAAAGCTCAGCAAATCTGGATATGTGTGCGAGTGTGTGTTAGTAATACCTAGTGCACACCAGTGGCCAAGTAATTTGTATACCAATATTCCTAAGGACAACAACAAAGTGAGTAGGTGGGCCAAAGCATATCCAGCCATGGCTGTCATTTATCAACATTAAAGCCAATGAACCCCAATTCCGCATCCTTGACCCAGGCAAAATTGGTTTTAGAAGAAGACAAAAGAGAAAACAACCTTCAGCACAGGTAAAGTTTCAATAGACGGTGGGAGGTTTGTGAATTGTAAAATGCTCTCAAAGACCTTCTGTTCAGTGGACATTTCAGACCAAGGGACAAAGGAGCTTTGGTAAGAAAGGTCTTCGCTCTGTAGGGGTGAATAGGTGTCAACAATAAACAACACATAAAAGACGTACAAAGACATTCATAACAACAAAAACAGTGACAACATAGAGTTAATGAAAGGTAAACTTTGCTAACAATCAAGTATAATAGATATCTCATTACAGATGGCTTTTTTTTTCTTTTTTTAAATAACTGGCCAAGTTATCATAAGATAATCACATTCCAATAAGATTGGTAGTAAAAAAAATGTTTTATAAAGTCAGTATAAACAAATTGGTTCTTTTTCTTAATAAATAAATCAGGATTGTTTTATATACAATCAAAACTGTCTTGGTTCAAAACTTCCTAACATTTTAATGAATTTCTTTGTTGCTAATTACAAACATATTCATAATAGTTACATTACAGAAACTCTCTGGCCAATTGAAAAGGTTTTTTGGCAGGTAAGAAAATGTATAAAAACTCAACATTAACATTTATTTTCAAATACAGTCAATAAATTCAACATACATCAGAGGTGTAAGATTTTACATTTGAGACAATTTCTCAATAATTCAAATTCTATAGACACACAATGAAGCAACAAACATTTCAAAGAGATTTATATAAATAATTTAAGTTTTTTTGTTAAGACACACAACTCTATTTAAGCATACTAAAATTAATACCATTCAAATTAACAAGTCTAAGGAACTGAGGTCCTTACAGAAGAAAATTTGTATATATTTCTTTAATGGTACTGATAAAATTGTGAGAAAAAACCCAGCATAAATTTCCAGTCTGGCTGCATATAATAATAGTTGGAACAGATCTCTATATAAACTTCTGATGCAGATATTTAAATAAAAACAAGTGGGGAACGAACAGATGATGCATAGGTGTATAAAACTGCTTTGATAGAAATAAATGTATAATTTAGACAATACAATTTGCATAAAAATATAACATTTGAGAGAAAAAGCAAAAAAGCAAAAAAAAAAAAAAATTAAATATCTTTAATACTTCCAAAGCAATTTTTGTGTAGCAAATAAATATCTAGTAGAGGATTCCGTATTTATTGTAGATCTGCCGACAGCTGACAGGCTTTTCCATAGCAACTGCAGAAGAAGGTATGACAACTGTTAGGGAGTTCCACTTTTATAGTATTGTCTCTCTTGTACTAGTTTTGCAGTTTACATCAGAAGTTGCCTGGAAGATGTCAAGTAGCTCTGACAGCAACCTACTGAATGTTAATAATTAAATCGACAAGAGATAAGGATTCTTTTTAAAGAAACCCAGTGTCTCTTTGGTGGCACACACCAGCCAGAGATCAGTTTGCCAAAGGAGAAGATCATTCTTTTTTTTTATGTGCTATGTCCCCTCAGGATGTAGGCTCCACAACTTCTTGTCCCTTGTAGCTTAATAAACTTTGTCTTTCTGTTATTTCTCCCAAGCCCTGTTCCGCTATCCATTGACTCAAGCTCACTATGTTATACATTGTTTTCCTCTGTTCATCTGTGTTGTGAGTATTGGATTTTCCAAGCCCTCCTTTATCATATCAGTGTCTCTTCCAGATGTTAAGTATTAGTTTCCATTTTAGTACCATGTAGGTATATCAATAAGACTAATGATAAAAAAAAAGAAACTTATTTTACATAAAAATATTTGTTATTTCAATAATCTCCTTAACCTAATATTTCTCTATTAATCAGATAGATAAGAAATTATACAATGAAAATTTCAGATCAAAATTCAGTAATGATATAAGGTTACAACCTTACCAATCTGTGTGTGTAAGAAATAACTCCAAGTACACATATAACCCCAATACAACATTTAAAACTTTACACCCATCATCAATATAAAAGCCGATATAGATGAATGCTTCAGAGCAATCGACTACTAGAAAGAAAACACACCAGTTTTGAATTTCCTAAGACACACAAAGTGAAATCTGAAAGCAAAATAGAATGAAGTTTCACAGAAAACATGCAACAAAGTAGAATCAACAGAAATGGTAAATATCATCCCCTTCCCCCAACATCAGAAGTCATGAGCATTAAACCATCAAAGAATAAAATTAGAGAAAAAAAAAAACGAATAAAATTAACATTAGTGCATAGTATTTGTGACTCAAAATTAAATTTGTGAAGACACAGTAATGGCAGCAACTATAAGTGTATTAAAAAGATTAGTAAAAGACAAGACAAAGATGCTGTGCTTAAAAGGAACATTCTTTGAGGCACTGCTGACCAAATAATTAACAAGCAAAAGATTGGGGTTGGTTCTATGGGAGGGTACAGATAGTGGTGATTACATCTACAAATGGAAAACACTTCAATAATGCCAAGAGGATCAGGAGTCATATATTTCCAACAATACAAAGACAAAATGTGCATGTCTTAAACATAGTATATTTAGGTCACAAGCCTTCATTCAAACATGCTCTGTTAAATGGAACAGAGAGGGTAAGCTAAAAATTTGGAACATCACTTACAAGTTTTCATTTGATATTTATTGTATTTAACTCTTGCATTACTGAAGCTGACATTTTTTTTTTTTTTTAAATATGTTAATGACAACCAACTCAGTGATATTAGCTACAACATGTTGTGTACACATGCATACTCAGGGGGTGAATATTTCTGACAAAAGATGCAGTCACTTTCAGGCTGGTTCAATTAATGCTGAGAATGGGGATAGTTTTAATTCAGGATGAGAAAAGGTTGATTTGGATAATTGATTTCATAATAAAATCAAATTTTTTATTTTCCTTTTTTTGTTTAAATACCAAAAAGATTAAGTGATAACATTATAATTTTTCTATACTAAAAGAGGGTGCTAAAAAGCCCTCCTAAAATTGCAAATGTTTGAAAGTGGATTGAGCTGAGAATTTTATCAGCACCCCCACCACAACATATTGTTCCAAAATGTAGGTCAATTTTTTTTTTTTTACAGTTTCATACTGTAAACATCTGGTTTAAAACTTGATAGTAAAGCCTCCATGAATTGAAGAAAATTGATAAATTTTCAATAGAAAGTATATGAATTGAAGAATTAGAATCTTTTTTATCCAAATAAAAAATAGGAGGGAAAAAAAACAATTACTAAATAATGTTTAGCTAATTTTTTTTCTATTATTCTAAAAATACATTTGTAAAATGCAATGATGGAGGTCATCAATGATGTTATTCTGGCTTTGTTACGAATTTTGGGTATTGCAACATCAGATTCATTCTGCCAGGTACCCGACCTGTTAACAGGCCACCTCTCTGCATAATTTACTCCATGATGTGATTTTAATAACAACAACTTTTATTATATCAGGAGGTAGATCTTACTTTTATAACAGCAATGAGATTTGCATTAGCCAATCAGAATTTATTTGTCTGCTGTCTACAGATAAAAGAGCAACAGCATGATTTGCACACACTTTCCAGTTTTGCTTTTCCTGTATGTGTGCCAACATTATGGTACGTCTATATAATAGATTTTTTTTTTTTTTTTGCAACACAAAAATTGCCCTATATTCAAATATTCAGAATGTGAAACTAGAATTTTTAAAAACTTCTTTTTGCGATAATTTCCCCAAATATCAAAGAGAAATTATCAAATAAATGTTAAGAATGACTAAAAATAAAATCTGGTAAAATTCAAAGATTTTTGGCTGCTTCATCTTGCAATTTGTAAAAAGTTTACAATTTTGATAAATTTTTCAATAGATATCCATATATCCCAAACATAAATATCCTTTGCCTGTCTAATTAGGTAAAGAGAAAAACAAACACTAATTCAAAACCATCAAAAAGTTGTTCATGTAACTCAGGGTAAAAAAAATTATGTCAAAGTTCATACTATTTATATTTGGACTAATGTCCTCATTTTTGTTGTTTTTATCACAACATTTCAGCTGTTGTGCCCTCAGACCTTCTTCAGGTATGTGTCAACCTTCAAGGATTTTTTTTAACTGAACCCTTTATTTAATCTACAGTAATAGATTGTTCTTGTTAAAACAGAAAATGTGTCAAAATGTACCCTCTAAGGTGAAACAGTATATACCCTTATGATACCCACTCCCGGGGAAAAAATTCCCTCTATGCTCCCCTCCCTGGAAAATGTTCCCTTTAAAGTGATACAGTATATCCTTATACACCCCCACCCCAGAAAATATTCTCTCTGTGCTCCCTCCCCATCCCAGAAAATGTCCCCTCTAAAGTGATAGAGTATATCCTTATGCTCCTTGAAAAAAATAAAATTTTATTTCAGTGCTGACTGTAAATGAAGCTTATTTAAACAAAGTTTGACGAGCTTTCCTTATTGCTGATCAATGACTTTCCTTCGGTTACCTTCGGTTACCTTCGGTTACCTTCTGCACTAATGAGCTAAATATTTCCAGCCACGAGGGGCGGGAATTAATTCTTTATGATTAAATAACAAATGTTTGTAATTTCTAACAGTTTCTTTTCTTGCCCTTCTCACTTGAGGAACTCTTCTTGTTTTCCAGTCAAGTTTGATCTTCAAAAATTTAAATGTAATGTCAATCATGCTCTTCTGTCTTCTTAATTTCTGTTCTTTTACTGCTCTCTCTCTCTCTCTCTCAAATAATGTTTTTCTTTTTCTTATATTCCTTCACTCAGTAATCACCTATGTCTTAGTGGCTTTATTACCATGCTTGGGGTGAAATGATTAAAAAAACAAAATTTAACCTAAAATTTATTTGACCCACTTTTAAAACTCAATCAGTATATTATATGTTGAAAATAAGAAAGAAAGGTATTTTCAGTGGTCAAGAATTAATGCAAGATGGAATACAGTTCTTACATGTACATATTTCTTTCTTATGGCCAATTCCTTAGATTCAGCATTAATATCGAGTACAACCCAAGTGGCTGTTCATACTCTCGTCGTCTATATGTAGAAGCAAATTGGCATGAAATATTGTCAGCAGAACAAAAGCAAATTTAAATTATGAAAAATGCAAACCCAAAAGTTAGAACCCCCAGCGATAAGGCAACAATGGATTCATTCAGTCTCTCATACTCTTTCTAGGTTTACAGGACATAATAATTTATTGTCAGGATGTGGAGAGATCTATGCACTACCCCCACCAATGCAACTGTAACAGGTAACAGGCATCAAAAGCATTGTTTAGGTGAGTCAAAACTAGAATTCTTTTTTAAATATCAAAATTTAAAAATTATAATATGATTTTCTTTAAGGTTAACAAGACTTTTCCTTTAAACATATTCAATGACTTATGGAGATTTTCTTGCAAACAAGACTGTTATTTTGTTGATTCTGATATCTGAGCAGAAAGATGGTGTCTTGAAGATTATTGGAAAGTATAAAACAGTACTTTACAAAAAGCCAGATAAATTACAATATTGATTTTAATCATGAAGAAAAGTCCCAATACACATGGGTTAAGATGACTTAAATTTTCTTAGTTCAATGGTTTTAACAATTTTTTTTTTTTAAAATCCAAGAGGCTAAAACAATTTATTTACCTATTTATTTATTTATTTATTTTGCTTCTTCCCACCCTCATTGCTCCTGAGGGTCAAAGAGCATGGACAATTGCTATGATTTGGAATTCAATGTGGGTCTTCTCATAGACTGGCTACCAACCATGGCTAGAGAGGTCAGTGCGCCCTGTTATTTAAGAAATAGCTGGAGGAGAAGAGATGGACCCTGAAGTCAATGTCCAGAGGCAACAATCTGTTTCATGCTAAATGCAATCGTCAGCCATATGCATTGTTTTTTTGTTTGGCTATTTATATATATATATATATATATATATATATATAGGTCAGTGATGCATTGTGGGTAGTCTTTTGTATTATTCTAACAGTTATTTTGGTGGGTAGTAATGATTGTGTTTTGAATTATTCTTGAGGCTAATGAGTGGGAACAATTTTCAGTTCTAATGCAGTTTTTTGGCTATATAAGTGGACATTGACATCAACACCAAGTGGCAACAGTCTGTTTCATGACCTGACAATTATGTTTAAGCATGAAACAGACTGTCACCACTGTGTGTTGACCTCAATGTCCATTTTTATATTTATATACACTATCTCTGATATTGAACACTTCACTTTAACTCAAAAATATAGCATACCTTAAAACTATATTATATATATAAAATAGGTCTTTCATGTCTAAAAACAAAAAGATATTTATTTATACCAATGTTTTCTGAAGAGCTAAGTCATACAATCAGATAACATCCTGAAAGTCGTTAATATAAGATTTAAATCATCATTTCAAATATTTAATATAGAAAGAAATAATAAAAACAACTAGACAACAGAAATGTCTACAGATACACAACAGTAGGCAGATAACACACAAATACATATACACAGTATATTAAAAGCACCAGCAATTGATTACCACTCTTAGCTATTATTACAAGGCTTCTATAGTTAAATAAACAGTAAAAGGTGGTGAATTGACAAGTGCTGTTACAACGACAGGGCAGCAGCAGTAGCAAAAATTAGGCAATGGGTTAGAACAACATTAAAACAGTGAGAGACATGGAGGAGTAGGAAGAGGAGATGAAGAAGGCATATTGGAGGAGGATGGGGAACTGTTACCTGTTTGCGTGTCAACTGATGCACTTCCTGTGAGAGAGAGCTCATTGAGCTGGACCTAGACAGCTGGAAAGGGAACCAAGTGGGCATTCATGTGACAAATGTGATGGATGGACAAAATGGATGAACAGGCGCAGGAAGGGACAGCACATAGTCAACAATCATTTAAAATTTAAATTTAAAAAAAATTTCAAACAAAAACAACAACAAAAAAAAAAAAAAAATGAATGCAGCACACAGAAGAAAAGTAAAATATCATTCAATGCAAAATATTTTTCCTGCTTTCATTAAATTTCAAAACAATAATAAAAAGTTAATTAATTAAAAAAGAAAAATAAATAAAATGGTTATCTATATGTATGCAAAAATAAAGTTCCAGAAAGGTTCATTCTGTTAATGTTCCGCATTCATTAACTGCAAAACTGAAGTTTTTTCCGATTTGTGAGAAAAGGAATTATTCCTTCACTGATAAGCTTTAACTAGTGTCTTTGTCTTGGTTATTATAATCCCAATTCAGCTTTTGTACCGTCTGACTTCCTTCATGTACCTGGTGTAGTCACCTGAGAATTTCTAAGACAAGGAAATATCATTATCATGCATGTATATATTCAAAATAGTGTTCATCTTGGATGCTATAGTCACAATGTTTCAGTCAATGTACCCTCTAGCCTTTTTCAGATGTCTAGCAGAAATCCCCCAAAGTTAGCAAATATGACAGATGTCGGAAGGTACAATGGTTGAAATGTTATTAGAAAATCACGAGAACACTAGTCCAAGGATATCAGGGTATAATAATTAAGCTTTCAATATAGAGACTATTTAAAACTTAAAAGAAAAATAATTAAATTGATTATTTAAAATTTTCTTTTAAATTTGATATAAAAAGTTCTCAAAATAAATAGATAAATAAATAATGGAATATCAAAAAGAAAAAAAACCTTCAATTCACTGATCAATTACTCAGTTGAGTTTTGAGATAAAAATTGACACAATCAAAAAAAAAAAAAAAAAAATTAATTCATTCATTCAAATAGTGCAACACACTATAATAATAAATATTATGGAAAGATCTGACATCCAAATGTTAATATAGCTGAACAAACTTGTGATGCTGGAATGAAAAAGCATGTTAAAGAGGTTATTTATTCATGCAAGCGCACATACACACACTATTCAAAATTTTAATCCAAGGCTAAAAAGATAAAATAAAATGAATATTTGCAGTTATTTCAAAAGAAATTGGGATGAGAGTCAAAAGCTACCCCCCACACACACACCCACAACTAAAAAAGGAAAATATCATTAAAATTATATATATATATATATATATATATATATATATATATATATATATATATAATAAAAAGACTTAAACACTAATATTCCATGGTCTTTTTATTATATCCCTACTCTGTCCTGGACATAGAGTTCTACCTGGATCATATCCTCTTGGAATTATTTTTATACATATATGTATGTGTATATATAATTGCATATGTAGGAGTATATTCACCACTAATATTGTCTATATATATATATATATATATATATATATATATATATATATATATATAAATAAATCGGTACGGCCAAATCATTTGAAATGAAATTTAACAACAATTCATTGACTTCTATATTTCTGCTAATATTTGACAATGTTGGTCATAAAGTTTGTCCTTATAATAAGCAAAATCCTATGAGAAAGCTGGGGAAATCTTTTTTTTTTTTTTTAAATGGTTCTCTTAAAATGACTAAAATGATCAGGTCTCTCTTTAGTCTTTTGAAAAAGAAAATGGTTGAAAATTAGGCCTGATTATAATGCTGAAATCTTAGAAATGGAAATTAATAAGAGGACACTCTGAAACTGCTTGACCCAACTGATCTGATGGCCAACTAAACACATGAACCAATATCATAATCAATGGAAGGCACCTGTTTCAACAAAAGAACATATATTTTATGTACCTACAGAAAGCTGTAGATAAATATTTGAATGAAATGAACATAGACTTGTAATCAGGAATAACATGACCAACCCTAGTTAGTCATAAAAAACCTAACTGAAGACTTAAATTATCTCCATACATGCAAGAAGAAATTGATTTGTTTTTTTACAGCTTATCAACCCATTGTGAGTTATTTAAAACCAAAACATTTTGGATTGTAAGAATTTGTTTTTGTTTTAATTTGCAAGTGTATATTTATTAATTTTTATTTTTGTTTTTTTTTTGAAAATAATGATTTTTCCAAATAAAAGTTCTACTATTTAACCTGTAGCAGGAGGGAGAGGAGATGTACTCATACTTTGGCCCCAATGATATTTGCGGGTAGATGACTTTGACAAATTCAAACTCTCTGGTTCTCGGCCTAATTCCTAATGAGAGAGAGTAGAGATAGATGAGAAGAAGGGGAGGAGTTGCTTAACACTGCAAAACCAACTCAGAGCACATGCAAACTCCAAGATGCAAATGTCACTGAGTGTTGTGCATGTAATGCAGATGTGTGAAGATGTATGTACCTGATGAGACTACCTAGAAATATTCTGTGATTGGCTGTTAGACATCCAAAGAAAAACAGATCTGACTGGCAGGTTAGGAAACCTGGAAGAAAGAGAGAGGTGATGGAATCATCAAACGGCAATACAATTTAAAAAAAAAAAAAGAAAAAAAAAAAAAAGGACATTCCTGACGCAATAACCAAACAAAGAATCTTAGAACAAAATACATTTGGTAATTGCCGAGCAAATACCGCAGAGATAGACGATCACAAAGAAGACCAAGCTTGTTAATTGATTAAAACAAACCTGCTAATTACACATCCACACTAGGTTTTATAATGGCAATTTAGAACAGAAAAAAAAGGAAAATTTACAAAAGTCAAAATTGTCATTAACTATCAATGCACCTGGAAAAACACTTAGGTGTTTTGAGCTGCACACTAAGAAATAGATCTAAAAGTTCGGTGCTAAGTTAAACAATGTCAATTTAAAAATTTAATTTCAAATTAAAGGACAAAAACTTAACCTATATCTCCTATCCTTTGTAAATAGATCATTAACCTTTAGCACTCTACATTATTAATAGTACTTCCTTTGCCACTGTATTCTTTTTCAAGGCCTCTCAATTGAGGTATCCTTATTGTTAATCAAAGTTGTTTTCTGTTGTCATAGCAGGATATTACAACACAACTATATGAAATTCAAACACACTATTGTTCAGGGATCAGAGTCACCTTCAGTGGCAGGATAAACTTTTTGTACAGCAAATGAAATCATATACAGAGTGATAAAGGTTAATAGAGGTACATCATCATCATCATGAGTCCCCCTAAACTAGCGGCCTCCAACCACCAGACCACAGACCATTTGGTACTGGGCCATACAGAAAAGTTTCTTTTTAAATTTTCCATTTTATTGACTACCGAAGTCTAATTTTTTGTGTTTTGTTACACACATGACTGGCATGCCACCATCACCACCAGGACCATAGAAAAATTGTCTTGCATAACATCGGTCTATGGCAAAAAAAGGTTAGAGACCACTGCCCTAACCCATTAGAGTCGTAGAGGCACTACATGTACAGCAGTCTTGGACAATACAGCCTGAAGGAGCACAACTCTCTCCAGGCTGGTTTTGAATTCAGATTTTTCCTTCTAGACTAATCACCAACCAAAGCTATAGGACCCAGTCTGTCCTGCTATTTACCCATAGCTGGGGGGAAGAAGAGATGGATTCATACCATTCCCAAGGATATTAGCAGTAAGTGAATGTAATGAACTCGACTGGAATTTGAACCAGGCTCTGCGATTCCACAATCTGAGACACTATCCATTACTTCACCATGCCTCATACATATTTGATTAAAGTGAATCTGGAAAGAGTAACAAGCCAAACATTCCAATTTCTGTCTTTGCAATTCCATAGCTCAACTGCAGATGGACATTTCTGATGCAGTTAATAGGTTTGTTCTTTACTACAAAGCAGAAAGCTTAGATGAAGGGCTTTTCTTTTTAACAGTCATTTCACTGTTTGTAAGATTTGCAACTCCTTAAGAGCAAATGTCTGCAGCATTTATTTCAACAGGATAGGCAAGACAAAATAATCTTGGAGTGCACATGAAGACATTGTACAAGACGTAAATGGTCTTTCTTAAGTCCAAATACATAATATAATCAACAGAATGTTAAGTCAATATTTTACTGGTGAATTCAATAAATTGTTTTTAATAATCCACTTTATCAAATCTGCAAGTAAATGAACTGATTTTTGCAAAACATGCAGCTAAGATCTAAATAATTTCATCTACGCTTCCACTACAAGGCTTTCCAATAAATGAACACTCAATACATACACAGCAAATATATTACTTCACCCACTTTAATGACACAGCATTTTTAAAACTTTAATTTACATTGTATTTAAAAATGGGAAAACAATAAACATACTAAAGAAAAGGGAAAAATACAGACCCATATATTTTCAGGAATCTTAACTTTCAAAGCATGAAAACATTTTTGATTGCTTAAAACTAACCAATAGGTTTACTATATATATATATATATATATATATATATATAGTGGGGGGGGGGGGTGAAACAAATATTCATACACATACAGATTTTTAATTTATTGTATTTCCAACAATTAACTGTACACAGATGCATAATAAGTAAATATGCATAGAAAGCAGAAAAAAGTGATTTAATAGAAATAAATCCCATTTATCCATTTTAATGAGTGAAAAATATTCGTACAATACTAACAAGAATACATAATCTTCATTTAATACTTTGTAGAATAGCCATTATTCACTTCTACAGCTACCAACCTCTTCAGTGATTTGCAATTATGGTATTTTGATCCATTTGTTGGAGCTCTCGATTGGATTTGAATTTTCAAATAACACCACAGATTCTCAATTGGGTTTAAATCTGGAGACTGACTTGGCCATTTCAGGATATTAACATTATTTTCAGCAAGTTATTTCTTCATAGATTTTGTAGTGTGTTTAGGATCATTATCTTGTTAGAAGATCCAATCAGGTGGAAGTTCAAGATTTTCAACCAAAATCATTAAATTTGCTTCCAAAATATTTTGATATGCTGCAACTAGCATCTATTACCGATATGTTCCCAGAACCTTTTGAAGAAAAACCTCCCCAACCCATGATGCTGCCACCACCAAATTTCACTGTTGGAACTGTGTTCTTTCATCTGATGGCATCACCATCTTTCCTCCATACATGATTTCTAGAATTACATCCAAACAACTCAATTTTGGTTTCATCTGCCCATAATATTCTTTCCCAGTAGGATTTTTCCTTATCCTTATGCTCATGAATGAATTTCAAGCTGGCATCTTTCTGCCTTTTCAATAGCAGTGAAGTTTTCTGAGGGGAGCATGACTTTAGATTGTTCTTATGAATTTCATTGCTTATTGTCCGTTTAGTGACACAGATTCCTGATGGAAGCAAATCATCTTGCAACTCTTGACAAGTAACAATTTTTTTTTTTTTTTGTTTAATTTGACGCATTAATTTCCTCAAAGATCTTGATGAAATCTTCTATGGAGCACCAGTTCTTTGGTTTTCAACAGTTTTGAGGGGGGGGGGGTTATACCTTGCAATGAATGAACTAATGGTAGTAAATAGAATATTCAGGTTGTCCAAGATTTTCTTATAACTTTTACCTTCTTTCAAGAGCTTAACAATCAGTTCTTTTTGCAAATTTGTCAATTCTTTACCTCTTGCTATGATGATAACCTTCTTGCACAAATATCAATTACAGAATGCTCTGTTTGTATGTTTTAGGTTAAAAATAACTGATAACATTACTGGAATATTCCACTTGTATAATCTAAAGTATGAAAGCAATTTAAAAGTTTTAAAATCTGAAATTTGCATTGCATGACTACTTTTTTCACCCATTAAAATAGATAAATGGGATTTATTTCTATTAAATCAAATGTTTCCTGTTTTTTATTTAGTTATTATGCATGTGTGTACAGTTAATTATATGAAAAGTAAGTTTAGTCATTAGTTGGAAAGACAATAAATTAAAATTTTTTATGTGTACGAATACTTGTTTCCCACACTATATATATATATATATAGTGGGGGGGGGGGAGTATTCATATATATATATATATATATATAACACACACACACACACACACACACACACACACACACACACACACACACAGTAGTTTTAAATTCTCAATTCTGCACAAACATAGAATGAGGCTGTCACCCAACTTTCCACACCCAAGCAGCCAGTGACTCCCCCAATATTACATCTGTATTCTTGTTTGTATTGGTGTGAATGAAGAACAAGGGAAGGGCTGGATGCAAGTTCACAAGGAAAATGAAAAAATGAAAACAACCATGGCAAGAAATGAGAACTTGAATTGTGTTTCCAATATATTTAGGTGGTTTATTTCAGAGCTTCGGCTGCTCAGCATGGGTAGATGACACTTGAGCCAACAGCTGCCATGTTGGACTAACAGTTCAGTTCTTCCTTTCGACTCTTCTTCCTGCCAACTCTCTGCCCATCTTGACATGACAACTGGCAAAATGAATAGGCAGCACTGGAACTACGCAAGGGACAGTTTGTTCCCTACCAAGTGCAGGCCAGAATTGTCTTTTCCATTCCAACTGTAACTGTTGTTGCAGACCAGCAACTGGAAATCATCAATGTCTGGTTTTTAAATTTCTCAATAACTCATTTTTAGCCCGTTTCATTTTGCAAATAGTCTCTTCAATTTTTTTGACTGCATCTATGTTTTATGAATTATTATCAACTTGATTATGTATTTTTATCCAATTTATAGGATTTGTAAAATATACAATGAAGCAAAGCAGCTGTTTATGAAACAATTCCTATTTGAGAAATATGAACTATAGAATAAAATGAATTTGACTTATGAAACGGCTTAGATATTTTCTCTGTTTGCAAAATAAAAACAAAAAGCTATCAGTAAAATATTAAGTAGAATAAAAGCTTGATTATTGTAACCAACAGAACAAATAACCAAGATATTTTTAGTTTTAACCTTTAGCACTCTGTAGGTGACTATTTTTGACAAGCAAAATCTTAGTCCTGCCAATGTAAGTTGAATTTGAATTTCTTGATTGTGTAGTCATATCCTTCTATGGCAACACCTAAAACAATCTTGACTGAAATTAAGAGCCAGGTTATTGCAATTTCAAATGTATAGAACTAATATATAAAACACTATATCTTGAAGGGATTCCATATACATTAAAAGAAATATTTTCCTCCCCAACCCAAATTTTTTAAAACATATTTTTCTTTTTATAAATTAAAATCAAGTAATACAGGAATCATAAAAATGCTTTTATTCTTTTTACATTTGTTTTTGTTTTGTTTTTTGCTTCAAATAACATCTCCCTCTTCTTTAACTGAATGCACAAAAATATGTACTGTACACAGTCTATAAAAAAAAAAAAAAATCTAACTACCTCCATGGGTCACGCATACATAGTTTACCAGATTTTATCTCTAAAGCTAGAATGAGTTTGCATGAAAACATGTCTACATACAATATATGTTATTTATCATGTTAAAACCCACACTAACAAATGGAGAACCCTTTTTTTTCTTTTTTTTTAGGACGGACATAAACAATCCACATTTAATTCAGAAATATTTTACAAAATTGTAAGTCTGGCTGTTGCAACTGATTCCATGAAATTTCTGCTGCCAGGCATAAGATATTCTTGCTTGGCAATGTAACAGAATGCTTAAATATTTTATAAAACATCTATAGTCAGGATTAGATATTAAGGAGTTTAACATCTTTCAATGTGAGTTTTTATATCTTTTTTCATAACCTTGAAAAGTGTTATAGGATTTTGAAATGAGATTTATCTACAATGGAGAAAGGATTAAAATTATTCAAAAAGAGACTTGAATACAATTAAGACTTATGAACCAAATTTAAAAAAACTAAGATAATTTGCAACTGGCAATAAAACCAACATGGGGGGGGGATTAAATTGATAACATTTAAGGCAAAGATATCTTTACTGAAACATAACCAAAGATCAGCAGTAAATGGAATATTTTCAAGAAACAAGCAACTAAAAATTAAAAAAAGTGAAAATTTGAAAAGCCAGTATAATTCAGATCCTATGTAGTGATCAACAGATTTCTGTGATTAACCTTTTAAATGATAAGCCCATTGGTTTATATAAGAATGTGCTGAAAAGTTATTGGTTTAACACATTTCTGACCAAACAACCATTGTTTTATCCTTTCTTGATTGCACCCACTTGGATAAAAAAACAATTAATAAAATCATTTTTATTTTTAGAACTAAACCCATACTTCTGGCATCTGATTACCTAAAAGAATTCAACAGACTAACATCTAAAAGGAGACGAAATGCTGTTCATATGAACAACTAGCCATTTAACTGCTCTTCACTTCTGATTTGTTGTTGTTGGTTCCAATGTTGGGAATGGTTGCTAAAAATCATCCACCTCCAAATATCCTAGATGAATGCTGGAATTTCTTTCTAGCCAATAAAAATGGACAATTCTCAGTCTTACTTACACATTTTTTTTTCTTTCTTATCTTCAAGTCAGAAGGCTTCATCAGGGGCTTATCGATCCAAGTAGCCTTCAGGCTTGAAGACAAGAAAGAAAACCACTTGACTGTATCCCTTTTGCATGTGAACACTATTTCTATTTAATGAACAGTTTACTTGGTTACTGTCTTATAGCTTCTTTACTTTGGCTTGTATTATTTTGCCCTGATCTTCTCCCCCACCACTTCTTGAGAATTTTGTCAATTCCACTTAACCATGTCTGCTACCTCTACAGTAGTTATGCAGGCAGTTTTGAAATGGTGAAATTTACTCAAGAATCTCCAAGACAATGTATCAACAAGTGGTTATGTTTTGGAATTCTACAGATTAAGATTGATTCCTAGTCATAAACAGAAGTGGTGTTATTTTGATGTACCATCACTTGGACTACTAACCAAAAAGAATGTTTCCCATTTAACAATAATGAAATTTGGATGCTTTTGAAATTGTAAAGTATGAATAAAAGTAAAATAAACTTATTACATTAGTCATAAAAATTTCTTGTTATTTCTAGAATAAAATAGATTAAAATTTATTTGATGCAAAATACAAAACAAAGATTGCTTTTAATGAATTCTTAATATTTGGAATATAAATGAAAATGCTTGGAGTGAAAAGGAAACAGAAAGAGCCATAAAGAGCAAAAATCTAATGAAAATTTCATTGCTTAAATATCATGTTACATTTGGGGGGGGGGGGGGGTTCCAAATTAGAATGGTAGTTTATATTGTAGTTTACATTCCAAAAACAAATGTTACTTGAGGGAGAATTACAATCAGTCTAAAGAAGAAAATAACTTTAATCCCAGATTTCTTAGCAGGAAGGAACTGAAAAATATACAACATCAGATTGTTGATCTCTGTCTGAATTTCAAAGATATGATGTTGTCCTTTTTGACATGCAGCCTTACTGACATTTGCACAAGAACATGGAAGCTGAAAACAACTGACTGAAATGTTTATATTGTCGACTTTCAGATGTAAAATCCTAATTTATATTACTTACGCGCAGGCTATTGTTCTCATTTTTGTTGTCATTTTCACACCATTTCAGCTATTGTACTCCCCATCAGGGGCTGATCAATCCAAGTAGCCTTCAGGGAATTTGAAACTGGACCCTTTATTTACTCTACAGCGATAGATTGTTCTTATTCCACTGACCATGCTTAGGGATATCTTGTCTAGTTCTTATTTAGTACTGCTCAGCTATTGCTCACTCCCCTGTTTCCATTGAGATCAAGTACACACAGCATGGCCCAGGGATTGAACTCACAATTACTGTCACCAAATTCATAAATCAAAGCTTTAATCCACTAAGTTCTTGTCCTTTGGGACAATCCTGAGTGAATAACTGAATCCTAACCTGCTTGCTGATGAGTTTAACCTTTTTAGATCCAAAGCTATCAAAAATGTTAAAAGATTTTATAAAAGCTCTCAAAGTAATATATATGCCAATGTATCAGCTGACTCTTTATATTTTATATTAAAAATCTAAATTTATATCCTAGATAATGGCCAAGTACTCATTTCTGAGCACACTTGTCTGCTACAGTGGCTAACCAATCTCTGTTGGAGATGCCTGCTCAGGTACATTTGTTTGCTCAACATCCACAGAGCTCCAACCCCCATGGTTTATACTGAAACTATGGTGAGCAAACCTTAGTTACAGTTTTTGGGAGAGAGTACATCATCTGGCATGATCAACAGTTTGATAAAAGCTAGTCCCACCCAAACCCTTAGTCATGATCCCTTGTAATTTTGTGCTAGCACATCCAGGTTTTTAATAACTCCATCTACCCAATTTCACACACATGGCTTAACTCACGGTATGGTTTCCAGGAATTTTCCAATACACTCAAATTGGCTTCTAACAAAGAATTCACCTTCCTGCCAAATCAACTATATCAAGATTTGAACCTCAAGGGCCTCACTAATTCTGTGTGTAATGGTAGTTAGGACATCAGCAGTGGATCAGGCTGATCGAAACCCATACTGCTTGTCGCACAAGAGGTTGTTCCTATCCAGGTGCTATATATTTAAAGGAGGATATAGGTTAAACTAGTATGAAATATAGGTATCAAAAAAATTTTAAGATATCAGTCTGGAGTACAGACTAAATTTGAGACAACTGAGGATGTGAAAGAATCAAGGAAGAGTGAACTGCAAACAACATACAGCCATCCTGTGATTGTAATTCACCTTAGCAAGTGGAAGAAGCATTTACATTTATTTTTGTCATCATATACACGCCATAAAACACATATGCATTCAGAAGTAACATTTTAGTAATGTGCTCAAATTGCATAAACGTTATATTAATACTTCAACTAACCTCCCCTGCTGATGGCTCAGTTACATGGTTGTACCCAGGGGATACAGAGTCATTTTCATTTTGACCATTTGTAGTCATTGAAGATGTTGTCTCACTTGAAGGGTTGGTACCTTGAATAAAAAGAAAGAGCAACAATTAAGCACAAAATAACATTATATATATATATATATATATATATATATATATATATATCTCTCTCACAGCAATAAACGTATGAAGCTTGATATTACTAGACATATTAAAAACGGGCGAAGCAACCGGTTTCGCTCCCGCTCATCAGGCTTTCAACGGGAGATTTAATTTAAATTAAAAACACAGAAAATGTACAATAAAAGAAAATGTGGAGGAGGAAGGAAAAAAAAAATGAGCAAAAGGAGCTAGAGGAAAGAATATATATATATATATATATATATATATATATATATATATATATATATATATATATATATATATATATTCTTTAAGAAAGAATAACCAAATTGGAGAGTGAAAAAATGCCAAGAGATTTTACCAAAGTTCTTTAGTTTGAACACCACATCTAACATTTGTGTTTTTGTTCTATTTTAATCTAAATTTCTTTCCTTTGCTTTTATTTCCTGCAATCAAATAAACAGTAGCAAATTTTTCTGTTTTTTTTTGTTTTTTTGTTGTGGGGGCACCATGTATAAAAAAAAGTTACAACTGTAATAATTATACTGATATTATTTACACAAAGATATTTTTCATGTAAAATAGTGCTGAAAGCAATAATTGTTAATTCTTTACTTTAGTTTTATTAAATAATTCACTGCTACCTTGGATATTTAAAGCCTTATAAAGGTATTTATTAACTTATTTTTAAAATGTCATGTCCCGTCATGATGCAAGCAATCATGGCTTTTCACAGATTCTATTTCTTTATTATCTCTAAATTACCATGTCTTTTTAAGAAAGACCGTGGTTTCCTTCAAGGTTTTCAGTTCAGAACTTTCTCAACTGTCTGCCCCTCAAAGTAAGAGAACCCAGTACCCTGCTATGTCTCGCACATCTCGCCTGTGGAACTCCCTTCCTTATTCCTGTTTCCCTGACAAATATAATCTCCAACTATTTAAGTGTAACGTCAATCGACATCTCCTGTTGCCTTGATCTATCCACTTCCCTTCTCCACATCCTTTCAACTTTCATTCCTATCTGCTCTCGCTCCAAATCTTCTGTAACCCCCTTGCCTTGATCGATCCACTATCTTTCTCCACATCCCCTTCTTTACCACTCCTATCTGCTCTTCCTCCAAACCTTCTGTAACACCTTGCGTGCTAGTGGCTTCCAGCCTTGCTTGGGGTGATAAGCTTAAAAAAAAAAAAAAAGAATAATGGATTCATGCCTTTCACAAGGGCATTTGTACCAAAGTGAACTAGGTGTGAGTTGATCAATTAGAAATTGTTATACAAAAATGGCTTTTATTTATGACAAGTTGATAAATAAATTTATTAAAGTCAAAGCAATCATGGATATTTGAACCCTTGTATAATACCATCTATGCTTATATTAGTTGCAATTAGAAATTGCTATACAAAGTTACTTTTGGTTTGGTTTGTTTTGTTTTATGGCATATCAACCTCAATGGGTTATTTAATGTCGACAAGATTTTTATTGCTTAAATTTGTTTTTTCACTTCAAAAATGTATTGCTGGTAATATGTTTTTTTTCCTTATAAATCTATTCAAAAAATCTATCGGTGGTTTGGTTTGTTTTACAGTATATCAACCTCAATGGGTTATTTAATGATGAGATTTTTATTGCTGGTAATTTTTCATTTTTTTTACAAAGTATTTCTGGTATTAAAACCTATTTTTACACTTTCATAGTGTTTTGACCCCAGTCTGGGGGTTAACTCTTTACCCATAGCTGTGACCCTAACAGATACTACCACCCCAGGTCAAGGTGGACCTGGAAACACCAGCAATTAAGAGGTGGTTTCACGCTCCTCAAAACCTCCTGATCAGAGACCTTGCTGTTGGACATAGTTTATAATCTTACCCAGGACATGGATGTAGTTTATCATCATACCCAGGACGCACTACTTTTGGTAAATAAAATTAAATCTACTAAACTTTAAAAAACATGATGTCAAACTGGCTTTGTATTTTTTCTTCTTCTCTCTTCATGGTGTCATATAAATACATTTGATATGTAAGCAATTAATGGAATTTTTTTAATCCAACATTTTCTTCTAAATTATAAGCATCATATTTCAGAGACATTACACATGCTTGAGATTTTCTTTTTATACGCACATCCTAGAACTAACACAGATGTTCATCAGACGCAATATGCAACCTGCAATGAGAGACATTTTGTGTGGCACTGAATATACCAAATGACCTTTGCAGAATGATTGATTTTGTCAAAAATTAGAATTAGACTAAACATTGCTTAGTAAAATACAATATTTGATGGCTAGTTTCAGGTCTTGAATTTTATCAAAACAAAGTATCCCCCACCCCCAACAAGTAAACAGTCTTGAATTTTACCAAGAATTCTCTTCCTCCAAACAAGTAATCAGCCACATTAAATAACAGCTGATAGGAAAGTGTATGATATAAAAAGCATGACTGCAAATTTGCTTAATGTCTTATATACGAATATATATATATATATATATATATATTTCATTAAAAACGACTGACAAGGTGCTTTTATTTAGTTTTTTATATAATTTCTCGTGCGATCTAATAAAGTTTTTCTTTTCAGAGGATAAATTATATAAAAATTGTCCGAATGTTCTTTTCCGAGCGCTTTCGGCTATACATTTAGCCATTATCAAGGATTATATTTCAACTGTTAGAATTAGAAATAGTTTATGTGTGTTTTTTTATAAAGTGATTCATTTTTTTGTTTCAAAACACGGTCAAGATATTATGTCCATGTTCAAAGTTAATATTAAAAACACACACAAACTATTTCTAATTCTAACAGTTGAAATATAATCCTTGATAATGGCTAAATGTATAGCCGAAAGCGCACGGAAAAGAACATTCGAACAATTTTTATATAATTTATCCTCTGAAAAGAAAAACTTTATTAGATCGCACGAGAAATTATATAAAAAACTAAATAAAAGCACCTTGTCAGTCGTTTTTAATGAAATGTGCTTGAAAGAAGGATTGCTGCCTAAATATATATATATATATATATATATATATATATATATATATATAACACAGCAATAAGAAAATTAAACATTTGCATATAAAATACAGACAAAACTGTATTTGTGACTTTTATCAGTATTTATCCTTTCAATCAGATTTATCCTTTCAATCAGATTTTTGCTAAAACATTTTTGAGTATTTCTAATTCTTTTTTTTTTTTTTTTTTTTTTTTTTAAGTGTTTCACCCCAAGCAAGGCGGGAATCTACTAGCACGCAAGGGGTTACAGAGAATTGGAGTAAGACCAGATAGGAGTGATAGAGGAAAGGATGAAGAGAAGGATAAGGGATAGATCAAGGCATCTGGAGACTCCATTGACATTACATTTGAATAGTTGGAGATTATAGCTATCAGGGAAACAGGAAAAGTGGAGGGAGTTCCACAGGCGAGAGTTGCGAGATATGAATCTATTGAAGTAGAAGAGACGGCTACATTTAACAGTTTCAACAGTGAAAGGGTGTGAGCGAGATGCCAGCCTAGTAAAATGCTTAAATTCATGAAGTCTGGGAACCAGCGAAAGCAGCAACAGAGCAGTTACAATGAAAGTATTTGTAAAAAAGACAGAGGGAGGCAACAGCACGTCTGTGAGAGAGCGACTGCAGACGAGATGCCAGATCAGAGCCAATTACAATGCATATCTGTCTCTGGATCTTATCAAGAACCTTGAGACAAACAGAAGGGGCACCGGACCATATATGGCAGCAATACTCCATGCAAGGGCGAATAGTTGATTTGTAGATTTGAAGGATCGACTCCGGTGAGAAAAATTTCCTGGCGCGGCACAGGGAGCCAACTTTCCTTGCGGTGGACAAAGCTATCGACTCAATGTATTTGTTCCATCTCAGGTCAGCAGTCAATGTGAGGCCGAGTAGTTGCAAAGAGGAACGAGAAGTTGAGCGTCAGACATTCTAATGGGGCGCAGGGATGGTTCTCTGTGATGAGTAATAGAGAGCAGTTTTGTTTTTGAGGTGTTAAAGTTAAACCGCCAATTCCTGCCCCAGTTCACAACCGATTGGAGGTTGTTTTCGAGACAAATGGCCAGGTTAGTTTTGTCAACGACACTAGATTTGTTTTTGAGGCAGAAGTAAATTGTAGTGTCATCACGTAGATGCCTAGTTTGTGAGACATTCAACAACTAATACTATTTAAATCCAATGTGTTTTTAAACACAAAACCAGTTAAACACCAAGACAAAAACATGTCCAAACTATGTCAGAAATACAATTAATTGCACAAACAATTGATATTATATATTTTTCTTCCGAGTAAATATCTCTCATTAAAATTAAAAGAATTAAAATAATTTCTTCAAAGTTTAAAAATATAAACGAGGTAACTTTATTATCATCAATAATATATATATATATATATATATATATATATATATATATATATATATATATATATGTGTGTGTCTATTTTGAGATGAGGTATTGTAATTATTTACACTATTTACATTGTTCAAACTATTGTCCTCATCTTTATTGCCATATTCATATTATTTTGGCTGTTGTACACTCCGGCCTTCTTCAGGTGATTGGAATTTTGAAATAAAGGGGGTTCAGTTCAAAATTCCAATCACCTGATGAGGAAAAAAGAAAAAAAAAAAATATATATATATATATATATATATATATATATATACACACACACACACTAAAGATGAATATTTTATTTTTTAATTTTAAAATTTTAAAAAATTTCAATTAAAAAATTAAATATTTTTTTAAAAAGTTTAAAAAATTGAAAAAGTAATTAAAACAAAATTTTCTTTTTAGAAATATTTTTTTAAATTTAAAAATAATAATATAAAATTAAAAAAAAATTTTTTTTTTAATCAAAGAAATTCTTTAAAAAATTGAAAAAAATTACCCCATCAAAAAAAAAAAACAAGAATCACTCCATTTCAGTCAGTTATGTGCCATGCATGATACACGCTTAGGTGATCATGTATCTTTCAATACATGACTGATGAGGCAGATTTTTTTTCTCCTGCAGTAGGTTCCCTTTGCTTTCTGCAGTCAACCAGTTGCCATCCAAGGCTATAGAACCCAGTCTGTCCTGCTATTTATCCATAGCTGGGGGAGAAGAAGAGGGTTCATACCTTTTCCAAGGGTATTATCACGTAAGTGAATGTAATGGATTCGACTGGAGTTCGAACTCTGCTCTCTGATTCGTCAATACGAGCCGCTATCCATTGCTCCACCGTGTCTCCATTTAAATAATAATTACAAGAATAGAAAATAAACTTACCAGAAGGTACAAAGATATTTTGAATAGAGGTCACTCCTGTGGTTGGTGGGAGAACATTAAAGAGATTTTCAGGAACTGCTTGGGAGGTTGCATTTGGGTTCATCACATCAACATACTTGCTTCTAGCTCCTGAAAACACAACACATCCACTTATTTAGTCAGCAAAATCAACAAATCTATATGCATACATAGATATACATAATAGAAGCTTCAAAACTGTTTCACATTACAAAAATAGTAATTGCAAACATTTACTCATGTGATAATAAACTCAGAATTTGTATAACAAATCAATGTTTGTGTGCAGTCGCCTCCCTCTGTCTTTTCTACAAACACTGCCACAGTAACTGCTCTGACAAGCTACTTTTGCTAGTTCCCAAACTGCATGAATTTAAACGTGCTACTAGGTTGGCATCTCAGACCCACCCTTTCAATGGTTAAATGTAGCAGTCTCTTCTACTCCAATAGCTTCATGACTCACACTTCCAATCAATGGACCTCCCTTCCTCTTACTTGCTTCCCTGATAGCTATAATCTCCAACTATTCAAATGCAATGTCAATCGACATCTCCAGATGCCTTGATCTATTCCCCATCCTTCTCTTCATCATTTCCTCTATCACGCCTCTTTACTCTTGCTCCCACTCTCTGTAGCCCCTTGCGTGCTAGTGGCACACCCACCTTGCTTGGGGTAAAATGCTAAAAAAAAAAACAAAAAAAAACACAACAACAACAACAAACACAAGCACTTCATGCATTTCAACATACTTTAAATTCACTTGGTATTGTCAATTGTACAAGTGGCGTAAGAGGTATCATCATGAAAAATCAAATATGCAGACCAGGTTCAAATTCCAACAGAGACAGTTGCATTTGCATTCACTTTTCATTTATGCCTTTAAACATGAATCCATATTTATTCTTCCCACCTTATGATGCCCACTTTATCGGTGCTAAGTACATACAGTTAAAATGTGTTTTATTATGAGGCAAATCCAGGTGGGCCCTGCCTGACAGAGGATTTGTCATAATTTGAGGCCATGTTTTACAAGGATAGATGCTCTTCCTGATGTTCAACTCAAACACTCATGGTAGTCCAAGTACACAGAGTGTTTTTTTTTTTATCAAGACAACATCTCTAGGAAGGTTGCCATCCAATTCTTGAGACACATTCTAGCATATATTTATTATAGGCATGTTGCCGAGTGGTTAAAGCATTCACCTTTTGACCATGAGACCCAAGTTCGAATCTCACCATGGTCAATTTGTCAGGAAGATGACTTCTTGATGTTATCGAACTGTAGGAGGCAATACCAGCATGTGGCACCTTTGAAAAGTGCCTGAAAACCATACCAGAGGTTGACCCAACTCCTGTGAGTGAAATTGGGTAGGCACGACCCTTAGGGGCCATCGATGGCTGTGCTAGCCCAAAGTCACAAGTCATCGTGACTGAGAGTTTGAGTATGCTAGTTTTGTTCAGATTGTTGATCCCGCTAGATAACACACTTCTCTCCCAGAAACTGTAACTAGTGTCTGCTCAGCAGTGCAGTATAAACCACAGTTGGGCTCTGTGAGTGTTGAACAAACACAAAGTGCACCTGAGCAAGCGTCTGCAATAGGGATTATCTAGCTGCCCTAGTAGACAGGTATCCTCAAATACAAGTGGCTAGCCATTAACTATATATATATATATATATATATATAAAAAGAAAGGAATGGAATTTTTTATTTCTTAATCCAACAGATTTTTATTAAACATCATTTTTTAGCAGTTACTCATATCTGAATAGATGCTCCATTTATTTATTAAACTGTATATTTATTTATTTTTGTTTATCAGCCTAAACATTCGAGAAAACATTTAGAAAAAAGATTCACTCTGGAAAATTAAAATAAATAAATATACTGTTTAATAAATAAATGGAGCTTCTCTTCAAATACAAGTATCCACTAAAAATGAACAATGAAGTAATAAATATATAACAAAAAGAAAAAAAGAGAAAAAAAAAGAAAAACAAGTTCTTGGAAAAGCAAAGAAAGCTCAACTTAGGTGAATTTATTTAGCAAACTTGCTAGTGAAATCATTAAAGAGAAAGTTAATTATTTTTTCTTTAATTTCAGAAGTAATACTAGTAAAATTATCAACATTATTTAAAAAGGAAAATAAGTGTACATCAGGTTAATTGAAAGTTTCCAAAGAGGTGAAGAATAAAAAGTTCCAATAATGACAGCAATACAGAAAATCAATACATATAGTAAAGGTAATAAATAGATACTTGAGACAAGCAAATAAAAGAAACACAATGCTAAGCCAAATGTCAGCCAAAATTATTAGACATTTGTCAGTAACAGATGATAATCTGTGAAGAGTTAGTTATAAAGATTAATAACCATTCAGGAAGCAATTCCCAGTAACAGTAAAGAGAATATTAGAGAGAGGTTATTAAAAAAAAAAAAAAAAAAAGAGAGAGAAAAATTTGAAAATTATAAGTGGTAAGATGAGGTATCACTGACATGAACTTTCTGGTTTGGGATTTTTTTGGTTACTGGTATTCAGATAACCATCTCAAATTGTTTCATTGAAACAATACATTTTTGAGAACTCAGTTCTTGTTTTTTTTTAGTTTTTTTTTTGTGTGTATATATATATATATATACACACACACAGTGCCATGCAAAAGTTAACACATTACAAATTTTTTTTTTTTTCCAGGTATTTTTAATACAGTTAGATTAATTAAACTTTTACTGCTCATAGAACATATATCTAGGTATTCGGTCAAACAATCAGATTTTTTTGAAAAACTTCAAAAAAAAGTATCCCACAAAAGAAAAACTGATATTTAGTAACTCAAAAGTTTACAACACATTTTTTTATTCACATTATTTCATTTATAAAAGTCTTCAAATTTTACTAGAATGTTCCAAATTAGAATGGGGTTTGTTTATTGTTTATTGTTTTTGTTAGAACATTTCAGATTACTTTTAGGAATGATTAAAAGTATTCCGTCATTCTTTTTCTATCAACCATCCTTTAAACATTGACAAAATGAGGAAAAGCAAAATAATTGATCAAGACCTCCATAAACATATTGTTGACCTTCATATAAATGAACTTGGTTACAGGAAGATATCTAGTCAGTTAAATGTAGTATTGAGTTCAGTTGGTACAATAGTTTGTCACTGGAAGATGTGTCATTCCATTCATCCCAAAAAAAGCTCTGGTCATCCTAGAAATGTAATGGAATGTACAGCAAGATCATTGGCGAGAAAAGTTGGTGAGTTACGCTTAAAGAACTTTAGGGAGGACTGGAAGTAAGTGGAGTAAAAGTGAGTACAGATACAATTAGTTGTTCACTTTGTCGATATGGCATCTTTTTAAGGACCCCAAAGGAAAAAAAGAAAAAACTTCTTATGTGAAAACACATTCTTATTAGGATGGATTTTGCAAACAAACATTGTACCAAACCTGCAGCATTTTGTGAAAATGTACTTTGGTCAGACAAAATGAAAATTGAACTTTTTGGCAGAAATGCTGTGGCAAAGGACTGGAGAAAGAAGGGCACTGAATATTCGCCAAAGAATATTATCTCAACAGTAAAATTTAGAAGTGGATCAATCATGAAAAAGAAAAAATATTATTTGGTTTAACCCCATTTTTTAATTTAGAGGTCAAATGTAAAATAGGGAAATATTTTTCAAATTGCTTAATAAACACTTCCCTAAAAATTCTGAATTACACAAGATCTTTAATAGAAATACAGTTAAATTAAGGTACTGCTGTATTGGTAATTTAGAAACCACAAGAAAGACAAAACGCGAGGAATTTAAAAACTAACATGCAGCAAGATATTGTTAACAGTGAAATTTGTAACTGTAGAAAGGAAGGTACCCGTCCACTAGATGAAGTTTGCAAAACAGGAGTAATTCACAAAGCCGAAGTAAAAGATACAAATGGTCAGAGCAAAATATATGTGGGGTGTAGTGAAGGCAGCTTCAAGAAGAGATGGTATAATTAAAGTCATCATTCAAGCTAGAAAACGTTAGGAATTCTAACAGACTAGCCAGTCATGTGGAAAAGAAAAAAAAATAACAAAAGAACTGATGGTAAACTGGAAAATATTTTTAAAAAGCCAAACCTTACAGCAAGTGTAGTGATAACTGCAAAATCTGCCAGGAAGAAAAGTTACTAACATTTCCGGACCAAAAAATCTATGAAATGAAAGACTGGAAATAATAACATGATGCGTACACACTAAAAAGTTCCTTTTGAGTTCATACTAACCAGGATGAACATATGTACATTTTATTTAATCTCCCTCCAATACAATTTCAACACTCTTGCTTTTCTCCTCTCCTTCTATTACACTTCACATTGTGGGTTTATTTATAAATAATAAAGTGTTAGGAAATCATCAGGCCCAAAATGCCTGAAGAGACCAAAAGGTTGAAACCAAGATAGTATGAGTGGCCGATCTAAATTTTTAAACTATATATATATATATATTAAAAAGAAGAGAGAAACCGCAAACATTTTTGGTTGTAATGTGGATTTTTAAAAAAATGTTTTATTTTCCATAATTTTGCTGCACATGTTTCCGGTCTCACAACCATCATCAGGCAAAGGGTGGAGATTTCATCATATTATTAAAAATAATTAAGTTTTTTCTTTGTTAAATATTCTCGATACGAGACATTCTCTTCTTTTGTGTTAGTGATCCAAACGTCTTTCTTGAACTGGCAGTGAAAAGTTCTGCATAAAGGGTTATAAAACAATTAATATTGGTTTGAGAAATGATGGAGGAGTTATCGGCATACTTATCTTTTAATGAACCCTGTATGTTCTTAGATCTATTTCCCTTTTTAATATACACACTTTTCTCTCATTGGAACTACTATAACCTCTTCCTTTTATATATATATATATATATATAAGGGGTGTGTGTGTGTGTAAATGATATATGCCTTTATATATCAAGAACAGTATTAGGGAAATTGTATGACAAACTGGAAAAAGGTTTACTTGTGACACATTTCGTCCATCAGGATTTCATCAGACTAAATTTGTTATGTTGGTAGGACTACACATACACACAACAGAGGGGTAGGGTTATGGGAATTTTTGGAATTTATTTTTTTTATCTAGGCAAATTCATTTAGTCTTTTTCTTACCTACTAACAAAAGTAATGGAAAGAAAAAGACTCTGAATGAACTTGGGTAGAAAAAAAAGAAAAAATTACCAGCACACGCACTATCGTGTACAGGTATAGGCCTAGCACAACATAACAAATTTAGTCCAATAGAATCCTGAAGGGTGAAAAATATCACAATTAAACATTTTCCCACTTTGTCATATATATATATATATATATATATATATATATATATATATATATATATATATATATATATATATATACATACACACACAGTCATATATATATATATATATATATACACACAGTCATATATATATATATATATATATATATATATATATACACACACAGTCATATATATATATATATATATATATATATATACACACACACAGTCATATATATATATATATATACACACACACACAGTCATATATATATATATATATATACACACACAGTCATATATATATATATATATATATATATACACACACAGTCATATATATATATATATATATATATACACACACAGTCATATATATATATATATATATATATATATATATATATATATACACACACAGTCATATATATATATATATATATACAGTCATATATATATATATATATATATATACACACAGTCATATATATATATATATATATACACACAGTCATATATATATATATATATATACACAGTCATATATATATATATATATACACAGTCATATATATATATATATACACAGTCATATATATATATATATACACAGTCATATATATATATATATATATATACACAGTCATATATATATATATATATATATATACACAGTCATATATATATATATATATATATACACAGTCATATATATATATATATATATATATATACACAGTCATATATATATATATATATATATACACAGTCATATATATATATATATATATATACACAGTCATATATATATATATATATACACAGTCATATATATATATATATATATACACAGTCATATATATATATATATATATATATACAGTCATATATATATATATATATATATATACAGTCATATATATATATATATATATATATATATATACACAGTCATATATATATATATATATATATATATATATATATACACAGTCATATATATATATATATATATATATATATATATACACAGTCATATATATATATATATATATATATATATATACATACACAGTCATATATATATATATATATATATATATATATACACACAGTCATATATATATATATATATATATACAGTCATATATATATATATATATATATATATATATATATACACAGTCATATATATATATATATACACAGTCATATATATATATATATATATACACAGTCATATATATATATATACATACACAGTCATATATATATATATATATATATATACACAGTCATATATATATATATATATATATATATATATACACAGTCATATATATATATATATATATACACAGTCATATATATATATATATATATATACACAGTCATATATATATATATATATATACACAGTCATATATATATATATATACAGTCATATATATATATATATACAGTCATATATATATATATATATATATACAGTCATATATATATATATATATATACAGTCATATATATATATATATATATACAGTCATATATATATATATATATATATACAGTCATATATATATATATATATATATATACACAGTCATATATATATATATATATATATACACAGTCATATATATATATATATATATATACACAGTCATATATATATATATATATATATATATACACAGTCATATATATATATATATATATATACAGTCATATATATATATATATATATATACACAGTCATATATATATATATATATATATATATACACAGTCATATATATATATATATATATATATATACACAGTCATATATATATATATATATATATATACACAGTCATATATATATATATATATATATATACACAGTCATATATATATATATATATATATATACACAGTCATATATATATATATATATATATATATACATACACACAGTCATATATATATATACACACAGTCATATATATATATATATATACACACACAGTCATATATATATATATATATACACACAGTCATATATATATATATATATATACACAGTCATATATATATATATATATACACACAGTCATATATATATATATATATACACACAGTCATATATATATATATATATATACACACAGTCATATATATATATATATATACACACACACAGTCATATATATATATATATATATATATATATATATACACACACAGTCATATATATATATATATATATATATATATATATACACACAGTCATATATATATATATATATATATATATATATACACACAGTCATATATATATATATATATATATATATATATATATATATATATACACACAGTCATATATATATATATATATATATATATATATACACACAGTCATATATATATATATATATATATATATATACACACAGTCATATATATATATATATATATATATACACACAGTCATATATATATATATATATATATACACACAGTCATATATATATATATATATATATATATATATATACACATATATATACACAGTCATATATATATATATATATATATATACACACAGTCATATATATATATACACACACACAGTCATATATATATATACACACACAGTCATATATATATATATATATATACACACAGTCATATATATATATATATACACACACACAGTCATATATATATATATATATATATACACACACACAGTCATATATATATATATATATATATACACACACACAGTCATATATATATATATATATATATACACACACACAGTCATATATATATATATATACACACACAGTCATATATATATATATATACACACACAGTCATATATATATATATATACACACACAGTCATATATATATATATATATATATATGCGCACACACAGTCATATATATATATATATATATATATATATATATATATATATATACACACACAGTCATATATATATATATACACTGATGACATCTCATGTGGCACATTAGACCTCGAACGGACTTGAATGAGTTTAGAGATAATAGATGGTAGAATGAATTCAAAAATATACCAAAGTGTTTTAAACTCTAATTTGTTTGGGTCAGTAGTAAAGTTTAGACTCCCAAATGAATGGCTTTTGTAACAAGATAATGACCCTATACATACAGCTAAACCTACGAAAAAAAGCTTATTGAAAACAATCTTAATACATTTGAATGACCATCACAGTCTCCAGACTTGAATCCAAAAGAGAATTTGTGGTGTTTATTAAAAATTTAAGTTAATAAAAGAGTTTTGAAAAACATCCTCAACCTGAAGAGAATATGCAAAAAAGAATGGAATAAAATACCAACAGAAACTTGTAAATCATTGATTAAAAGCTACAGTAGGAGACTCTTAATAAATGTGAAATATGTTAGATCTATAAACATTTCCTATTTGTATTTTATCTTATTCTGTCAGACTCTGGTCTATATCTGATCACAACTCCTGATATCCCCTGACGAGTGGACAGGGCGATTGCTGGACGGTCTGCCTATGAAACTCTAGAGTCGGGATACTGAAGGTAACATCAATCACCTAAGTGACAAATTTCATATTTGTATTAATCCTGTTCTTAACTATGCTGATTCCTCTGGCCCTACTTAATATTGAGCTCACCATCCTTGGCTAACAAATTTCTGAAAATATTGAACTCCCGCTCCTCAGCTTAATGGACATGTTCTAAGCAATGGCAGTAGCAGGCTTGCCTCCCTTCCTGCCAAAGTGGATTTAACCCTTAGATATTTTATTTAAGTGTACTGAAATTTCTCCTCAGTGAACATTTTTCTATTTGTCTGGTGCAGTGCTGTCACTTAGCTTATTGATTAAGATCCTGTTTTATCACCACACACAAACAGAGAGAGAGGGGGGAGTGACACACAGGAAAATAAAAGTTGGATCAACCAACTTTACAAAATTAGAATTTAAATGAAAAATATCAGATGATTGATTTTTGAGAAGTGGGTTGGACAAATAATTTTTCTGGAGCCAATTGTATACGGCTGAGGAAAGAGTGGAGGAGAAATCTGTGTAAAAAGTCAAAGTTATTTCACAGTTGCAGTATTATAACAGTAAATTTGGTCTAGCTGTTTTGCTTTTGAATCTGATAGTGTGACTTCTGCCTTCCTGCAGAGGTTAATGTACATACAAATATTCCACTTAAGATTATTTTTCAATTAATACCAATGTAAATATTTCTTACAAGTGTTGCTTTAACAATTCAACCCTATGAATTGAATTAATAATTAAATCTTGAGAGGATTTCCTTTCATAGACTTGGATTTAATTTCCATTTCATTTTGCATTTAGAATTCAGACAAATTCATTTCATCAAAAATTGTTCACTTCTGATTTTCCTCATTTGTAACCAGTTTTCAATTTTTCTTTAATTGTACTCAAAAAGAAATACTCAGAAAAGACTATACATGGTACATTGATTCGAAATCATCATCTATAGAAATTATAGTGTTGAACAAGTGAAAGATATAGATTAAATAAAGGGTCACACAGACGGAAAAGCACTTGATCAAAGTTGGAAGGTACAACAGTAAAAGTGTTGTGACCACAACAAAAAGATGAAAGCAATCATTCACATGTAAATAAAAGAAGTTTCCCAATTTTATTTCATTTGAAACTGAGTTTGTTGGTTTCAATCCATACTGGGAATAACTGCAAAACACTTTCCCCTCCTCATTTTATAGGTATAAGCACACAAATGCATGCTGGCATTTTTTCATAACCAATAGGCCAATTCTCAGTTTCATCTGACTCAGTCCCAGTCTGTCTCGTCTCAAAGTAAAAATGTTACGTTTGCATGTCCAAACTTGTGTGATTGCCAATTTTAGTTTGTGAACTTTTTGCCATATTACTATTGCTTTGCTTACTCATTCATATTCAAGTAGAAGCTCTGTTTTCCATTAAACAGTATTTTTCTATAAAACAGTATCTTTTATCCAACTGCATCTACTGGCCTGAATATTTTTCTGACAAGATTTCTTGAATATTCAGGCCAGTAGATGTAGTTGGATAAAAAATCCTGTTTTATAGAAAAATACTGTTTAATTAAAAAAAACAAAGCTTCTACTTGAATATGAGTATCCATCAAACATAACATTTAAACAAAATAAATTAAAAATAACATATATATATATATATATATATATATATACATGACTTATCTCATTCTTCCTTGCTTCATGATGCTACATAAAGTTTCATGAAGTACTAATTATCATGCATAAACTTAGAGTAGAAACAACGGCATAATTCTTTTTAATATCTTCACTCTTTCATTTTACACTGAGTACTCACTGTGCACTATATATATATATATATATATATATATATATATATATATATAAATGATTAATATAAATATTTGTCACTTAGCTGAGTGGTTCACTCATCAGGTTTCAGCAATTTACTGACTTTTCTTATTTTCGTTAAGAAGTTAAAACTGAGATCAACACCAAATGCTGACAGTGTTTCATGCTCAAATGCAATCTTCACGTCATTTATTATATATATATATATATATATATATATAAAAATGTGTGTGTGTGTGTGTGTGTGTGTGTGTGTGTGTGTGTGTGTGTGTTTGTATGCAAAATGAACAAAATGAAGAAAAAGATGAAGAAAACAGGAGGGTCTTTACTATTATCAGAGGACAAAATGAGTCGGCTAAGAATTGTTTTGCATCTTTTTATTCATATATATATATATATATATATATATATATAAAAATAAAGAGGTGTTTGTTTACTGTATATGACTAAATGCTTCCTGGAATTGCCCTCAAATTTGATATGCATACTTATTGGACACTGGAATTACTTTAACACAAAACAAGTATATTTTACACATAGAAAGTAAGGGGTAAACTTTAACTTTTTTCTATTATTTAGAAACATTTTATCGTACCACTTACTGTTTGAAACTACTCTGTGTAAGACTATAATTTCTCCCATTATTAATGTCTAGACAGCAAAAATATTTATGTGCTTCGGAAAAATAATTTGACAAAAGAATTGTGTTCCCAATTATATTTCCATGGGATTGTTTCATTGGAAACTTATTTAGGATACTGACTGCTAAGTAAAAAGAAAAAAAAAAAAAGGACACTATCCATACCCATAACCTGCATAATTGAAAATGAACCTTGATACATGTGAATAATGACAATTACTTTTACTAACACCAGAGATGGTCAAATAGTCCCTTCTTATACATTTTGTATCATCTTGGTACTGACAGTAACTATTTACCAGTATCACCATCATTACAAAGGAAAATTGTTTATGTCATTATAATCCAAGATTGAACCTATTAGTTGGATACTTCAGCTTGTAAATGTACTGATTACTAGTAAAAAAAAAAAAAAAAAAAAAAAAAAAAAAATATATATATTTTTTTTTTCGCCTCCAGTTAGATCTTACATTGCCATTTGATCCACAATGTCAACAATAACACAACACCCATCACTGATCTGACAGAGACTGGAATGACAGGATAGATAAGTAAATTATGATAGACATGTAGATGAAACATGCTAAATCATATCCAATTGGGTGGACCAAATTTAATATTATGATACCATGACCCAAAAGTAACTTGTTTCTTCACCTTACCAACGACTTTTTATTAGCTTGAGAAATCTTATTGTCAGACAACAAATTGAATTAAAGCCAATCACAGAAGAAAAAAACAGTGCATAATGAATGTCAAATATGGGAACAAAAGAAAAATAAAAGAAAGGAACACATTCCTAACTTATAAAACAAGAACAATATGACCTTTGTCATCAACAAGTCTACTCCTTATAACCAGCCTTCCACTACTATTAATATTATTATTCAGCTCAAAGGAGCTCTCAAGACATGCAATTTGCATTCCAGAGAAATGTTTCCATGACAACAGCCATTAACCCTTCCAATACATATATAATGGTGTACTAAAAAAAAAAAAAAAAAAAAAAAAGAGAAGAAAGGGGGAATAGTATTGAATGTTGAACCCTGCTGTATTATGATCATGCTTTGGGCATATGACAAGTTGTAGTGCACCAAACAAAGACATGTCCAAATATACATTTGCATACACACATGCATAGAATGAAACATAAAATCCCACAAACTAGATAGATAGATAGATACACAAAGAGGGGGGATATTCATACACTATGATTTTTTTTTATTTAACAGATTTTATAAAAGAATTTTATATGCCATACAATTTTTATATAATATGGCATAATGAATTTTTTTGAATAAGCAAAAAAATTCAGAAAAATTTGTTATATCAATGAAATTTTATATGAAATTAAAAAATTAGAAGCAAAAATAGTATTCTTACAAAATTATAATACTTATTTAATACTTTGTAGCATATCCCTTACTGAATTCAACAGCAATCAGTCTCCTCCTGTAGATTTTAATCAATGATTTACAAGTTTCTGTTGGTATTTTATTCCATTCTTTTTTGCATATTCTCTTCAGGTTGAGGATGTTTTTCAAAACTCTTTTATTAACTTAAATTTTTAATAAACGCCACAAATTCTCTTTTGGATTCAAGTCTGGAGACTGTGATAGTCATTCAAATGTATTAACATTGTTTCCAGTAAGCCTTTTTTTCATAGGTTTAGCTGTATGTATAGGGTCATTATCTTGTTACAAAAGCCATTCATTCGGGAGTTCAAACTTTACTACTGACCCAAACAAATTAGAGTTTGAAACATTTTGGTATATTTTTGAATTCATTCTACCATCTATTATCTCTAAATTACCCATACCATTAGCAGAAAAACATTCCCAAACCATGATATTGCCACCGCCAAATTTCACCATTGGGATTGTGTTCTTCGGTGCAAAGGCAGTGCCATCTTTTCTTTAAACCTGAGTCCTTGAATTACACCCAAATAGTTCAATTTTTGCTTCATCTACCCATAAAACACTTTCCCAAAATGATTCAGGTTTACTCTTATGCTCACAAACAAATTTTTCCCTGTGTTTCTTCAATAGTGGTGGAGGTTTTCTTGGAGAACGCAATCTTAGTTGTCTTTTATGAGGTTCATTGCTTATTGTTCGCTTTGTAACAATAATGATGCTTTTAATTCTTTCTGTATTTCTCTTTGAATAGTCATTGGATTTTCATGAATTTTGCACTGAACTCTTCGCATTGATCTGGGAGAAATCTTGTGTGGTGCATCAGATCCCAATTTGTTCTCAGCAGTCTTCATCCTTTTTATACTTAGCAATAATGGAACTAATAGTAGTAAATGGTATATTCAGGATATCTGCTATTTTCCTATAGTTTTTACTTTCCTTCCAATGTTTGATGATCAATTCTTTTTGCAAAATTGATAGTTCCTTGCCTTTCCACATGATGATGATAATTGTGTATGATTTGTGTGCAGAAGTGACCTTATATAAGAAATGAATTGCAGAATATTCTAGATTGTTCCGGTAATAAGATAATTGGAAGAATGTAGTAAAATCTTACAAAGAATTATGGAAATAAAGGTAACTTAAGCCTTTTGATATTAAAAACATTTTTTCTATCAATACTTTTTTTTTTGCCTTGAAATTTTATAAATAACACAATTTTATTTATAACAAAGTTTTGTAATTGTTTTTTTTGTATATTGCAGCATTATGCAATGGTGTAGAAATATTGTACGGATTTTAAGTTTTTTTACATTAGTTATAACTATGTTAATTAAGAAATTTCATGGTGTACGAATATTTGTTTCTCCCCACTGTGTGTGCGTGTATATATATATATATATATATATATATATATATATATATATTAAAGACAACAAATATTGTCCAAGTTTTTGACTTTCTCCTCAGTACTTTTCTTCCAATTTTCTTACAGAATTTCCTCCTTGTCCAAGAAGGATTATTCATAATTTGGAAAAGTCTCTCATTGAAATTAATCAACACAAAATATGTTGTCTTTAATAATATCTGCCTTAAAGAATATTTGCTATATATATATATATATATATATATATATATATATATATATGCATACTTCGACAGGAATTGAACCTGTATCCTACACAGAACCGTCATATTTTCTATGAGATTTCTCAGACATTCAGGATGGTAAATGTTGTTAATACTGTTTATTATAAACAGAGCATTTACTTATATAAATAACATATAACAATAAAATATATTAACAACGTATAACAATAAACAATGACAATATATAATAACATATAACAATAAGATATATTAAAATAATTGTCGGACTTCGTCCATTTCATAATATATGATGTCATTTGTTTACATTAAGATACACTTCAAGCAGATATGAAAGTCTGAGGGAAATCATGGGGAATTTGTAATTTAAATGCAGTAAATCGACCTTGCTAACCAGACGCTTCCTTTGTAGCTAAACTGGCATAGCACGTCAGGCTATATGATAGTTCTGTGTAGGGTACAGGTTCAATTCCTGTCAGAGGACACATATTTTCTATGAGATTTCTTAGACATTCAAGTCAATAAATGTTGTTAATACTGTCTATTATAAACTGAGCATTTACTTAAATATTTGTGTCTATATAAATAACGTATAACAATAAAATATACACACAGAGACAGAGATAGACAAAGTTGAGATTGCTATTTAATATGCATACAGCCTTTCCCCTTCACACACCTTATAAATGCTGAAATTTAGCATGTCTACTTAATCATTATATTTTCTCGATTGGCCATGCTGTGGTCATTCAGATATGTTTGTTTCTCTCATTGGCATTTCTTTTCCTTCTTATGTGCCATGTCCTTTCAGGACATGGGCGATCATGGCTCTCTACCTCCTTATATCCCTTGCAGCTCTTAACAAGTTCCTTCCCTCTGCCATCTCCACCCAGACCACATTCTGTCAGCCACTTGCTCAAGCCTGCTAGATATGCTATGCATTGTTTTCCCTTGTCTCTCTTTCCCTTTATTCGACCCAGGAGTATCAGATTCTCCAGGCCCTCCTTCCTCATTATGTGTCCCAGAAACTTCAGCTGCTTCTTCCTGAAGTTAAGTATAATTACCTCCTCCTCGTTTACATCCTCTCTAAGACTTCATCGTTGCTCACACACTTGGTCCATGATATCCTTAGAAAAATCTAAAATTGTGTATACATTTCCCCTCCCCTTCAAATTCAGGCAGGCGGTCTCCACATAAATAAGCAGGTTCAGCTCTCCATTTTATTTTATTTTCATAATTTTAGTTTTCACTTTTAGATTAAAACTTCTGAAGGTAATTATATGCTGAAGTCAAAAAGACCAAAGAAAATTATTTCTTTGGTCTTTTTTACTTATATAATTACCTTCAGAAGTTTTAATCTAAAAAGGTGTAATGTACTACTTTGTTTGGAATGGTCAATTGTTTACAAGTATATAAATACATTGATTAAAAGTATGAATGGTAAAAATATTAGTAGTTTCCTTAAGGAAGGAAAAAAAAAAAATCAGCATTCATTAACCAAGTAGACAGTGTGCTACTATTGTCAGTTGAAATTTATAAAATCTTTCTAATAAAACAATTTTTCAGGAAAATAGGTTTTTCAAGTCAACTGTTATCACTCTTTCCAAGTATTGAGGGGGGGGAGGGTCCTTCTGAACATTTGCATCTTGATTTTATCACTATTTCCCCCCCATTGAGTTACATGTGCTATCCATTTTAGTTGTTTCTGCTGTTGAGAGTCTTCAAGTGATGTGATTTCTGTTATTTGATAAAGTTCTTTGTGATCCTGTAGCACCAGTCCACTTGATTCAAAGAAGGATGGTGCTCTCAAAGACCTACAGCTTTCATTCACTTGAAGTCATTTTTAACCATTGATCTGAGAAAGTGGTCATATACAGCTGATAGTTTACATATTTCTAAATCAGTTTGGTGTCATGCATGACATGTGACAAGGCATAATTACACCTAGCACAGCCTATTCAATGTTCAATTTCTTTATCTCATACACTAAATTTGTCATAAATACCAAGGTGTATTTGAAGAGTTTCATATTTACTAATTCCACATCCTGAACTTTTAAGATGGATTTTGAGTAGGTATCATGGCCAATAATATAAAGAAAATATTAGGAATTATTATAAAAAGTTCCACATAGAAACAACACAGAAATCATTTCTTTTACAGAAAGGATAATAATAAAAATAAAAGTATCATCAATACAATGATAAAATGCTAAAACATAATTAGGGAATACAAGATGTGTCAGTTTTGTGAAAGGAATCAAGACTATATGCTCTTTTACAAGTATATAACCTTAAATCAAAATGCCTGTCACATGTAGATGAATGCAAATACCTTCATATGATTTTAGCCCTTTTTCACCTGATTTAAATTTATATTAGTTTTCTCAGAACAGCAACTGATACTTTTTTTACTCTACGTGTCAAACAGACAGCTTCATAAATACCACAAAATCCATTAAATGAATAAAGTGTGAAATCCAGTCAATTATTCTTGCAGCTTTTGCAACAGTGCCAACAGAAAAGAAGTCTTGTTATTAGATGAAATATCAAACAAAAACAGATATATTACTAAAATTGTATTGAAATGAAATTATTCAGAATTAAATCTTAATACAAGAATGAATCAATAAGTCCAGAGCCTGAAATAGATTATTAGTGGGATTCTAATATGACGTTTTCACCATATAATATTCGCTAGGTTCACCTATTGTCCAGTTCATACTCCTCCCTGGTCTTTCAAACAGGAGTAGAGGTTTATTCCTGGTTTCCAGTTTCTTCTAAACTCTTTTCATTCTCTTTCACTTAATGGCATTATCACCCCGCTTGAGGGGTATCGATTAAAAATAAATAAATAATGTGATTAATGGAAAAGTGTTTGGGTTAAGTGCATTGACAAGAGATTAATTTGCAAAGTGTGTGTGAAATAAATCCTTTTTTTCACAATCGGCAGACTTACTGATGCACTATACATAACAGACTAAAAGGTTGTTTTTTTTATTATCAGAAATATACTAATCATTTTTCTTTTAGAAATATATTTCTATTTTTAAGATAATATTAATTTTCTTGTTGGTAAAATTTCTGACAATAAATTTAATCAGTTCTTGACTAGCTTTTATATATATATATATACATACACACACTAGTGTAACTGTACCATCGAAATTGATGACAAGAAGGAATGTATTACAAGTAATATGTATTATTGTGTAAGTAATTTTTGTTTAATCCATGTAAAATTTTGTAATTTAAAATAGTTCATCATTAACATTAATAATTGAACAGTATACAACTTGTAAACACCTCAGGAAAGATATCTGTATTTTATCCTCATAAATATTATATAGTTACAACCAAAATCTTTTTACTGCAAAAGTTCCCAAAGCACAATAACAAAGCTGTCCATCCTTCTACTCAAGTTTTTGTTAAATGTCAAAATTCTGAGTATCAAGATTCGATACAATTTAGTTCTTATTGTGAACTGTGTCACCCTAGGGAGCAGCTCTCTTTGTAGTTCACCACACCTTCCCTCACCAACTTGTGCAAAGTGAGAGGGAAAGAAAGGGATTGCTTTGTAGTTAGCTTTCTGTGTGTGGACATGAATGGGGTCTTTTGCATACTGTCCCTCAATTGTTACACACACACACACAAAAAAATTTAAATAAATATATATATATGTGTGTGTGTGTGTGTATTATATTTAAGGATATGGAATTATATATATATATATATATATATATATGATGACTCAAATTCAAAACTATGTAAAAAACAAGAAACCATTCCCTATCATTCCTAAGAATAAACAGG
Organism: Acanthosepion esculentum; assembly: GCA_964036315.1. Taxonomy (NCBI): domain Eukaryota; kingdom Metazoa; phylum Mollusca; class Cephalopoda; order Sepiida; family Sepiidae; genus Acanthosepion; species Acanthosepion esculentum. The sequence continues at coordinate 25,196,786 of OZ038503.1, read as the reverse complement.
GCATTGCAAAGTTTTCAGATATTAAAAGAAAAGGAAGCTGTGAAGAGTGAGAGCCATAGTGTTTAATGTAAATAGACTCTTTAGGTATGATTTCCAGAAGACATTCCAGAAATCTTAGCAGAAATTAATAAACCCTGAACTCTCTCCAACGCCATTGCAACTTGGCTGTTGAAGTTTGTTTTTAACAGATAAATTATAGCAATCACTTCCTATTATTCAAAGGTTAGAGATTCTACTTTAAGCAACTTTTCTCTTCTGAGAAGTCAAAAGTGCTGTCATCAAAATAGTTGAGCACCAACAGAAGACTAAGCTGTTCAGGAGTTGCTATCATTGCTCTTCTTGAGAATCAGCTGAATAGTACTGTTGCACTAAAAAAAAAAAAAAAAAAAAAAAAAAAAATAGGTGGGGTAGAGCGGTGGGATGCGCATTTGGTACAGATCTGCACATAAAACTGAAAAAGATTACTTGGTTAAGAAAGGCTGTGTAGTCACGGATGCAGTGAAATTACATGATATGACCCTGTTTTATTTAGAGGCTCACTCCATCCCACTTTCTGCAGCACAAAAAAAAAAGAAATAGGGAAAGGAGAACAGGGTGAGGAGAGAAGAAGAAAAAGGTTTAATGGGATGGTGGGTAAAAACAACCAACATTCCTCATTTAAAAAAAAAAAAAAAAAAGTTGAGAGAGACGTGGGGAGAAGGCAATTACGGGCCATCCTACAGTACAGTGGTCATCTCCACCCATCAATTGAAAGTTAATAACAAACTAGCAAGGGACAGCTCCTTGTGGAGTGGGGGTGGGTTCTTTCCTCAACACTTATCCCTACTAGACATGCTAACAGTAGAATCATGTCAACATACCAAGACTTCTGGAGAGGGGACGGGAGTGTTTTGATGCTAGGGATCAAAATAAAATTTGTGGGTAATGCCCCTCTTTATTCATATTTCTTGACTTAGTCTAGAATGAAGAGCATCAAAGATCCACCCTAACACACACTTTTCAATATTTCTTTATCAGTACTTTAAGCAGTTGAAGTTTCAGCAACAAGACATATATTGTCTGTTGGCAAGTTCATCAAAAGCATGTGTACATGTAAATGACTAAATTTGATATGATCTATGATAATAATGTAAGCCTATTTTAAAATTGAACTTTGACTTGTGACATTCTTGTATTAGAAAGAAAGAAATAGAAAAAAGAAAGAAAAAAATAGAAAAAAGATAGAAAGAAAAAGAAAAAAGATAGAAAGAAAAAGAAAAAAGAAAGAAAAAGAAAAAAGATAGAAAGAAAAAGAAAAAAGATAGAAAAAGAGGCAAAAAAAGAAAAGAGGAAAAAAAAGAAAAGAGGAAAAAAAAAGAAAAGAGGAAAAAAAAAGAAAAGAGAAAAAAAGAAAAGAGAAAAAAAGAAAAGAGAAAAAGAAAAGAGGGAAAAAAAAAATGAAAAAGTGCTCTTAGAGTCATTGAAAAAAAGAATGGAATCAATTTATACTTTGAGAAACTTTTGCAACAATGCCAAAAATAGGTGCTGAAGTAATCAAGGCTAAAGGAAGATATTTTGACAAGAGTAAAATTTAATCATAAAATGCTTCTTTTTTTTTTCTTTTTGTCATCAGAAAATTTCTAATAAAAAATCATGTATCACTTTTTTTTAACCATGTATAATAATTTTATCTTTGTTTAAAGTATAAAACAACTATATTTTGGACCAATTTAAAAAATTATCAGAGGTCATCTCAAACTTTTGAACTGTAGTGGAAATGAGAAGTCTTGATAGCATTTACATCTTAATATAGTGTCAATTCTACTCAATAACAGCCAGCAATCTATTATTCAGAGATTTTGTTAACTTTTTTTTTTTTTACTTCAGCAGGTCTAATTTCCAACATGGTGGTTTTAATTGCTTCCCATAGATCTACTTTGCTGTCAATAATGTTTGCCACTTCACATAATTTCATCTTCACAATTGACCATAGATTTTCAATAGGATTTAGATTGGGACTTAATGATGGCTATTCCATTATCTGCTCTCCTATTCCCAAAACGCAAGTGGAGGTGATGCGACACCAGCCGTCATCCTAAAGAAATGTGCTCCTGGGCTGGCCCCAATTCTCTCCAAACTCTACGACTATTGCCTCGCTGCTTCCTGCTTTCCAGCTTGTTGGAAGTCCTCCTCTGTAGTTCCTGTTTTTAAGAACTCTGGAGAACCTTATGACCCCTATACCTATCGCCCTATTAGTCTCCTTTACGGCAAAGTATTTGAGGTTTAATCAATGCTGAAGTGGTTAAGCATCTTACCTATCACGACCTACTCCCTGACTAACAATATGGCTTTTTTTGTCATGTCTATCAGTGATGTGCTAACGGCCATCACTGAATATGTATATCAAGCTCTTGATAATAATGGCAAAGCTTGAGCTGTGGCTCTAGATATCTCAAAGACATGGCATGCTGGTCTTCTACGTAACTCCAGGGCAACAGTATTACAGGACAATTGTTTGATTTTATCGAATAGTTCCTATCAAATCATGAAATGAAGGTTGTTTTGATGATGTCATCAGTTCCCAAGTAGGCATTTATGCAGATGATACTACCATTTACTCCTGTCTCAATAGCAAATCCACCAGAGCTGACAAAGTTAACCTGGTTGCTGCTTTTGAAAAGGATCTCCAGTCACTGATTAACTGGGGCAGAAAATGGTTTGTAAATTTTAATGCCTCCAAAACAAAACTGCTCTCATTTAACCACCATATGACCCCTGTAGAGCAACACAGTGTGTCTTCTTGGCCTCACATTTTCAACTGCCTTGAAGTGGACTGACTACATTAAATCAATAGCTGCATCTACTGCAAAGAAAGTTGGGTCACTGTATCATGCCAGAAGGTTCATCTTGCATATTTACAAATCTACCATGCATTGAATACTGTTGCCATGTCTGACCTGGTGCTCCTGCTATTCATCTCGAGGTTCTTGACAAAATCCAAAGAAGGATCTGCAATATAATCGATCCTGACTTGACATCTTGATTTCTGTCACTTTCTCACAGAATATTTTCATGGAAACTGCTCTGATGAGCTTTCATCCTGGTGCCTCGACTACATGAATTTAAGCATGCTAGTAGATTGGCATCTAGGTGCCAACTATTTTACTGTTGTAATAGTTAAATGTAACCTCCACTTCTACTACAACAGTTTCTTTTCTTGCACTTCCCAGCTGTGAAATTCCCTTCCATTTACTTGCTTCCCTGAAAACTAGTTTTGTGTCACTATAACTCACTTTAGTTTGCACTTCCCTTGAGGAGACAAGTTCTTAAAGCCTTTTCTTTTGCTTCTAGTTCCCCACTTAGTTATATTTTCAACTGCCCTCTTTTCATCTTTCAATGATGTCGGCAAAGCTTCTTTGATATTTCCAATGTGAACATTCACCTCAACTCAATAATTTAATTATTTTCTGTTTTTCAACATTTCTTACGTACATACCATTATCCAGGTTTCAACATATATTATGGATAAAAAGAAAAAAGTTTATAAGATTTTACAGGGTTTAAACTAATATTAGTTTAATCTGCATAATAACAAATGCAGTTTTTATAATAAATCCAATGACTTTAAGAAACTACCGAAAAATGTAACTCAAGCTTTGTTCTAACATCTAAATTAATCACTTAAAATTTCACAAAAATTGTTCAAAGCAAATTCAAGTTTTTGAGATTTACGTGAGTTGCATAATAATTTCAGACAGAGGGTATATATAAAAGTAGAAGAGAGTTTGCTATGCACAGCAAAAGTATTTAGTATGCCTCCTTATTAGACCTTTTACTAAAAGCATTTAGTATACCTACTTATTAGACCCTTTACTAAAACCATTTAGTATGCTTACTTAGAACCTTTACTAAAAGCATTTATTATGCTTTCTGTATGACCCTTTACTAAAACCATTTAGTATGCCTACTTATTAGACTTTTACTAAAAACATTTAGTATGCTTCCTTATTAGACTCTGGACTACACACCGTTTAGTATGCCTACTTATTAGACCCTTTACTAAAACCATTTATTATGCTTTCTATTTGACCCTTTACTAAAAGCATTTAGTATGTCGACGTATTAGACTCTTTACTAAAACCATTTATTATGCTTTCTATTTGACCCTTTACTAAAAGCATTTAGTATGTCGACGTATTAGACTCTTTACTAAAACCATTTAGTATGCTTTCTATTTGACCCTTTACTAAAACCATTTAGTATGCCTCCTTATTAGACCCTTTACTAAAACCACTTAGTATGCCTACTTATTAGGCCCTTTACTAAAACCATTTAGTTTGCCTACTTATTAGACCCTTTACTGAAACCATTTAATATCCCTACATTTTAGACCCTTTACTAAAAACATTTACTATGCTTACTTATTAGATCCTTAATTTAAAAAAATTAGTATGCCTACTTATTAGACCCAATGAAATGTTTTAGCATAAGCAACCTGTTCATTCTCGGTGGAGAGCAGCTGTACCATTTTCCCTTATATGGAAATATCTTTATAGTAACAATTACCATTTGTAACTATTCTGTGCAAGATTATAATTTCTTTTGTTACTTATGTACAGACAAGAAAATTATGCTTTCAAAAGAAATTTTACTGAACATTATTTCTCACAAAATATATTTTCTACCGTTCATACTGAAAAGAAAAAGAACTATTCTCCAGTGAGAAAACATGCCCCAACAAGATTTAGAAAACTGAATCGGAGTAGCTGACAAGAATGATTCCATGCCCTTAATACCAATAATATAAAGAAAATAATAGAGAAAATATTAGGAATTATTATAAAAAGTTCCACATAGAAACAACACAGAAATCATTTATTTTACAGAAAGGATAATAATAAAAATAAAAGTATCATCAATACAATGATAAAATGCTAAAACATAATTAGGGAATACAAGATGTGTCAGTTTTGTGAAAGGAATCAAGACTATATGCTCTTTTACAAGTATATAACCTTAAATCAAAATGCCTGTCACATGTAGATGAATGCAAATACCTTCATATGATTTTAGCCCTTTTTCACCTGATTTAAATTTATATTAGTTTTCTCAGAACAGCAACTGATACTTTTTTTACTCTACGTGTCAAACAGACAGCTTCATAAATACCACAAAATCCATTAAATAAATAAAGTGTGAAATCCAGTCAATTATTCTTGCAGCTTTTACAACAGTGCCAACAGAAAAGAAGTCTTGTTATTAGATGAAATATCAAACAAAAACAGATATATTACTAAAATTGTATTGAAATGAAATTATTCAGAATTAAATCTTAATACAAGAATGAATCAGAGTCTGTCTATATTTCATGAAGAATGAATCAATAAGTCCAGAGCCTGACATAGTTATTAGTGGAATTCTAATATGACGTTTTCACTGTATAATATTCAATCAGTGTAATTAATGGAAACGTTTTTGCATTAAGTGCATTGACAAAGAAGAGATTAATTTCAATTTCACAGAAGCATTTTGCAAGTAGTAGTCACAAGGGGAGGCTAAATTATCTTCCAATAGATTGAATAAAACAATTTTGTTTAGAATGGACAATGTGGGTGAGAGAAAGAGAAATAGGTCATCAAAAGATTTGAAGAATTAATCATATACAATCATTTTCAGTAGAATGTTGATATCTGTCTCCACACAAGCAGAAAACATAGATAAAAGTATGCCAAAAAATATGTATATGCACATAGTCATACATGTGTAATAATATCAATGCACACACAAATTACAAACAGATACAGTAGTAAATTGTGCCTCCTACAAAGAGGCACAAATTTTTCATGTTTTTTTAGGCCCAAGAGCCAGAAGGAAGACAACTAATCACAAGATATCAGTGCATAGAATCACCATTAAATAAAGATATGAATCACTAAGCTTTGAAACATTCATGACTAGGTGAGACTTGGACACCAGACACAACCACTCAACAAACAAAAACCATCACCCTAACCATACCCTGTATCAATTGCAAATTTCAAAGACAAGAGCACACACAGAGAGAGATAGAGACAGAAGCCCAGCCAACCAATGAAAAATCAATAAAAGTACAAAGTTCTTCTCCCTAATCTATATGCTTTCAGCTTTTCACTCAGGGCACTGCGGTGTGAATCAGTTAGTGGAACCAAAATGAATGGGAAATGGCATGGAGGTTGGGTATGGTTGAACATATATATATATATATATATTATATATATATATATATATATATATATTATATATATATATATAACAAATGCCAATATCCTATTAATTCTCTTTCCATTCTCAACCCTGTCTGACAGATGCACATAGAACATTTAGAGATATGGGCATACGCACAAAAATAGGTAAAAATCACACACTGAAACAGTCCTGAAACAAATGTTTGCTGGTAGTGGGTGGGAATGAAGACATTAAAAGAGAGACTAATATCCTCGTCTTTCCATTATGCCAACACATGCATAGAAAGCTCAAGGCACTCAAGTTGAAAGGCACAGCATAAGGAAATATATTCTAACATCAAAAACAATGACATCAACTTGCACTCTTAAAAGGTCAGCAATTAAAACTGGCCAGCCCAGGCATCAACACACCTTCAGATACACCCCACCGCATCCTTTATACACTATCATTCTGAATGGTCAATGACGAAAAGTTGCATTCGTGTACGTACACACACAAAGACCATTTTAAATCTGGTCATGAAAGAAATCTTCAGAAGGTTTCAACTTTAAATATACTATTTGATGTGAATGAACAAGGAAGAGACATCAAGTATTTCAGATTCAAATAAGAGATGGTCACAAACCAGTTAGAATGGTGGAATTTACATTAAATAAAACTTACAAAAAAAAACCAGAAACAAAGTAATTTTCGCCAAGCATTAAAAGTATTAATGTTCTTGTAGCTTTCTTTTACTTTTGCCCAACAAATAACATTGAATAAAAACTCAGTTTATTAACAAATCACAATATCTGAGAGATTAAATTTACATTTTTATTATTGCATTATTCCAAAATTTTAATACATCAGCAAATAGCTATTAATGTCAACAACTGAGCACAAATAGATATTAATTAAAAAAATTAGTAATTAATGCAAAATTTTAAATTTATTAATTAATAGAAAATAAAAGCAATTCATATTATTAAAATCAAAGAAAATAATTGAACATTAAAAGAGTCAAAATCACTCGTCGAATAAGATACATCTTCGTTTTTTATGTCCTCATAATATAAGTTAACTATTTTATAGTTGTTTTTTGCATACAATAGTTAATTGTTTCACTAGATATATTTTCACGTGCTCCTTTTAATCTAGCAAACACATCACTCAACTTGATGCTTGAATTGTATTTTCTCCCAACCTCAGTTTTTGTGATAGCCCACATGAGTTCTATAGGTTGAAGATCAAACTGGTAGGGAGAAGTAAAAACCACTTGATCTCCAGCATTTTTGGCCATGTTGTATATAAATTGGTTTGACAAACAACTGTATGCAATTTTTACACCTAAAATTGTCTTGAGATTGACTTCAAATAGGAAACAGGCAAACAAAACAACAAAAAAAACAAAACCACCTGGCAGAGGAGAATGATAATGAAACTAAAACAGATAGGTCTCATGCAGTGTAACACAGGCCAAAGCACAACACAATTCAGTCAAAGGCAATGAGTGTAGCCAAAGAGGATAACATATCTTGAATATATACGATAGGTAGTTAATTGTTTGGTCTAAGCCATCATCCTAAGGTTAATCTTTTGATCAGCAAATCTTTATTTCAAAATGTCTATGAGTCATAATCATCTTTCTACTTTTGAAAACTGTATTTTTTCAAAAGGTAAATTAAAAGTAACCTTTAAAATAATTTAAAGAAGCACGTCTACTCACCTCTTGCCCGAGGTCGGGAGAACAAGTTGCCATTAGGTGGTGGGGGTCCAGACACTGCAGGAGTTGCTGAGGAAAAGCAATGTGAAATTAGTATTTGGTAGATGGAAGCAGTTAGAGAGGAAAGGCAAGTTGAGTGATAAGGTTTGGATATTTTTAGTGATGACCAAAAAAAACAAAAAAAAAAAAAAAAAACAAAACAAAACATGCACATTTTAATAATACAAAAATAAGAGAAATTGTTGTTTATTTTATAAGCAGTAATGCACCACCACCCCCATAAAATGAATGAAATTAGAAAGTCAATCAATAATCAAAGACTATTCGCTGCAGATGCTTTCATTATTTCTACCTCAGTTTAAGACTATACAAACAAAACTTTAATATTAGTAATGGTAATATTAATTGTTTCCCTACAAGGAAACATTTCACATTAATTGACCAAGCAGCTAGTATTGCTTTCAGTTGAAATTTATAAAACTTTTCTCTTAAAACAATTTTTTAAGCCCATAAAAATCATGCAAATGGCTATTATGGATTTTTAGGAAGAAGATTTTAAAAGGACTTCAATTAGAGCAATGTTCTTATTGATGGAATTGTATACAGAATGCGATGGATAAATTGTCGTCTAAATTGTACAAAAATGAAAATAACACTGACATCTCATTTTAACAGATATATTTACCAAAATTACACAAAAATATCTTTAAATACTAAAGAGTAAATTTATTCAATAAAATCGCCATTGGCTTCAACCACAGCCTCCAAATGAGTTTGAAATCTCCTGCAACTCTTCTGGACAGTCTTCTTGTCTAAGTTGGTGAATGCTGCCAGAATCCTTGCCTTCAGATCATCTTTGGTATTACAAGCAGTTTTGTTGCTCAACTGCACCCTACACATAATAATCAAGGGGGTTGCAGACTGGGGATTTAGGTGGCCAGATGTAAGAGGTGATGTGGTTGCAGAAGTTGTCTGACAGCCATGACTGAGTTCTCCTCCTTGTGTGGTATGGTGCAGAGTCATGTTGCCAGATATAGGGTCCTCCAGCAACCACCCTCTTGATACCAGGTCAGCACTACCTCCTCAAGGCACTTGATGTCGGCCTCTGTCCGAGGCCCTCATCAACAAATTCAGAAATGCTTTTCTTATCAGAACGATCAGAATGAGTTTTTTGAGCTGCCGTAACTTTGTAATCATCATTAGACTCATCCAACTCTTTCTGAATCCTCTGCACTGTCTTCAGATTGACACCCAAACACTATGAAATGTTTTGGAGCTTCTGGCACAAATGCCAAGCAGTACAGCATGCCATTTCCAAATTTCTGGTGGAGTGAATTGCGTCATGCTGCTCTTTTTTTCATAGACGGTGCCCAACTGACCCTATTATACTGTGCAATCAACAAAATCAAAAACAAACAACGTACATGTACGAAATTAAAAATATAAAATGGCGTCAATTTACCTATCGCACCCTGTATATGGGGAAGGGGAGATATATAAATGCAAATAAGGTACTGTGTTTAATCAAACATGTCAAAAGGGGTTTGCAAAGTTTTGTGCAGGAGATTAATCATACAATGGTTACAAAACGGAAAATATGATCATAGAACAAGTGACATTAAATTCAAACAACCATATCTAAAGCCAATCTTCATCCAAAGAATGTAATGCTATGTGTATAGTGATATTGGAATGGTAATGGTAATATTAGCCGTTTCCCTACAAGGAAACATTTGGCATTCATTGAACAAGCAGCAAGTACTGCTTTCCATTGAAATTCATGTAATCTTTTTAAAACCATTTTTTCAGTAAAATAGGTTTTTTCAAGTCCACTAGCTGTTATCACTCTTTTCAGTACTAATGAGCCTTTCCTTCTTAACCTTTTATTTGAAATAGTGTGGAATGTCAACATCTTGATTATGTCATTATTTTCTCTTTGAGTCACATGTGTTATCCATTTTAGTTGTTGCTGCTGTTATTACTAACCAAAAATGCTGTCTACTATAAAAACTTATCTCTAATGAATAAAGATTTTGTTTTTGTAACCATATCCCTCAATTGGCTTATAATTAAAACGAGTTATATTTGTCGAAATTCCCAAAAGTCACATTCAACACCATACCTGTCATGAAAAATACTATCCTACTGGTTGACTGACTCAAGATAAAAAGCATGTTTTTATCTACATTCCCATAAAATTATTTTCATCAAAGTCATTAACAATCATGCATATGCATAACAAAGGATTTCTGCACAGCTGTCAAGCTTAAGCCATTGGTCAAAGAAAATGATTTGTTTTTGTTTTTTTTGTTTTTTATTTTGAAAAACCAATAAATGCAGAAAGAAAAACAAAAAACAATGTGAAAAAAAAAAAAGATAAAAATAGGGAGTAGCTTACATTTCAGTTCTATGTCTTTAGGCGGAGGCACATTAGGAGTATCAGGTTCATCCTCCTCCTCTTTGTTGATCCACCTTTGTCTGTCAGGATCCCATACAATCTGAAATGGTAGCAAACAGTAATTACTCATACATGCCTAATACAGGGAGTGGGGGGGGGGGGGGCATAATAATTGGAGTGGGGGATTTTTTCTCAATATGCAATAAACAGATGGTTCTTAATAAAAAGGGATCAGAAAATCATTTATAGGGTGAAAAAGTACAATATTAATAAATGAAGTGTGTATATAAGCTGGTGGGGGGGGGGGATGCTGAATATTTCTTTAAAAAAAAAAAAGATAAAAAATAAAGGTTCCCCCACCCACCAGTCTCATAGGCACCTCTGAGTATACAAAAGCTTATTTTGTCTGCACATCCAGCTTATGACGGCTATTAAAGAACAGCAAAATACACAATAGTATTTTGCCTGCATATCCAGCTGTTATTAAATACAAGCAAAAATACATAGCATTTTGCCTGCATATCCAGCTGTTATTAAATACAAGCAAAAATACATAGCATTTTGCCTGCATATCCAGCTGTTATTAAATACAAGCAAAAATACATAGCATTTTGCCTGCATATCCAGCTGTTATTAAATACAAGCAAAAATACATAGCATTTTGCCTGCATATCCAGCTGTTATTAAATACAAGCAAAAATACATAGCATTTTGCCTGCATATCCAGCTGTTATTAAATACAAGCAAAAATACATAGCATTTTGCCTGCATATCCAGCTGTTATTAAATACAAGCAAAAATACATAGCATTTTGCCTGCATATCCAGCTGTTATTAAATACAAGCAAAAATACATAGCATTTTGCCTGCATATCCAGCTGTTATTAAATACAAGCAAAAATACATAGCATTTTGCCTGCATATCCAGCTGTTATTAAATACAAGCAAAAACACAATAGCATTTTGCCTGCATATCCAGCTGTTATTAAATACAAGCAAAAATACATAGCATTTTGCCTGCATATCCAGCTGTTATTAAATACAAGCAAAAATACATAGCATTTTGCCTGCATATCCAGCTGTTATTAAATACAAGCAAAAATACATAGCATTTTGCCTGCATATCCATCTTATGACTTATTAAAGAACAGCAAAATACATGAAAGCATTTTGTCAGAATTTAGAAGGAAACAATTCATTTTAATTCTAAAGCAGAATACAAATCTTTCTTAGTATATTTTCGCAAATAACACTGCCTTTCAATAACAATTATTGTGCAAACAAACAATACTTTTTTGCGAAATAAAAACATGCTGACAAGTCTAAGAAATATAAAACAACTGAAAAAGGAATACAAACGTTAGCCTCTCACTCTGTCTAGTCAACATATTCTTTTACAAGTAACATTTTTGCACAAAAGCCAGAATGCATTTCCAACATCATCATAACAGTTAAGAACATATCTGGAAGCGGTTATTGATATGACAAAGAAAGCTTTTTGATTGCTTAAAACATTTGAATCAGAAAAATTCCCAACTGTGTGTGTATGTATGTGCATGCATCAATACAAGCAGTGTTGGGTGATTTGTTGGGTCAAGGGTTAACACGGATATGAAATGATATGAAGATGACTGAAATTCAAAATGTAAATTCAATATATTTAGGGAAACAAGATCTTGTTTTTATTCCCCCCCCCCCATGTCTTCTTTTGCCAAGACTTTAAGGGCCAAGCCAAGCCCCTCATGTTAGATACACATAAGAATGTAGGGCTACATTAAGTTAGGATGTCTTATAGTTTGTTTTTTTTAAGTTATTTTACAAAATAATTAACCAAGAATTCCAGCAATAGTCTAATCCTTTTTCACTTTATTTAGTACACATTAACATATATTTTTAGTTAGAAATACAATTTGATAATATAACGGCTCGGCAAGAAAGTTCCTTTCTTGATTACTATTTAAAACTATCAAAAGCCAAGTTCTATTCAGAAAATTATCACCCAGCCTGTTCTTGAAAGTTATCAGCAAATACACCAACCACATTAATTAACTTTATAAAAGATGGGGGACTGAGGATTTTACAAGTATTAGACATACTGTTCAAAAGTAGTAGGGGGAAGCAACAGAACGGCTTTTATATCAGTTCTCTTCATATAATGGGCATCTCTAACTTAACATTTGAAGTGGTATTCTGCCCCCCATCAGACATTTCAGTCACCCTACTACATTGTTTTAATAAGATAAACTTTTGAATGTGGCTTATAAACTTTTGACATAAAGAGTATTCAATTACAAAGGGAAAACTGGTAACGGTCATTAATGACTCTAAAAGAATCTATATAAGTGACACACACTTGCCTACTGAAGTATATTAAATTTAAAACAAACCTACAAACTGGAATAGAAAAGTATGAAACAGATTCAGAACTTACAGAAGGATTTTTATCATCAGGCAGTATCATGTCTTTTTTCCGTTGGCCACCAAAGTTGGAAAATATATTCCACCAGCTTTTCTGGTCAGCCTAAAATTTAAGATCACATTGAAAGAATTCATCTGATAAAAGGAACAGCAAAAAGATTTTTGCCTGCTTCTTACAAATAAATGTTTCTTATTGAAATGAATAGATGTACTACAAATCTGATTTTTTTATATATATATATATATATATATATATAATTTAAAACTTTTCTATATTGATGAGGAAAGGAGCTCAATATTGAAGATAAAGTGTTTCTGGATATAAACATTGTGAACATAAGAATCAATAGCAGATGCTATTAGATCATGGTTTGAAGATCACTTGAGATGTGAAACTGACAGTTATCATGCAGTGTTGATTCACTCATATATATTTCCTGAGCAGAAAAAAAAAAAAATGAACCAAGCACTTATCATATTCTGTTCAATTAATGTTTTGATTGATTTATTTATTTTCTTCTTTTTTTTTTTTACTGCTTATCAACTTATTGGGTTATTTAAAACCAAAACATTTTGGATTGTGATAATTGATAGTTTCTGAGAATAACAATGATTTTTCCAGATACAAGTTCTATTTAACCCATAGCTGGGGGCAGGATAGTCAGACCTTCCCCAAGGGGAATTTATGTGTAAGTGAATCTAACAAACCTGACAGGATTGTTTTATTGAATAGAGGCAAACTATGTGACAACAAAACATGCTAAGTTTGTGTGGAAGCATATTTGAAATTATAGATAAAAATAAATACACAAACATTTTTTAGACCAGTGCGGCACAAAGAGGAGAGCAGGTGAGGCATAATGATTGAAAAACAATCAAAGATTTAGAAGCAGTTGCCAAAAATAAATATGATCTCAAAATTTTAAATATTATTTTGGATTACTTGTAATTGCATGCATGAGTCCCAGTATAAATATTAATAAATAATTATTGTCCAATTTTTATCTTTACAATATGTTTGCATTATATTAAGTATTAAGAATATAGTAACTAAGGAGAGTTATCAATGATAATCATTTGACTTTGAATCTGCAGTTATCTCCCTTCAACCCTCTCTCTTGACTTTCTCTGCCAAAAGACTGCTTGCACCTTTTCCCCAGGAATTTTTATCCATTTAAATTTGGTGAGGCCCAAACAAATTTTCATTCCAAAAATGCATCTCAGAGGAAAAAAGTGTGGGAACCACAGTTCTAGAGTGTTGTTCTTCAGTTAAGTGATTGTAACCCCATAGGGAATATATGGGTGCATATCAAGGCCAAATTGAGGATCACTGACCAATTGTGGAAAACCATTTGAGAAGAATGGAACAACATTGATGTAATACATTGTAAACAATTATCTGTCAAATGACCCAAAAGAACATTTATTTAATGAACATACTCTGCATACAAATATTGCATGCACTGCTGTATGTACAACATTGCTGCATATTTCACCTATAGTTAATAGAGTAATTACAAAAGATTTGTTTTAAATAAAAAAAATTTTAAAATAAAAAATTTAAAAAAAATAAAATTAAAAAAGTAGAAAAATTTTAAAAGATTTTTTTAATTTTTAAAAATTAAAATTTTAATTTTTAAAATAATTTTAAAAATGAAAAAAATTTTAATTTTAAAATTTAAAAAATTTTTAAAAATTAAAAATTTAAAAAATTTTTAAAAATTAAATATTTAAAAAATTTTTAAAAATTAAAAATTAAAAAAATTTTTAAAAATTAAAAAAATTTTTAAAAATTAAAAATTTAAAAAATTTTTAAAAATTAAAAATTTAAAAAATTTTTTTTTTAATTTAAAATTTTAAAAATAAAATAATTTTAAAACTTAAAAAAAAAAATTTTTTTAAATTTTAAACGTAAAAAACTTTTAAAAATAAAAAAAAATAGAAAAAGCAAGCTTGTCTTCTCCAACCTAAGAGTGTATGAGTACATTATAATCATCAATGTAAAGTATTTATATAAATTACATTGAAGTCTATAATATAAATATAGTATAGTAAATTAAACTGCTAGTTAGCTACTGATAAAATTACGATTCACATAAATTTAATGTTTTCTTTAACAATGCTTTAAAACTGACATTTTATAAAAACCTATTTCCATGAAAATCACAAACAATGAAAGATCCTTCTATCTCATGGATCATTTGAGATAATATTTAAAATATTTCATATGAAATTAATGAAGGTAATTTTCTGAACAAGGATCTATAAAAATGTGAAATACTTCCAAACTTATTTGACAGTTTCATTCAAACTGTCAAATATCACACAATATTTGATGTAATGAAAAAAGAAAAATGTTGGATTTTTTATTGATTCATTCATTTTCTACAGCTTATCAACACCTTACAGGTTATTTAAAGACAGAAAATATTTTTAGATTGCAAGAATTTTCTTTTTTTTTTTTTTTTGGTGATAACAATTGTTGTGATAAAAGTCTTACTAATTAACCTTCCCACATAAGTGAATATAATAAACCCAATTGGAATTGGAACTCTGCTCTCAAATTAACAACTTCGAGCCATTACACTACCCATACATCCAAACTTACAGTATATGGTATTCCCAAGGAGTCATCTATCTAGGTACAGACCAGGCTCAACACGTTGCTTAACTTTTGGTGCTTGTACCACCCACCTCACAATGTCAGATCATTATTGTTTAAGAAATGTAAATTTAAGGATATGAAAAGAAAAACTTGTTTGAACAAAGAAGCAACCTATGCAATGCTACTCTTTTGATATGAAGATATCAAAAATAGTTTTTTTTTTCTTTCTCCATGCTATATTGTTTCAGAAAACTGTTCCCTTTAAACAACAAAAAGCAGAAAAGAGTAGGAAAGCACAAATTTAATACAAAGTAGAATATAAACCAAAAATTATTTTTAAAAAGGTTTTCTAAAAACATAAGACCGTATTGTAATTTCCAAATTGCTGGGTATTATAAATTAAACAATTTTTCATTGGGTTAATGACTTATTTATTATGGTACTAGGATGTTGACCATCATATAATGGGGTTTTAATGTTGAGATTATGCTATGGCATTGTGGGTAATGATAGGTTTTGTCACTTTTTGTCATCCATACTTCAGCTGTTTCATGAGAAGCTGTAAAATTTAAGTTTGCTTTCATCACATGAAAGCTGACTCAACAACCACTTGACCTTTGAAATGAGTTAACATGTTTGCAGCAGACGGTTGTTACATGTAATAACCGTCTGCTGCAAACATGTATTTTTTCCATTTTCAAAATTAGATTGAGTAATCATTAAATTAATTCATGATGCTTACTTTATTTTGGTAAGATTAGAGTTTTAATTTTTGTCAGTTGATAGCCATCATAATATAATCAAAATTAACTTTCAACAAAAAAAAAAAAAAAGAAGAAAAAAAGCAATCCTTGGTGCTTGGGCAAGAGGAGAGTAAACCTGTTTCTTTAAATTATTTTAAAGATTGCTTTTATTTTCCAGATAAACCTGATCTGAGTATATAAAAGTATTTTTTAATGTATAACTTTATGCAATTTTCCTGAAATTAAAACTTCTTCAAAAAAGATGTTTAAATTATTGCAATTTGTTAAGTATTTTATTAAAAAAAATATCTGTGATCACTGCTATAATATATAATGTTTCTGGTGTCTTCCAAGTTCAAATGAGTAAGGTATAAATTGAAGATATTAGAGGTAGAAAACTCGGACATAACTTTAAATAAAAAATTTAAAATACCCACAATCACAGTAGTTGGTACAAAAAAAAGGGCAAAAAAAAGCAAAAAACTTATCGCCAGAATCTATGTTACATTTTTATGTGTCTACCATTCATCCTTACTTTGAATATTGCTGCTACACCTGGTTTGGTGTTCCTGCTATATATATATATATATATATATATATAGGGGAAATTGTATGACAAAGTGTAAAAAGTTTACTTGTGATGTGTTTCATCTTTCAGGACTTCATCAGACTAAATTTGTTATGTTGATACAGCTACGCATGTGCAAGAATGAAGGGTGCTGGGTATTTTAGAATATATATATATATATATATATATATATACGGCCTGACGATTGTGTCTAGCATGAAACAGCCTGTCACCTCTAAGTGTTGACTTCAATGTTCACTTTTATATTCACACATGCTCTCTGATATTGAGCACTTTATCACATAAATATAGCACACTTCAAAAGTATATTTCTTCATATATATATATATATATATTAGTTGAATTCATTTCGTCATTTTTCTATGTTGAAATGTTGTAAGAGCCAAGATCGAAATTTTCTGTAGATGACCTTGTGATCAAGGCACATTTAGTCCAATGAAGTACTGAAGAACAAAACGTGTCACATGTAAACTTTTTCCATTTTGTCACTCAATTTCCCCACTATTGTTCTTGTTATATATCGCAAAATACATTCGAATGCATTGAAGGTGGTCATCAGTGATGAAAGCCGTCTTCATCGCTGATTTCGGGGTTCTTATTCATCATATCAGCTCCGACAGCCACCCCCGACCTGTTATCTTATTCTACAGGTCGCCACCGTTTAAAGAGTTATATATATATATATATATATATATATATATATATTTATTAATGTATATTTGTAAAGCAACCTTTCTTTTAAACATCTTTCACTAAATACTGCAGGCAAGGAAGATTTAATTAATATTTTATTTAGTTTTTCCAGCATCCTTACGTTTTTTTTCCATTTTGTAGAATAAAGGAGTATAGAAATTTTCCATAATTTTCAATGTCAAAAATGCTTTTGGCCACTTCTTTAGCCATTTTCAGGGTGGAGGGGTTGTTTTTGGTGGTGTTAGTTTTCCCTCATGTTTTTGACTGTTTAAGCTGCATTTTATTTTTCTGCTGTTTTTGAATAGGAGCGTTCATTCCAAGCCTTTGTGTATTGAACACAGCTGGAATTTGCGTGAGCATCTTTCTATTTTAAGAAACTTTAACACTCCATTTCTACTGTTAAATAAGGTGAGGTTGATTGTAAAAGAGAGATGTTTTATATACAGGGCCTCTCTTATAGTGAGATGTTTCTGGTAATGTGATTTATATAGAATTTTAGTGTTTTTGACCAGAACTTTTCTTAAGGTTTCTTGCAAATTATGGGTTGATAGAGTTTTTTTTATAGACAGAGATTCTTGATAAAATCCAAAGAAGAATCAGCAATGTTATTGGTCCTGACCTGGCATCACAGCTTCACTCTCCCACTGCCATAATATAACAAGGTCTTAATATTTTACAGTTGAAATGGCTAGATGTAACTGCAAGTATTATTCTAGCAGTTTCTTCAATTCCATTTCTCAAACTCTCGGCTCCTTACTTCCCAGTCAAGTTTGATCTTTAAAAATTTAAATGAAATTTTATTTGTTATATTGTCTTCTTATATTGTTCTCTCTCCCTAATAGTGTTTTTTTCCCTTATATTCTCTAACACTCTTGCGTATTAGTGGCTTTATCATCTTACTTGGAGTGAAATGAATAAAAAAAAAAGGAAGAAAGGGCTAAAAAGAAGCAGGAAGAAAGAAAATACACAAGTCTCGATAGCATATTGAGACAAGTATAGTTTTTCATAAACAGATCACATTAAGCCCACACAAAATCTTCTCTTTACACAGCGAAGATTGTTTTGATTTTTTATTTTAAATATTTTCCAGGACTTTTAGAAGATAGTTAAAATGCAATCTGCACAAAAAAATTTTAATAATGTCTGTTTTATCACTGTAACACATAAATTATGATATTTTCTACAAACATATTTTTGATTGTTTTGTAATGCCCATTTGCAGGAGAAACTTTGTAAATCACAGATACAATAATAGTAACACCTTCGAACTATACTTGGTCAGACACCGCTAATTCCCATATATATATATTTTTCCTTTACCCATCACGTGATTTAATTATTTCAAGATGAGGTTGACTGCGCTTGCTCTCTGACAATTCAAACCCAAGTATAGGCAGCGACACTTTATTCCTATATAACAGGTTAATTTCATTTACCAGCATATCAACCTCTCTGGATTATTTAAATGCCGAAATCTAAATATTTTGAGCGCAATTGTATGCCTTCAACAAAAAGATAAAATCTATTGTTGGACATCTTTTTTTTTATATATAAAAATGTATTGCTGTTATTTTTTACTATAAAAATATATTTTTATACTTTCATAGTGTTTGGGAGTTTACTATTTGCCCTTAGCTAGGACCCTAACAAGTGCTACTTCCCCCATATTTTTTGGTTTATACATACAAGATATAAAAGGTGTATCAAGCCTATACTATGAGACATTAACAAAAACATAGCGTAACATGTTTTGTGCATTACAAAGCAATGGACACTGGTGTGTGCATATATATTATATATTATATATATATATATATATGACAACATCAGATGTATAAAAAGCTACACGGAGATGAATACTACAATTAAAACTTACTGGCTTCTGTTTTGCAACTTCCGTTTTTTTTGATGATTGTGATGGAGCTTTCTTTACACTTCCTGTGCTTGCATTACTGCTTTCTGACAAGGTCCGTTGCCGGTTAACACCATACCGTGTTGGTGGAATGATAGTCTAAAAAGAGAATAAATTTTAAAAGGAGACTATTAAGAAAGAAGAAATAAAATTAAGCGAGAGAACTTCATTACACAATTTGCTACCAGTAATTTGAAAAAACAGCACATACAGCAAATGTAGTAAAAGACTTTTATGTTATGTTTCCAGAATTGTTACACCAACTGCATACTAATTAATGGTGGTCATCCTTTTTATGGTCAAATTCAAACTTTCAGATATCAACTCGGATATAATATTAACAGCAGCAATGACATCACATTAATATCTGGGAATATATTTTAACAAGTGCAGCATTAGTGCACTTACCAAACTTAAAAAATACAATATGGAAAAGATTATTTTTGTTGAGTTAAATAAGACTGGAAAATTATTTTTCATAAAATAGAACAGTTTCAAGAGAAAGCATAAGAAAAATTCTAAATCAGTTTATATTAATATCCATATTACAAAATGTTGTAATATACGGGAATATAAAAATGTATTAATATCCATATTGGAATATAAGAGTAAAGTGATAAGATAAAAAGCAGTGTCTCAATATTTTATAAGTACAACATAACAAATAAAAAAGCATGTACCCATAATATATATATATGTTTGTTTGTTTGGGATAGAAAAAAAAAGAGAGAGAGAGAGAAAGCGTGCAAGATAGAAAAAAAAAAAGAGAAAGCGTGCAAGATAAGAAAAAAAAAAGAGAAAGAGTGTGGGATAAGAAAAAAAAGAGAAAGAGTGTGGGATAAGGAAAAAAAAGAGAAAGAGTGTGGGATAAGGAAAAAAAAGAGAAAGAGTGTGGGATAAGGAAAAAAAAGAGAAAGAGTGTGGGATAAGGAAAAAAGGAGAAAGAGTGTGGGATAAGGAAAAAAAAGAGAAAGAGTGTGGGATAAGAAAAAAAAGAGAAAGAGTGTGGGATAAGGAAAAAAAAGAGAAAGAGTGTGGGATAAGAAAAAAAGGAGAAAGAGTGTGGGATAAGAAAAAAAGGAGAAAGAGTGTGGGATAAGAAAAAAAGGAGAAAGAGTGTGGGATAAGAAAAAAAGGAGAAAGTGTGGGATAAGAAAAAAAAGAGAAAGAGTGTGGGATAAGAAAAAAAAGAGAAAGAGTGTGGGATAAGAAAAAAAAGAGAAAGAGTGTGGGATAAGGAAAAAAGGAGAAAGAGTGTGGGATAAGAAAAAAAAGAGAAAGAGTGTGGGATAAGGAAAAAAAGAGAGAGTGTGGGATAAGGAAAAAAAGAGAAAGAGTGTGGGATAAGAAAAAAAGGAGAAAGAGTGTGGGATAAGAAAAAAAGGAGAAAGAGTGTGGGATAAGAAAAAAAGGAGAAAGAGTGTGGGATAAGAAAAAAAAAAGAGAAAGAGTGTGGGATAAGGAAAAAAAAAGAGAAAGAGTGTGGGATAAGGAAAAAAAAAGAGAAAGAGTGTGGGATAAGGAAAAAAAAGAGAAAGAGTGTGGGATAAGGAAAAAAAGAGAAAGAGTGTGGGATAAGAAAAAAAAGAGAAAGAGTGTGGGATAAGGAAAAAAAAGAGAAAGAGTGTGGGATAAGAAAAAAAAGAGAAAGAGTGTGGGATAAGAAAAAAAGGAGAAAGAGTGTGGGATAAGAAAAAAAGGAGAAAGAGTGTGGGATAAGGAAAAAAGGAGAAAGAGTGTGGGATAAGAAAAAAAGGAGAAAGAGTGTGGGATAAGAAAAAAAAGAGAAAGAGTGTGGGATAAGAAAAAAAAGAGAAAGAGTGTGGGATAAGAAAAAAAAGAGAAAGAGTGTGGGATAAGGAAAAAAAGAGAAAGAGTGTGGGATAAGGAAAAAAAGGAGAAAGAGTGTGGGATAAGAAAAAAAAAGAAAGAGTGTGGGATAAGAAAAAAAAAGAGAAAGTGTGGGATAAGAAAAAAAAGAGAAAGAGTGTGGGATAAGAAAAAAAGGAGAAAGAGTGTGGGATAAGAAAAAAAGGAGAAAGAGTGTGGGATAAGAAAAAAAGGAGAAAGAGTGTGGGATAAGAAAAAAAGGAGAAAGAGTGTGGGATAAGAAAAAAAGGAGAAAGAGTGTGGGATAAGAAAAAAAGGAGAAAGAGTGTGGGATAAGAAAAAAAGGAGAAAGAGTGTGGGATAAGAAAAAAAGGAGAAAGAGTGTGGGATAAGAAAAAAAGGAGAAAGAGTGTGGGATAAGAAAAAAAGGAGAAAGAGTGTGGGATAAGAAAAAAAGAGAAAGAGTGTGGGATAAGAAAAAAAGAGAAAGAGTGTGGGATAAGGAAAAAAGGAGAAAGAGTGTGGGATAAGAAAAAAAGGAGAAAGAGTGTGGGATAAGGAAAAAAGGAGAAAGAGTGTGGGATAAGAAAAAAAGGAGAAAGAGTGTGGGATAAGAAAAAAAGGAGAAAGAGTGTGGGATAAGAAAAAAAGGAGAAAGAGTGTGGGATAAGAAAAAAAAGAGAAAGAGTGTGGGATAAGAAAAAAAGGAGAAAGAGTGTGGGATAAGGAAAAAAGGAGAAAGAGTGTGGGATAAGAAAAAAAGGAGAAAGAGTGTGGGATAAGAAAAAAAGGAGAAAGAGTGTGGGATAAGGAAAAAAGGAGAAAGAGTGTGGGATAAGGAAAAAAGGAGAAAGAGTGTGGGATAAGAAAAAAAGGAGAAAGAGTGTGGGATAAGAAAAAAAAGAGAAAGAGTGTGGGATAAGAAAAAAAGAGAAAGAGTGTGGGATAAGGAAAAAAGGAGAAAGAGTGTGGGATAAGAAAAAAAGGAGAAAGAGTGTGGGATAAGAAAAAAAGGAGAAAGAGTGTGGGATAAGAAAAAAAGGAGAAAGAGTGTGGGATAAGAAAAAAAGGAGAAAGAGTGTGGGATAAGAAAAAAAGGAGAAAGAGTGTGGGATAAGGAAAAAAAAGAGAAAGAGTGTGGGATAGAAAAAAAAAAGAGTAAACTAGAAAAGAAAACCAAAAATAGATTCTATTTGGTCATATTTTGAGAAGGGTGTTGGATCAAGAACTTTTAAGTACCCCTACCCTCATAGATATCTATATTACAACATTTGCAGAAGCTGCTTCATAATCTTTCTACTTAAAAAGGAAGAAACAAAAACGTGGATATTTTCAAGTAAAAACATTGTTTTAGCATTCCATTTAGAACAATTCTTTATGCTATTTTAGTCAGAAAAATACTTGTCCCTACCCATTCAGCTAACAGCACAAGAAACAATCACCATGATGACAAGGCATTTGTCAAAAATAAAAATAGGCTTCCAAATTTCTAAAGATGTACAAGAGAAAAAAAAAAAAAAATCAATTTTCTGCCCTTTTCAAAATCTAGTTGGACTCATTAATGTTCTTCACATCAGACCTAATTTTAGTAAATTCTATAGATTAGTAACTATAATAGTAAAAATAGTAACATTTTTTTTTTCAGATTTTACTGTCAGCCATTTCAGTAAAGTGAGGAGCATTCAATTATATATATATATATATATATATATATATATAGCATTACTATTCATTCAAAAAAATGATTTCTTTCATCTTTCTAGTGTAACAGTGGCCTTTTTTCTTTTTTAAAGATTGCCTAAGTCCAGATGACACACTGAAGTATCTACGGCAGTTGCAGAGAGTTTTTTTTTTTTATTACTTATGACCTATGTATGACCAACTGGTTTAAATTTAGTATTCCTTCTCATAGACTGTTTACTACCCAAGCCTATAGTCTTGTCTGCTCTTCTATTTAAATCATAGCTAAGAGTGGGGCAGAGGGAAATAGATTCATGCCTTTCTCTAGAGCACAAGAGATAAGTAGAAACAATGAAACACAGAAACAAAGAGAGAGAGATGAAGAGAATTATTTACATATGGATTTGAACAACTACCTAGGATCAGTGCAGAACCTGTGTAGTTAAAGATGAAAGCATTGCACCCCATCCCTTTGCTTTGTATCAATATAGTCTCTGTGCATTCAGCCTAACTTAATATTTGCAAGTTAATTTCAACAGGTTGTTCAAACAGAAGAATGCTAGCCTAATGGATATGTCACTCGCCTGTTATCTTCAGGTCAGTCATTCAAATCAGAGCCAGATTCACTTGGTAGTATTTTATATCTTTTACACTTAACATGATAGAAGTTACAGAGAAACAAAGACACATACAGAAAAAAAAAATCACATCTTTCCTGCTTGTTGGGAATCCTATTCTGTGGTTCCAGTCTTTAGAAAATCAGGTTAACCATCTGACCATTCCATCAGCTTATTAGCTTTCTACCTCTTTTTGGTAAAGCTCTAATCAATTCTGAATTGGTTAAGCATCTCACCTTGCAGAGTCTTCTTTCTGATAAGCAATATAGTTTTTACTTCTCAAAGACAACTGCTGATACATTACTGAAAGAGTCTATCAAGCATTAGATAAGAATAGCAATGTTTGAGCTATTGCTTTGGATATCTCGAAGGCATTTGACAGGGTTTGGCATACTGGTCTTCTTCACAAGTTGAAACGTTAAGGTATTTCTGGATGAATTTTCAAACCGATTTAGTATTTTTTTATCAAATCACAAAATGAAAGTTGTCTTGAATGGCCATTCTTCTAGATCTTTTTACATTAATGCAGGCATCCCCTAAGGCTCTATACTTGGACCTATGTTATTCCTAATTTTCATCAACAACCTTCCTGATGCCATCAGCTCTAAACTCTGTATCTATGCTGATGACAACTATTTATTCATGCCTTAATACTGAGTCTGGTCAGTTCGATGAAGTCAAATTGGCAGATTATCTAAAAATAATTACCTATGTTCTGTTGTTAACTGGGGCAAGGAATGGCTTGTTAACTTTAACACCAACAAAACAAAACTGCTATCTATTAATCATCTGAGAGAACCCTTTCTACGTTATATCAGCATGGCTGATGCTAACCTCCAGGAGAGTGACTTGTTGCCGCTTCTCAGACTAACATTTTCCAGTAACATGAAGTGGAAAGATTATATTGAATCAATAGCTAGGTCTGCTGGTAGAGAATTTGCTTCTCTGTGTCATGCTAGACAATTTTTTCTCATCAGAATCTATCTTACATATTTACAAGTCTATCATTCATCCATACTTAGAATTGCTGCCAGATATGGTCTGGTTCTCCTGCCACATATTTAGAGATCCTGGATAAAAATCAAAAAAAGAATCTGCAATTTTACTGATCTTAACCTGGCATCTCACCTTCAGCCACATTCCCACTGCTGCAATATAGTTTCCCTATGCCTTTTCAATAAATAGTAATTGCTCTGATGAACTTTTTTTTCTATGGTACCTAGACTATGAATTTAAGTGCAGTACTAGATTGGCAGAAAGGTCCCATCATTTTACAGTTGAAACAGCTAGATGTAACCATAACTTCTATTCTAACAAAAGCTTCTATTGCACTTCTCACTTGTGGAACTCTCTTCCAGATTCTTGTTTCCCCAGTCAACTTTGATCTTCAAAAATTTAAATATTCAATCTTTATCTGCTGTTTTCTTAATTTCTGTTCTTTCATTGTTCTCACTTCTAAATGTTTTTCTAATATTCTTTCACACTCAGTAATATCCTGCGTGTTAGAGGCTTTGTTGCCTTGCTTGGGGTGAAAAGATTATTAAAAGAAAGTGATGCTCTGAAAGTAATTTATTTATTTCCATGGATGCTACAACAGATACAGTGAGCACAATCAGTATGTTGGATAGAGCAAAAATAGTATTTTTTCCCAACATAATCACCAGTGCTGAACAAAAGTCTTTATTCCACAGGTTGATAACTGCGCACAACTTCTCAGAACTTGACTATACGCACATCTGCTGCCACTGCTGAATTGTATAACCCACCATTTGGTCTCCAAAAATGTTCAGTAATGATCAATAAATATCAATATATGACTTTTTTTTTTCACATTGACACATACGGCTTCATATTATTGCCCAGATCACACTCCTTCCACATCTTTTGAACAAGAGTAGAGGTTTATCCTTTGTTTCCTATTTAGAATTGTTTCTAGTTCCTTTTCCTAAAGTCTTTTCATTTTTTTTTCACTTACAGTAACCCGTTGTGTCTTAGTGGAATTTTCACCTCACTTGATGTGAAATGATTGAAAAAAAAAAATAAATAAATAAAATAATAATAATATCTGTCTGAGTTCCTGGGATGTGGAGTTATTAACACTATTCACATTCAGACTATTGTCTTCATCTTTGCTGTTGTGATCACAATGTTTCGAACATTGTTCCCCCCAGACTTCATCAGATGTATATCGACCAAGCTAACCTACAGAGAATACCGGACTGAACCCTTTATTTAATTTATGGTGGTAGACTGCTCTCATTCCACTGCCTATGGATATCACATCTAGTTCTTATTTTTAGTAATGTTCAGCTATTTCTCACTGTTTCTACTGAGTCCTAGTACACACTGCCTGGCCCAGGGAGTCAACTCACAATTACTAGGTCACCAAATTCCAAAACCAGCACTTTAATCCACTAGGCTCTGTGGAGAACTTGGAGTCTTAAACCTAACCTGCCTACTTAACGAGTGCTGCTATTGCTGCTTGTCATGTTTGCAGGCACTGAAATGTTTCTCTTTTGTTACTACTACTACTACCACCACAACTGCAGAATTATTATTATTATTAATAATATTATTATTATTGCTGCCAGTTGTCTTTATTAGAAGTTCCTATATCACAGTTATTTCTATGCTAGGCCTATTAAGGAGATTCTTATAGCCTAGTATCAATGATTCTTTTAGACGTCTAACTCTCCAGTGTTATCCCTTGTCCAGTATTTTCACTATATTCCACAGAGGCTGATGACTACTTTCCCTCCATAAATGATCAGCCATGCCCGATTTCATTCTCTCCCTCCTCACCACAACTTTTCGATGTTCCTCCAACCTTACTTTTAAGAGGGGGCATGTTTCAATTTTATATTCTTTGTCACAACTGCAAGGAACGGACTTCACATAGTTCTTGGTCATGTTCTCCTCCATGCTAGGCTTTACTCAGCAGAGATTTCTCTGTAGAGCTGAGCTGATTTTGAATATTGTCTTGATGTATTGATTTCCAATAAGCCATTGATATAAGGCGGACAGTGGCAATTTTATGGCCTTCCTCCTGAACTTATTTCCACCTGCAGATGATGCTGATATGTTGGCAGGGTAATTGTTATTATGAAGGATGCTTGATGCTGATCACTTCTTGCTGTATGTGTCAGGGTAACTTGTAACGTTTGTCTTGTGCTGTAGGCATTAGACAATCCCTTTCTTCACATTGTATGGATGGTGGAAATTGATATTGAGGTATTATCCAATGAAGGCTGGCTTGTGATATGCGGATGTCTTGAACCCATTCTCTGGGCAAATTATTAGTACATCCAGGAAGGCTATCTGATTATTTTTTTCTTCTTCCATTGTGAACTGGACAGAAGATCTTATTGAGTCCACATGGCCCAGCAGCATTTGTACAGCTTCCTGGTGCAGCCAGAGTATGAAGGTGCCATCTATGCATCTCTGTCATACTGTTGGCATTAGTGGTGCCATTTCTAAAGCCATTTTAGTGAGATAGCCCATGAATATGTTCACCATCACTGGTGACCACGATGAACCGATAACCAAGTGCCTTCCTCATGTTGGTATATGTCAGACTACAGTTGGAAGAACGTACACAACAAAAATTCCAATGTTGCCTGTAGTTTACCTGCATTGATATACACCTGATGGAGTTGGAAGGCACAACAGCCAAAACTTTGTGATAACAAAGATGAGGACAATAGTCCAAATATAAATAGGGTAAATAATAATCATGTTAAAGCAGGGTGAACCAGGAAAAGTAATAAATGGCAGGGGGGGGGATAAATTTTAATGAACAGGAGGCGGGGATAAATTTTAATGAACAGGAGAGTTTCAAGAGGAAACAATGAAATAAAAACCAGCCTAAAAAGGAAGGAGCTTCAAATTATTTTTGCTTCGACTACAGCTTCATCAGTATATGTGGTGTCCTCCAACAACCTTTCAGTGATTAGAAAATATAAAAAACCCATTACATTCTTTTAAATTATCTTCACATTTAATAACATTAAGTCGAGGAAAATAAAATCCAAAAGTAAGACATTATTTCAACCTAACACGTTTGTACTACAAATATTTTCTAGTAAAATTGAAATCAGAATAAGTTATTTTAAGTATCATACGTGATTACTTACAAATTAGAGATAGCAAAATGACACAAGCTTTAAATATCTAGGAAGTGTTTTCACAGAGGATGGAAAAGGCGAAGAACCATTGTTATAGAAAAATATGCCTTCCAAAAGTTAAACAATGTATTAAGAGACAGGAAAATTTCATTTGAAACAAAAAAAAAAAAAAAAAAAAATGAGTACTGAACTGTGATGCCACTATAACTTCATTGAATGCTGGACCATCTCACAGATGAAGAGACTTAAAGCAACAGAAATGTGATTCTACAATATGCTGAAAATACCATGGACTGAACATGTGAGAAATGAACTTTTAGAGAAATGGAAACATATATAGTGTTAGAAAGAGAATTGAGATTTCTAGAGCACATAAATGAGGAAAGAGGGCTTGGAAAATTTGATACTCACAGGATAGAGGAAAACAACCCATAACCTACCTAAAGAGAGATTGGGAGATATTGCGAAAAGACAAAATTTACTAAGGACTACAAAGGACAAGAAATTATGAGCGCCCACATCCTGAAGAGAAATGGCACATAGAAGAATTTAAGTACATGTAAAATGATTATTCAAAAAAAAAAAAAAAAAAAAAAAAAAAAAAAAGCAGACAATGACTAGATCAAGGAAATATAAGTCAAAATCTGTAGAAAAATCCTTTCTTTTTTGGCTCCATTTTTCATACATATGTAATACACCAGATTTTATGCTTCCTGTCACATCTTTTGAAGTTTAAGGTAGAACATTGCCATGAATTTTCTTGGAGCTGATAGTGGAGTAGTTTCCCTATTTCCTTTTCCATGCTGCTTTTATCTAGACACCAATTCTATTTCGCTGGCCACTGACACATCAAGAGTCATTCTGCCCTTTGGTAGGCTTTATATTTTGTTCTACAGAGTTATCCTTGCACCCTACAAAGAGGGTCAAGGGAGCCAGTTTACTCTCCAACCATCAACAAAAAAAAATAATTAAAAAAATAATTAAAAAAAATAAAGATAGCAAGGAGGAGTTAATTTTAACTTAATGAAAAGTATGGTAAAAAGAAGAAAAAAAAAAACACTGCTAAAAGCTATAAAAATAGGAAGTTATGGAGAGCCATGATCACCAAAGTGCTGAAGGGACACAGCACCAAAAAGATGCCAGGAAAAGAAGAGTTAACAATGGACCAAAAGTTAAGAATTAATTCTTGCTATAATAATAATTATTTAATAACTTATATTTAATATGATTCAATGCAGCAAGCACAATACAAGACTGACTGTGAGAAAGACAGCATAATGGCAATTCAAAATCCCAAACAAGGATAGAAAGAAATGGACTTGTCTGCAACTCCCTCCTACTAGTCACTGTACATTGGCAAAATGGAATGATTGATTACCTTTGCATAAGAAAAAATAAACAAAAAAAAAACAATCACAAGAGCAGTATTAAAAATGACAAAAATAAATAGACTGATAAATATTAGAGAATATTTGGACTACTTTTTTTTTTAATAAATTTAATCTTAATATGCAACCATGGAAAAATGTTTAAAAGATGCAATAGACAAGTCTTGTAAGTCAAATTCAATAAAATATACTTGAATGAATATTTCCTGTGTGTGTAGCTAGTAGATATAAATAGAAGAGTGTGTGCGTGTGTAGCTAGTAGATATAAATAGAAGAGTGTGTGCGTGTGTAGCTAGTAGATATAAATAGAAGAGTGTGTGCGTGTGTAGCTAGTAGATATAAATAGAAGAGTGTGTGCGTGTGTAGCTAGTAGATATAAATAGAAGAGTGTGTGCGTGTGTAGCTAGTAGATATAAATAGAAGAGTGTGTGCGTGTGTAGCTAGTAGATATAAATAGAAGAGTGTGTGCGTGTGTAGCTAGTAGATATAAATAGAAGAGTGTGTGCGTGTGTAGCTAGTAGATATAAATAGAAGAGTGTGTGCGTGTGTAGCTAGTAGATATAAATAGAAGAGTGTGTGCGTGTGTAGCTAGTAGATATAAATAGAAGAGTGTGTGCGTGTGTAGCTAGTAGATATAAATAGAAGAGTGTGTGCGTGTGTAGCTAGTAGATATAAATAGAAGAGTGTGTGCGTGTGTAGCTAGTAGATATAAATAGAAGAGTGTGTGCGTGTGTAGCTAGTAGATATAAATAGAAGAGTGTGTGCGTGTGTAGCTAGTAGATATAAATAGAAGAGTGTGTGCGTGTGTAGCTAGTAGATATAAATAGAAGAGTGTGTGCGTGTGTAGCTAGTAGATATAAATAGAAGAGTGTGTGCGTGTGTAGCTAGTAGATATAAATAGAAGAGTGTGTGCGTGTGTAGCTAGTAGATATAAATAGAAGAGTGTGTGCGTGTGTAGCTAGTAGATATAAATAGAAGAGTGTGTGCGTGTGTAGCTAGTAGATATAAATAGAAGAGTGTGTGCGTGTGTAGCTAGTAGATATAAATAGAAGAGTGTGTGCGTGTGTAGCTAGTAGATATAAATAGAAGAGTGTGTGCGTGTGTAGCTAGTAGATATAAATAGAAGAGTGTGTGCGTGTGTAGCTAGTAGATATAAATAGAAGAGTGTGTGCGTGTGTAGCTAGTAGATATAAATAGAAGAGTGTGTGCGTGTGTAGCTAGTAGATATAAATAGAAGAGTGTGTGCGTGTGTAGCTAGTAGATATAAATAGAAGAGTGTGTGCGTGTGTAGCTAGTAGATATAAATAGAAGAGTGTGTGTGTAGCTAGTAGATATAAATAGAAGAGTGTGTGTGTAGCTAGTAGATATAAATAGAAGAGTGTGTGTGTAGCTAGTAGATATAAATAGAAGAGTGTGTGTGTAGCTAGTAGATATAAATAGAAGAGTGTGTGTGTAGCTAGTAGATATAAATAGAAGAGTGTGTGTGTGTGTGTGTGTGTGTGTGTGTGTGTAGCTAGTAGATATAAATAGAAGAGTGTGTGTGTGTGTGTGTAGCTAGTAGATATAAATAGAAGAGTGTGTGTGTGTGTGTGTAGCTAGTAGATATAAATAGGAGTGTGTGTGTGTGTGTAGCTAGTAGATATAAATAGAAGAGTGTGTGTGTGTAGCTAGTAGATATAAATAGAAGAGTGTGTGTGTGTAGCTAGTAGATATAAATAGAAGAGTGTGTGTGTGTGTGTAGCTAGTAGATATAAATAGAAGAGTGTGTGTGTGTGTGTGTGTGTAGCTAGTAGATATAAATAGAAGAGTGTGTGTGTGTGTGTGTGTAGCTAGTAGATATAAATAGAAGAGTGTGTGTGTGTGTGTAGCTAGTAGATATAAATAGAAGAGTGTGTGTGTGTGTGTAGCTAGTAGATATAAATAGAAGAGTTTGTGTGTGTGTGTGTAGCTAGTAGATATAAATAGAAGAGTGTGTGTGTGTGTGTGTGTGTGTGTGTAGCTAGTAGATATAAATAGAAGAGTGTGTGTGTGTGTGTAGCTAGTAGATATAAATAGAAGAGTGTGTGTGTGTGTAGCTAGTAGATATAAATAGAAGAGTGTGTGTGTGTGTAGCTAGTAGATATAAATAGAAGAGTGTGTGTGTGTGTAGCTAGTAGATATAAATAGAAGAGTGTGTGTGTGTGTGTGTAGCTAGTAGATATAAATAGAAGAGTGTGTGTGTATGATATAAACAGGGATGTGCATGTAGTGATTTATGCCAGAAAATACCAGAAGGTCTGAATCAAATTTAAATATCAATGAGAAACTTTTGTTCTAAGAGAAGTTGAACTGTGCTGACCACAAAAATATATTGGGTTCACCCGAAGAGATACCAAAATAGACATACACTGGTGCATCACCAGGAGTATCATAGGACTGACCTGAAAGGTACCCTCATAACCACCAGGTGTAGATTTGCACCTCACAGGATATCAAATGGCTGCTCCTGACATGTAAACAGGAGTATGAAAACTGTCCATTGTTCCAAGTGCTTTGGCCACTTCTAAAACAAAAGCACTTGAGACAATGGACTATTTTTGTACTCCCTTACACCCACCAAACAAAAAACTATAAGGCAGCTAGAAAAACTAAATAAAAAATTAATTTTCCCATCTGCCATATTTATATATATATATATATATATATATATATATATATATATATATATATTTAGTTAGTTGTAAATAATTTCCGTTTTTGTTTATCAACTTTATTCTTCAAAATATTACACCTGGTTCCAAAATAGGGATATTACTTATGATTCTACCTACTATATTGCACTCATTGCATTTTATATATTTAATAGTAATATTAGCCGTTTCTTTATAAGGAAACATTTGACATTTATTAATCGAGCCGCCAATACAACTTTTGGTTGAAATTTATAAAATCTTTCTATGAAAACAATTTTTCAAGAAAATAAGTTTCTCAAGTCCAGTAACCGTTATGGTGCTTTCCATTGTTCATGGGAGATAACCTTTTGCTTGAAGTTGTAGGGAACATCAAAATATTGATTATGCCATTATTTTCTCTAGTTAAACATGCTATCCATTTTAGTTGTTTAGGCTGATAAAAGTCTAAGTGATATGGTTTCCATTATTTGGTACAGTTACATGTGATCCTATAGCACCAGTCCACAAGGTTCACAAAAGAATGGTCCTCACTAAAACCTACAAGTTCAATTCACATGAAGCTATTTTTATCTATTGATCTAAGAAAGCAGTTGTATACAGCTGACAGTTTAGATATTTCTAAATGAGTTTGGGCACAAGGCACGACATCCATATGAAAGTCTCGATCTGATGAGACTATTTAGGTACATGACTCAATACAATTTCTGAACAAGTTCATGTGGGTTTCACAAATCACTGAAGTTCAAAGATGACAAAAGACTTAAAATATTCATAAGTACAGCTTTGAATAATTTTACTTGATAAAAGCGGTGTTCAAGTACAGTATCTGAGATCAATCTCTCTGAAGCTCAAACAAAAACTGAGCGGACGAGGAGGTGTCTTCTCACAAAAATTGACTTTCCCCAGACCCCATAGCCCGGGACTCAATGTTGGGGATCTGGGGACAACAATGCAGGACCAAACAGTGTGGAAAGGGGTTGTCAATGGATTTTCAACCAACCATGGGGTGGTCGAAGGATGATGATGAGTGACAGATTTTTTTTTTTTATTAATAGGTTTATGTTCAAATCTTATCAGTAATTATTTCCCTTACACTTTTCCCTTTAATTCCTCATAAATATATTTTAACAATTTACACAAAAGTATTCGGTTGAAATGAAAAAGAAACTGACATCACTCCCAACCACACCCATGAACCCAATCCTGAACGATATTTTAAACAAATCGTTCATCAGAGCAAACTGTCACAAGTTCTAACATTGTAGTTCATTTCAATACCAACTGTAGGGCACCAGAACTGAAATCAGTATTACACAATACTGTTTTTATACTTTAATAACAGAACAATGTAAAACAGAGTTAAATGAAATAACAATTTCCAGTTAATAGCTTAACATTTTATATTTTTCATCATGAAGTATCTACAATTGATTCCCTTTTAACTTTTACAATTCCACACTAACTTTCAGAGTTGCATCCCCTAGATCCACATTAATTTTGGATATGGTAAGTTTCTGAATGGTGGGTATGTTACTAACACTGTAACTTTTAGGGTTTTAGAGATATTGTTATAAAATTTTCAGAGTATTTATTTGCATGAAAGGATGTAGACATTTTTTTTTTTTTTTTTTTTTTTTTTACTGTGCCTATAATAAATTTTAAGTAAAAAAAAAAAAAAAAAGTTTGTATTTTATTAAAAGGGGCTTGTCCAGCAAAATGAATACAAAAGTTGCTTTGTCAAACCTATCAATAAAAGCAAGGCCAAAAATGCTTTCATTTCTTCAAAGAAAACGTTTTTTCAAAAACCCTGATTTGTGAGTTGGTCTTTGTTGTGTCACCTAATTTTGTTTTCACATTGTTAATTTCCACTACCATTAATTGAATAACTTTGTCAGCTAAAAAAGATGAAAAACGTCTACCTCACTAGCTTCTTGATCAACATTTGTATGTTCAGGAGTATAGGAAAATTCTGGTAGCCATGGGTGGTTATATGCTTGTGATGGTTCGAAAATTCCTCCTTCTTGGTCGGAATCACTTTCAGTCTTACTGTAACGTACATCACCAATATCTGCATGGGTAAATCTGAGAAATTCTTTGTCACTCTCACTTTCCATGAATAGTTCTTCTATTGATGTAACGATTTTAAAACAATTTATTAAAATTCACTGATTAAACAACTATTTCAATTCAGACAAAAATGGCTGACATTTGGGCATTCCCAGTCATATCACAAGCTTAATGATGTCATTTCCACAGTACTAGATTATTTTTAGAAATATACTTTCCCTTTGGAACAAATCACTGTTACTTGGTGAACATGTCCGCCCCGAGAATATTGAAAAAGAGTATGCCTGCAGAGTTGTAAACGTTAAAATTATGAATTTTACCAGAGCAAGAAAGTTAAATTAATTTTTGTTAATCTTACAAGACTAAGTGCCTTCAAGTTCAAATTGTCAACATTTCAAGGGAGGAATGATAAACTAAAGAAAAATAAACAGATGGAAAATTCATTTTAAAAAAATTTAAAAGAAAATAAAACACAAGTTACAACCAAAGTACTTTACAATAAAAAAAATAAATAAATAAAATAAAATCATGCGTTAAAAACTAATCTTTAAATCACGTGTGTGTGGACATTAAATTCAACACCCAGAGGCGACAGCCTGTTTCATGCTTAAATGAAATCGATGACCTGCCGATTGCATTATATTGATATTCAGTGCTTCAACTGATAATTATAGCATACCATAACACTATATTTTATCTCTCTCTCATATATATATATATATATATATATATATATATATATATATATATATATATATATAATTAGGAAATCATCTGATTCCGCAACCCAGGTTTCAACCTTTCAGTATCTTCAGTCAATTGAGATTATATATATATATGTATGTATATTAAAAAATAAAATTAAAAAAAATTAACTGCAGCACATCCTGTCAATCATTTTTAACAAAATTTGCTTAAAAAGAGAGATTGTTGCTTTTTATTTATTTATATATATATATATATATATGTGTGTGTGTGTGTATGTATGTATGTATGTGATGCTGCTGCACACAACATTTCACTTAAAGTTTAGTATAATTACTGCAAAGATTAGGTGTCAGGAAATGATATTAAAATAAATTTAGGGATTGAAACATGACAAAATAATAGCAAAAAAGATGAAGTTTTTTCAAATGGTTTACACTGTTTCTCTTCATTCTGTAAATGTTTTCTGCTTGAATGCATTTTCAGAATGAAGAGTCAGCACTCCCATACAAGAAAAAACATGAACAAAAATAGCAATTACATCTCTATCTCTCATATATATATATATATATATATATATATATATATATATATATATATTAGTTTTAGGGTATGTTGTATTTATGGGTTAAAGCACTCAATATCAGGGATAGAGCATATGTAAATATAAAAGTGGACATTGATGTCAACACCGAGAGATGACAACCTCTTTCATGCTAAACACAATCAGGCCTGACGATTGTTTTAAGCATGAAACGGACCGTCACCTCTGGGTGTTGACATCAATATAAATATACCGTGCGATAATAAACTTACAATAACAAGACAAAGCAATTAAATCAAAAGTCCATAAATGGTTAATAACAATAAAATGCTATGGTGAACAGTAGTAAATTAATTACCGATACTGTTCGAACTGCAAACCACCTGCTTTAATTCTTTATTATGAGTAACTGTGTGTGTGTGTGTATATATATATATATATATATATATATAGTGTGTGTGTGCTCAACAGACAGACAGTGTGTGTATGTGGATGGAGATATATATATATATATATATATATATATATATATATATATATATATATATATATATATATAATAAATTAATTGATTTAAAATGTTTTTTTTCGCTACACAGTGATACCATGTTTCAGAAACATGGTATCACTGTGTAGCGAAAAAAACATTTTAAATCAATTAATTTATAATATTAATGCTCTGTAAATTTACATTGAGCACTATTGTGTAAAAATAAAAATATCTATAAGAACACCGGATTTTATATCTTACTGTTCTTTCTATATATATATATATATATATATATATATATATATATATAGAGAGAGAGAGAGAGAGAGAGAGTAGTACTCCTTTAGAATTAGAGAGGAGAGATGCTGAATAGTTGAATTAAGACTGCTGTGGTATCACCTACTCCCATTTCTATTGAACTAAAAGTCAAGGTATATAAATGGTTAGCAATTGAATTTTGTTAGGGACTGACTTTTGGGATCAAGTCAAAAGCCATTGAGAGTGACACATAGCAAACTTCAAGTAACCAGAGCTTTTTCTTACAGTATCCACTCACTGCAACAAGTAGTAACGAGTTCACGCTAAGAATAGTTCAATATGAAAATCCACACATAATATTTGGTGACTAAAAAAAATTTTTTTAAATTTTTACAACAAATGGTCTAATATTAATCATAACTACAAGTCCAATAAAATCAAACTAGTAATAATGGCTACTGAAGTAGATTTGGCCTCATCCCCCTGAAGAATGGTGAAATCAGAATGCAATTAATCATTTCCCCCACAACAGTTTACGTTTAGATTAAGCAAGATATTCTCATTTCTCCATCTACATTGGGGATTTTAAAATATTACTGACTAAAATCATGAGTTAATGAGCAATTTTGTTGTGTGCCAGAAGAGGGTGCCAAACCTTTTACTTCCATATCCCAAATCAGATAATTATTCTTACACTGAGAATACATGTATGTGTATTTTTAATCATTTCACCCCAAGCAAGGCAGGAATGCCACTAGTACGCAGGGGGTTGAGTGAAGGTGAGAGAAAAAAATTGGGTATAGCGGGGATTGATGAAAGAATAAAAGATGAATGTGATTCAAGAATACAGAAGATGGCGATTGACATTGCATTTAAATTTTTGAAGATTGCAGTTACCAGGGAAGCAAGTAAATGGAGGGGAGTTCCACAGGCAGGAAGTGCAAAAAAAAAAAAAAAAATTGTTGTAGTAGAAGTGGTGGTTACATTTAACTATTTCAACAGTAAAAGGGTGGGACCTAGATGCTAACCTAGTAGCATGCTTAAATTCATGCCGTGCGATGGATAAATTGTCGTCTAAATTATGCAAAAATGAAAACAACACTGACATCTCATTTTAACAGATATATTTACCAAAATTACACAAAAATATCTTGAAATAATAAAGAGTAAATTTATTCAATAAAATCACCATTGGCCTCAACCACGGCATCCAAATGACTTTGGAATCTCCTGCAACTCCTCTGGACGCTCTCCTTTTTTAAGTTGGTGAATGCTGCCAGAATCCTTGCCTTCAGTTAATTTTTGGTGTTACAAGGAGTTTTGTTGGTCTCTCGCCCAACTGTGCTCCCACACATAATAACAAAGAGGGTTGCAGTCTGGAGAGTTAGGTAGCCAGATGTAAGGGGTGATGCGGTCGCAGAAATTGTCTGATAGCCATGAGTGGGTTCCCCTGCTTGTGTGGCTGTTGCCAGACATAGCGTCTTCCAGCAATCACCCTTATTGACCCAAGGCAACACTACCTCCTCGAGGCAGTTGATGTAGCCCTCCATGCAGTATCTGAGGCCCTCACCAACAAATTCTGGAGTTCTTTTCTAATCAGAATGATCAGAGTGAATTTTCCGAGCTGCCATACCTTCGTAATTGCCATTAAACTCTTCCAACTCTTTCCATATCCTCTGCACTGTCCTGAGATTGACACCCAAACACACTGAAATGTGTATTGGAGCTTCCCGGTGTGAATACTATGCAGTACAGCATGGCATTTCCAAATTTGGGGCAGAGTGAATTGCATAATGGTGCTCTTTTTCTCACAGACATTGTCCAACTGAGCCTACTATACTGTACAGTCAACTGAATCAAAAACAACATGCAAGAACAAAATTAAAATTATAAAAAGGCGACAATTTACCCATCGTACCCTGTATATAAAAAAAAAATTGGAGGCTTAAAATGTATTGTTGATGTGTGCCAAATTTTTTTTCTCCCATATCCCAAATCAGCAAATGATTCTCCTGAGTATCCCAAGCACACACATACATACATACATATATATATAATATAAAAAAACAAGTAGGGAACGTATATCAATCTAACATGTTTCACTTTTATTAAAGCTTCATCAAAGACTGAAAGAAAACAGGCAAAAAATGACACAAAACACTGGTATTTTCAATGTTTTGAGGGGTAGGGTCTATTCTCGTTGGTCAGACAGATGTCACATGTATGAAAACTATGGCTAATTCTATGTGTATATAGGTTTGTGAAGATTCTTGTATGTCTAAGTGGGCAATGAATGTTAATGTGTATTTGTAATTGTGTGCGTATGTCTGTCTAGTTTAGGTTTTATATTCACTTTTGTGCGGTCAGTCTGCACAGCAGGGAGTCACAGGGTTCTAATTTATGGCTCGCCTCTTTAAGAATGTATTCTTTGTATTAGATAGAAGTTAGATTCTTTAAGAATGGATTCAAAGAAAGATGGTGATGTAATAATTTGGACATACATATACAAATTACTATCAGTTGCCCACTTAAACATACAAGAATCTTTACAAACCTGTATGCACAGAATTATGGTTTTAATACATGTGACATGTATCTGACCAACGAGAACTGACCCAAACATAATTGAAAATATCAGTATTTTCTGTCTTTTTGTCTCTTTTCTCTCAGTCTCTGACAAAGCTTTAATAAAAGTGAACCTGTTAGATTGATACAAATTTCCTATTTGTTCTTTTATCATCCTGTCAGATTCAAGTCCATATTCAATTTGCATTTGATAAGATTGTATTTACACATGCACAAGCTTAAAAGCCACCCTATCAGGTGGCATTTAAACTAGCTCCTGCAGAGAACTCTTGATTGGGCCTTCAACACAATAGGTAGGGAGATATACATGCAATAGGCAACAATAAACTACAGAAGAACTCAAATTTGATTGCTGCATTTAAGTATTGCATTAATATTTAAGCTTACCTTTTAAAATTTCAATGATAATTCTTCTGCCGCCACTTAATTTAAAGACAATTTGATGTATGTAGATCCTTACTTTTCATACAAACAATTATGTTTATTTAATGGGTGATTTTCGCTGGATTTTGCAATTAATTTCAATTATTCCCAAATTTCCAAGTTATAAAAATTGTTATCGGACAAAAATTTGTTGCAAAAAAAAAAAAAAAATCATATACAAAAATCGACAAAAACAATCACAGTAATGAAAACTTGGGAATCCAAAATTCCAGTATTGTGGGTATGGATCTGGCCCAGAACATTTTTAATTTGTTCACAGAGTTGGCCTGATATCAAATGGTATAATACGTGGAGCTACGACCTCTAGGAGTCAAGTTGAGAAAGTGTGACACAGTGAGACACCGACATTTGCATTTATTATTTATATATATATATATATATATATATATATATATATATATATATATATAATTATGGGCATAAAATGCATTTCAAAGTTAATTAAGAAAAAGCAACAATAACCAGCAAATTAAATGGTTTATTAGTCATATCTTGGTACAGACTTAATTCTAACATTTCTCTGTTTAGTTTTTCATATTAACTGTTTTTTTTGTTTTTGTTTTTTTTTTGTTTATTTTAGCCTTAAGGTCAAGGTGCACAACAAAGAAACACTGCTTGAAAGAGATTTAATAAACCTGTTTGGGTTAATGATGCTCTTCATGTAATGTCTGTTAACATTGGAAATTTGTTTATAAAAATAATATCTCTCAAAAGCGGACATTTCTCTATGAACAAAGAAACTTATCATAAATGTAGCAAGAATATGAGAACCTAGAGAATGTAATGAATGTTATTGTGAGTGGTTTTTTGTTACAGGAAAAAAATAATTTCTTTTAGTTTATTTCAATCAATGTTAATGGTCATCCAATCAAGCATTCAACCAATCAACCATCCGGCAACAAGCAAAGATGGTTGCATGCCAAATAATAAAGTAAGTCAAACTGAAGATTGATAAAGTTTATTCAACAAAAAAAAAAAAAAAAACAAGCACTTTAAGGAGGTTATGTGGTGGGGTGGAAAGAGATTTAGGAAAGAGGGGGAGACAAACAAACAAAAAGGAAAAATAAAATAAATGATATCACATTCTCAGAAATTGTGAGCAACTGAAAGAATCTAATTATATATAGAAGAGTATATTAAAAAAAAAAAAGTATGATTTTTTTTTTTTTTTTTTTTTACAGAACTTTACTTCAAGACTTATTTCATGTTGGATTCTACCAATTAATCAGTAATTGGCCACATCAGTATTTGTTAATCAAACAGTTCTTATACTCAGACATCTAAGTTTATTACATTAGAAATTTTTTTAAATTATGGTTTAAGAATCATCTTAGAATTAACTGAAATAATTCTGATCTTTTTTTTAACTTACCAATTAATCAGTGCAATCCTAATTTCATGTTCTAAGGACTACAACTCACTATATTATTAATATTATTACATATTAAGGTTTTTGAGAAGTATTTTTTCCCCAGATAGACCTTTCTTTTGGGAATGTTAAAACAGTGTTTTGCAACCTTTTTTTTTTTTTTTTTTTTTTTTTTAAACTCCATTGCAGACTTGAGAATAACTCGAACCCCGGGGCGCATTTTATATTTTAATAAGGAAAAATTAGTCATGAAATTTGAAAATATTTTGATTTAGCATTCAAAAAAGGATTCATGAAGAATCTGCTTCTTTTTTCAGAGTGGCCAATGGTAACTGATTTAAATCCCTTGGGGAAGACAAAAGGAAAAGGATTATTTACTCCTCCTCTGTTTTTTTTTTTTTTATTTTTAACAAAGTGAAAAAGTTTTTATGGGATGCAATCCATCCCCTAAGACTTCATCAGATTAAAATGATGTTTACATTGATGTGATTGCATATGTGTACAAAGGAAAGGCAAGGGGGCTGAGGAATTTAAGTTTTTTTTGTTTTGTTTTGTTTTTTTATTTTGGGTATATAGTTTAGCAGATTTCATTTAGTTTTTTTTTTTTTCTTTTTGTTCATGTTATCATCACTTATGTTATTAAATATCTAGCATTGTGATAATAGAAGACCTGCCAAAATGAAATGATGGCAACTAAATGAAAATAAACTAAATGAAATAGTTTAGACTATATACCAAAAATATGCACAAAAAATATCTCACATAACCAATACTATTCAGTTGTACCTTTTGTTTCAGAAGCTTTAATGG
The DNA here is from genome assembly GCA_964036315.1 of Acanthosepion esculentum. Taxonomy (NCBI): domain Eukaryota; kingdom Metazoa; phylum Mollusca; class Cephalopoda; order Sepiida; family Sepiidae; genus Acanthosepion; species Acanthosepion esculentum. The sequence goes on along the minus strand of OZ038503.1, from coordinate 25,155,939 downwards.
GTAGATACATGCATTGAAATTCTGGCAATTTTAAGGCATTATTTTAAACTGGTCATCAAAGCCGCAGAAGCTGCCACCATAATTCAGTAAATGACAAGAAATAAAATAATGAATACTACCTAAAGTTCCTTTAAGTCTGTTAAGGGTGGCGACGTGTCCCTTGAAATAAAACCCAGAAATGAATATCAAAAGTCAATTACGATGCATTAAAATGCAAGGCTGAGAAGAACCTGACCGCCAGTATCCAAAAACTTTCAGAAGAGCTAGGATCATGGGAAGATGATGTATGTAGCATTGATAGAGAATTGATTTAAAAAAAAAAAAAAAAAAATGTAACCCAATTTATGAAATGTAAAATGGATTGGAAGTTATTAATACATGCAGTGAAGAAAAGAAAATCTGTTATAACCTTAAATTAAAAAAAAAATACATGAAACAATTATTAATTAAAAGAACTATCATTCTGAATATTTGTTCAATGTAGCCTAAGTATTAAAAATTGGCCTTAAATAAAGCTAGCAAGAGATTTAAAGATATATATGCAATTATGTGGGATCAGGTTAGCATAAATCAAAAGTGGTCATGAAAGGTATTATTTATTTTTAATTAAGAACAGAACAATTTGCAGCCATTGTCAGAAAGAAATCATTGCTGCTACAGAAATCGTACAAACAGATGAGGTGTTATCCAAAGGTTTGTAGAATATTAACACACATTAACTGAATGTAATAAGGCTTCATTTTTGGTTTTTGGCTAAGATTATTACAGTGTAACCCGGATATAAGAGAGTTGTCGGGACCGGAGACGTTTTCTCTTATATCTAGGTTTGGTCTATTTTGTTTACATTAACACAGGCTCTAATTTTGGGACCAGATAAAATCTCTTATATCCGGGTCTCACTGTATATCCTCAAGGGAATAATATTTCTAAGCAGTAAGTGGAAACTAAATGTTGGGGGGTAAGTAATTTAATTTGTGGATAAATTCCTGAAACCTTTGGGTAGCACTTTGAGTTTTATATCTTTTGACTAAGATAACAAAGAAAATTTAAATTTTCATATATTTATTCCTTTTTGATGTTTAATTTTTCATCAAAATACAAAAATAAAATTTAATATTTATTTTTCAAAATATTTATTGCCACGTAACCTGAAGAAACAAGTTTACCAAATAGCACAAATTGTTTCAAATCATCTCTCACGTGTGGCTGTTGTCAAAAAAAAAAAAAAAAAAAAAAAAAAATTACCTGCTTTTTGTTTAGTAGATCAAAAGCATAAATGAAAAAATCTGAAGCTGTAAAAATAGCCAAAAGCACAAAGGATTTTATTTAATCTTCAGTCAGCACCAACACATAAATTTGCCTCAAAATGCTCTTCAAAACAAGTACATATGACTATATCAAATTTACTAATTTACAGATTTAGCTACTAATAATAATTCATAGAGTCTAGAACAAGAATCCTCAATAGAAATAAAATGCAGAAAGCACTGGATGGACATTGTCCTTTTCAGGACTCATCAGCAGTGTGCATCCACTACCGAGAATCAAACCCAGGCCGTTAATCTTGAAAAATTTCTATTATATATATATAAATTTAAATTCTGTTTTAAATTAATATTTCATTCTTCATATAACCCCAAATTAATGTCATATGGTTAATATTCAGGTTTAATTTTATAAAACTTCTTCCCTTTAAGACAATTACCTTCCACCCTCCCCTGACCCATCTCATGCCTTTCATCTGAAACATTGAAATGGATAAATTCTGTATTAGTTTTACAACTGTTTTTTTTTTTCTTTCTTTTAGCTTACAGAGTTAAATTTCCATTTCTAACACAAACTCAGTCCACACTGGGCTTGATAAGGCAGACAACCAATATCTTTGTCTGCCGAAATAGGTTATTCACCATATAAGGTGATTTCAGATTTTATTGTTTATTAATTATTTGCTCTTTAATAATAAATACATTGAGCTCTTTCTGTGGATCAGTTTTAATATTTTATATTACTAGGATCCACTTGGATTATATACCAATGGATTTGTTACCTTTACTATATATATATATATATATATATATATATCTCACACAGAGTACTGGTGTTAATAAAACAGGTACTCAATGTAATATAACAACACTATTAAGTATATATTGATAAATATACATATTATCCCTCACCATAAACACAACTCCGAGTTTCATGCACAATGCAGGCCTGAACATTGCATCACTCTCACAAACAATTTTTAATAATAAAATACATTAACCGCAAATCCGTTAATGAATGGTATGATCCTTGTTTATAAATTCCGGTTTTATAATAAAAACAATAACAAAAAAGACCTGATAAAACCAGAATTTATAAACAAGGATCACACCATTCATTAACGGATTCGAGGTTAATGTATTTTATTATTAAAAATTGTTTGCGAGAGTGGTTCTTGCCATATCATTAACTTCATTATCTGCTTTTTGTATGAATGATTTGCGTTATATATATATATATATATATATATAGTGAGAGAGAGAGATTTTCATACTTGTGTCTTTACTATGTTTAATAAACACTATATTTCTGAAGACAAGATTTCAAGTAAAATTGCTTACTTTATCAGATATATAATAATAATTCTTAAATTCTCAAATATACTTTGTTAAAGTCCTCTTAAACAATAATTACAACTCATTTTTTGGGGGTTTTTTTCCTCTTACCGAATTGCTTACAAAACAAATATAAAATATAGTTCTGTGTAATAAGCCAAGGGAAGTAACTTTTTGTATCTAAGAATCTACACTGAAACTGAAGATTTTTCCTGTTTTTTTTGTTTTTTGTTTTTTTTTTAATTTTGCTTAGTTAAGGAAAAAATAGTAGCAATCAATAACAGGATGATGACATACACTGAGATTTATAGTGGAATGAAGAAATATTATCAGAAGATCCAAAACATTTGGATTCATTAAATATTTTAATAACCTGCTCCTGCTGAATTCTGATAAACCAAATATTAAATTCTCATGGAAAGTCAACAGGTATTATTGTTTCATCTAATTCCAGCTAATGCTGATAATTTATACCATTAGACTACAAATTCTATTTTTAAAGTCAGTGAATCAGTAATTTTTTTTTTTTTATGCATTTATTTTAAATGCTGAAGAATAAGTTACAAGCAAAACTATTTCAATTTTTGTTGTTTCATGAAAATTTAGTACAAAAAAAAAAAAAGAAAAAGAACAAAGTGGAAATAATTTTTACTTTTTTTAGGTAGGGTTGGTCCCTAGAAGATAAAGGTAGCAGTTTTATAAGAGTTTTTATAACAAAACAGAGTTAAAAATTAGGTAAGTAATAAGAAAATATACTTCAAGGACATTAGTATGGCAAGCAGATATATTGTTAGTTGCATGTAAGTGAAACTTAATTGTTACTAAATTATATTATAGTTGACTATCCTAATAAATGTAATAGAATTCCTTACCTTTAAGAGTTTACACTTAGATAAGATACTTCACTTTGTTAAAGTGAGAATCAATTTAAATTTGCCAACAGTATAAACTTGTGGAAAAGAAAAATTAACCTATGGCATCTCAATTTCAATCACATTCTCTCTGCCTTAACATAGATACCCTGTGCCTTTTCTTTAAATATTTTCATGGCAATTGTTCTGATGAGCTTTTCTCTTTGGCACGTAGACTTTATGAATTTAAGTTCAGTACTTCATTGGAAGTTAGGTCTCATTATTTTACTGTTGAAATTGCTAGATGTAAATGTAAGTTCTATGCAAACAGATTCTTCTCTTGCACTTCTTGCCTATGGAACTCACTTCCAGCTTCTTGTTTTCCAGTCATCTTTGATCTTCAAATTTAAATGTATCATTATAATCCGTCTCCTTGATTCCTGTTCTTTTATTGACCTCTCTTCAATAAGGTTTTTCTCAGATTCTTATACTCTCAGTAACCCCTTGTATCTTAGTGGCTTTATTGCCTTGCATGAGGTGAAATGATTTATTAAAAAAAAAAAAATAATTTTTAAATAACAGTCTAATCACTAAAGTACTACTGAAAAACAGGTAAAAGCATGTACTTCAACCTGTAGTACCATTTCACTGGTACAAAACTGAAATACTTAACCACTATATGTGTTCATCTTGTCTGGTTTTCCGCATGTCTAGAGAGCTCCTCACAACTGAGAAAAAGCTGGTGTTATATAGCTCTCTCAGTCCCAGACCCACACTGACTATTGGTTAATACCTGCCCGGTATTGTTCATATGCAAATTTTGTCAGTGCCACGTACTGTAAGTAGAATGTCCTCTCTCAACAACCAATTGCGGAAGAGGATGTAACTCCGGGTGCTTGCTGCACCACACGCAACCAGCTTTGAGTCTCTTGTTGGGTTGACCCAATTCTCCATTACACTATGGTCTCATTAAACCTGAATGTGCAAGTACCTCAGTTTGTGAAATAAAATGGAAACATACTTTTTAGTTTAGTATTACTTTATACTCTCAGAAAGAGGATAAATTTAATGTCTGCATCCATGTGTCTATAATTTTAAAATGTTTGTTCTTGTAAGAAGAGGGATTGAAATGCCAACCAAGTTCTGTCAGATGCACATATTGCCATAGTTATCTTTGCGTGTATGGATTGGTGTATAAATCTAGGATTTATATGCAGGAAGGATTGACATACAGAAAGAATTCAATAGCCTAATATATAAGTAGAATAAGGCTGTTCATATACTTTCATCAAATACCCAGACCTAATCCCAGCAAGTGGGATTAGGGCTCACCAGGTAAAAATTTGCAAAATTTTATAAAACTATACCAAAGCTAAACTCTGGGAAGCAAACAAAGCACCATGAAAAGTGTAATCTCAGTGAAAATCTTTTTTTTTCTTTTAAAGTAAAACACTTAAAAAGAAGATTCACTTTCTGAAACTTTGTAACAATCACATAAGAATTTCACTTAATTATAGCAATAAATTAGGATGAATAAAGATTTTCAGCTGTCATCTCAAAGCTAGTCTACAAATGTTTCTTTTTCACTAAGCCAGATATTAGCCACCTCAAGAATAAAGGCAAATCTCGATACAAAGATTAATGAAAACAGAAAGCAAATAATCAAGTAAAATAGACAATTTCCTTGAAACACGTATGTAAATCTTAAAGGTTTCCATTTGTTTACAGATTAACTGAAGACTTAAAAGAAAAAGAAGGAGAAAATAAATATAAAAATTACTTGTAAGCATTTCTAAATTTTCTAATGCAATGTAAGAAAGATTGTAAAATCGAAATACCTTCAAATGATCATGCATAAATATTAAAATTCCACAAATCTATTTATATAGTTTTCAAACATGGTACACAATTTGGTGACCATATAAACTTTTGATGTCACAACTTCAATATTCTAAGACAATACTGAGAAAACGAATCACACTTTAAGTGTATGCCTCTCAGACAGAAAACAAACTATAAAAAGTAAACAAATTTCCTTCCAAGATGACTATCTGTATGTCTATTACTATCCAGTAAGCAAGCAGAAAACAATAAAAATAACTGAGCCTTAATTGATTTCTATAATCAAATCCAACAATCAAAAATAACATTTAATCTTCAGTAAATATTTGAATATCTTAACCATTTTATGACATAAAAAGGCTAATAGAACTTGAAGCCTTTCAAATTGTAATGGATTATACAAGTCCACACCAAAAATGTTCAAAATAACAACTGTTTATTTTAACATAATATTGTCAGAACATTTACTAAAAATTTATATTTTTAAATAAATATATTTTTAGTTTTTCATATATTTTGTTCTATCCCAAAAGGATTCATTCTGGACTTAAAATGCATTCTATCTAAAGAATGGTGCATATTGAAGCTCTCATGATATCATCAAAAGTCAAATTGAAAATATTACAGAAAAATTCTTACAGAATAAAAGTTGTACAAAATAAATTAAAAAAAAAAAAAATAATGAAAAAAAAAAATAATGAAAAAAAAAATCCAAAAACTTGAAATGCCAAAACATTATTCTGAATTGCCCAATATTTTCTCTCCATTTTAAATTATTCATTAGTTAACCTTTTGTTTCTAAAATAGAATATATTTAGAAATAATCATCCCACAAAAACCCAATAGTATCTCAGTTTCAACAAGCAACCATCATTGTTTCAAGCCAATTATCATCAATCCTTTTTCATATTTTCCAACATATGGTCTTCTTTGGGAATTTATATAACAAATCTAATTCTTTTTTTTTTTTTTTTTTTTTTTTTTAAACAAACTGATTCTGGAAGACAGCCAGTTAAAATATTGCTGGTTTCATTTTGTAGCTGATGATCAACAAGTACCTTAATAAGTACTTTGCAAAAGTTAAAAATAGAATATGATGGTTGTATGAGCTGTTTGAACTAGCCATTTTATTTTATTTTTTCTTTTGTTTGGAATAGATCACAATGGTTGGCAAATAAATCACCATTTGTTTTTCTAGAAAATTTTATTTATGGACTGAACATCTGAAGGCCAGAGAAGGAATTGGTCTAAAATGTGATGATAATAAAAAGAACAAGTTTAATACTCGGTACAACTCTTGAAACAATAACCTATCAAAACTGTCAACAACACAATGGACGTTGAATCAATGAAGATAAAAACAGAAAGCAAGGAACAAAAATCATTAAACTAGGGTCGTTAGGGCTAAACATCAATTTGACACCTGCTAATACGTTGAACATTAAGTTATTAAAAGAAAGAGGAACAGTCAACCAGGAATGGAATTTACAGTGACATTTTTAAAAATCTAACTTTACTGATTTTAGAATTTAGTCTATTTTGATTTGATCGTAATTCCTTAACAAATTCTCCTGATTTATTAGAACTGAACCCAAGCAAGAGAAAGAACAGATAATAGAATTACCAAAAGATGAGAGAAAAACCATCCAGATCTGCCACTAGCAATATTTATTCAAGAAATATCAGAATGAAGTCATGTTAATAGTGATGGATGAATAAAAAAAAAGTTAACAGCCAAAATACAAATAGATGGTCAATAATTAAGCTCTCTCTCTCCTATCATGTACAGGGTGCGATGTGTAAATTGTCGCCATTTTATATTTTTAATTTCATGCATTGTCTTTGATTTTGTCGTCTGCACAATATCATAGGGTCAGTTGGGTACTATCTGTGAGAAAAAGAGTACCATGATGCAATTCACTCTGCCAGAAATATGGAAATGACATGCTGTGCTGCTTGGCATTCATGCCAGAAGCTCCAATATGAACATTTAACAGTGTTTGAGTCTCAATCTGAGGACAGTGCAGAGGATATGGAAAGAGTTGGATGAGTCTAATGGCGATTACAAAGGTACAGCAGCTCAGAAAACTCACCGATTGTTCTGATAAGAAAAGAACTCCCAAATTTGCTGGTGAGGGCCGCAGACTCAACACAGAAGCCTACCTCAAGTGCCTTGAAGAAGTAGTGCTGCCTTGAGTCAAAGGGGTGGCTGCTGGAGGACCCTATATCTGGCAACAGGACCCTGCACTATACAACACAAGCAGGAGAATCCAGGCATGGCTGTCGGAGAATTTCTGCGACCACATCACCCCTTACATCTGGCTACCTAACTCCCCTTCATTATTATGTGTGGACCGCAGTTGAGCAAGAGACCAACAAAACTCCTTGTAACACCAAAGATGAACTGAAGGCAAGGATTATGGCAGCATTCACCAAGTTAAACAAGCAGAGCATCCAAAAGAATTGCCAGAGAATCCAAAATATGCCGTGTTTGAAGCTAATAGCATTTTATTGAATATATTTACTCTATTATTTCAAGATATTTGTGTAATTTTAGTAAATATATCTGTTAAAATGAGCTGTCAGTGTTATTTATTTTTGCATAATTTAGGCGACAATTTATCCATCGCACAATGAATTTTAAAAAAAAAAAAAAAAGTTAAAATGTCAGCCTTTCACAATCTGATTTGATCATATTCAAAAGAACCAAAAACAATACCTGTGTTAAGGCATTTGAATTTGTCTTTTAGATGCCACAAATACAATGAGTTCAAAAGAGAGTTTTGTCTAATGTTCTTGTTTTTATTAAAGTTACGATTTTAAGTTAACTGAATTTTTAGTTGAAGTCTTTTTTCATTATTAATTTTTAACAAACCTTCAAAACTTACTGTTGCTTTTTATAACAATCTACTTACTGATTTAAATTACAGCTGAAACAAAGCATTCAAGAAATTTGTGATAAAAACAAAAGTAAAAAGAGTTTAAAATGAACCTGATTAAGTATATAGACTAATATCCTCATCTTATTTTGAACAGAACATTTCAGATTATGTACCGTCCTATTTTCAAATTTCGTCTCTAAGTTTTATATGGAATATTATTTTCTTGTAAAAATGATGACTAATTCAAATAATTCATGGTAGAATAGAATATATCAATAAACAGCAATGGGCAGAGATTTTCTCATTATCTCCCATTTGAAAAAAAAAAAAAAAAAAAAAAAAAAAAAATTCATTTTAATCTTATTTCAATCAATAATTTTATCAGTGCCAAAGAAAAAAAAAAATTAAAAAAAAAAAAATTTTAAAAAATAAAATTTAAAAAAATAAAGACACCAAAAATGTCAATTTCAAATTCCCAAATTGTTTATCCCACCCTTCTTACAAGTGATAATTTATATATGCTGGTGAATATTAAACAAAAGCCAAGCCCTACTACCAATACTGAACAGATGGACAATATTTTCCAATATATCACTGGCACACCCCCACCTCCGCCACTAAAGACAAAATACTGACTTTGTCTTAAAAAGGTTTTGTAATCAGTAAGCTTCAGATCTCAAGTTCAATATTCTCAAAACTAAGCAATAAATTATAATCCAAATAGATAAACATTTATCTCAGCTATGAAACCTTGACTTACCGGAGAGAGAAAGGAAAGATTAATAACCCAGCAACAAATTACAACACTGTCAAAAATCAAAAATTATGTTTTGTAAAATTCAAACACACCATCAATCATACATAAGCTCACTATATCATGTATACAACACAGAAGTATATTTACTTCCAGGAGAAATGGAGATAAAAGTGAACAAAAAGACTATGCCAATATTTCAAAGAGGATTTTCTTTTTCAAACACTTGATATTTATGATAGCAAAAATTTACTTATTGTCATCCCATCTTTCAGGAAATTTACAATCTTTCATGGCAACTGCACCAACAAGCTTTTTTTTATCTCCCTAGTGCATCTAGGTCCCACCCTTTTGCTGTCAGAATTGTTGGCAGTTACATTTAACTATTTCTTTTCTTGCACTTCCAGACAGTGGAACTGCCGTCAATTTACTTACTCCCCTGAAAACTACAATCTTCAAAAATTTAAATGCAATATCAATCACCATCTTCTATCTTGAATCCTGTTCATCTTTTATCCTTTCCGCATTCATTCCCACCTTATACCCAGTCTTTTCTCTCACCTTCACTCTGTAACACCCTGCTTACTGCCTTGTATGGAGTGAAATGGTATTATTTTTTTTTTTTTTTTTTTTTTAAGTATCTATTCCTCATGCTCTAAAAGGAAAAAAAAAAAAAAAAAAAAAAATTAACCCCCCCCCCACATCCCTTTAAAGGTTGAAAGGAGTAAAAAAAAAATTTTTTTTTTAATGTCATTTTGTCCGCTTCTCTTTGACATACTTTTTTTTTATTTTTCTCTAGCTTTCTTACTTACCCTCTACCCCTCCTCCTTCACACTTTAACCCCTTCATCTCATTCGGTTTTCTCAGTTCTGTCCGTGTCTGGAAATGAAGTGACAGCCAGTTGATAGCTATATTGTGTTATACATAACACTTTACACACAGTGCACTGACGTTACACTAATACAAGCCACAAGTGATGAACCAGTATTTGGGGGGGGGGGGGTAAGCAATTATGCTAGTTTATTATAGACACAGGCCCCATAAACCATTAGGGTCAAATGGACACATATACTGCAGCCATAACAGCAGTGGTGCCCCTGGACCAAGATAACCTGACAGAGCCCAGGTTGGTTTTAAGTTTTTCTTCTCAGACTGGTTGCCAGTAGCAGGGCTGATTGGGTTCTCTTGCTGTGGGTTTAAATAGTAGGGTCGATTGAGCTCTCTTGCCCTGGCAAGAGAGCTCAATCGGCCCTACTCCTAAGGAGGAGAAGGAATGAATTCATATATTTCCCAAGGGTATTTGTGAAGAAGTGAACACAGGAATCTCAACCAGAATTCAAACTTGGCCCACCAAAATCTCTTAGTCACTAACCATTACACAACTCACACATTTTTCAGGACGGTGGTGTAGTGGATATAGGAGTTAGTTAAACATGTATTACAGTCATCTAGTGGCCATGATTTCAATTTCAAGATCAGGTAATGAAGTAGATACTGGTTCATCAGGAACAAAGAACTGGCATCACAGAGACAAACAAACCATCTCAGGTGAATCAATAAAATATGTCAAATCTTTTTACATACCTAGGAAGCAAGATAAATTCTACTGAAAAGGGTGTGAAAATTCACATAGCTAAAATGAATGTAATCTAGAAATCTGATCTACAACAACCGCAAATGGAGATTCTTTCACACCATGGTAGAGTCGGTTTTAATATAAGGTGCCACTGCCTGGTCATTAACCAAAACCTTAGAACCTCAGCTTGAAGGAACCTACACTCAGGTGCTGAGAGCTATACTTAACATCTCTTGGAGACAACATCACAGCTCTATGGACCCATACCTGATATTGCTACAATCTTATGTGAATGCAGAATGCGCATTGCAGGACACTGCTGGTAAGCAAAACAAGAACTTGCAAGTGATCTACTGCTCTGGATACATAGTCATGGTACAAGACAGGTTGGTTGGCTAGCAGCCACCTACATTGACCAGCTAGATTATGACACAGAATTCCACCACCGTAATGACCTTCCGACCTTGATGCAGGGCCATGAGTGTTGGTGTAATAAACTCATGAATGTACAAGCTAACTTGACAGAATAAAAAATAAATAATGATAACAATTGCAGTGTTTAACAAGATATCCTTTCAAAATCATATGACTTTAGGAAAGACTTATTATGTCTACAGGTATACCTTGGGTTACGTTGTTTCGAGTTAAATCATTCTTGATTATACATCATTTGTCAAAAAAAAAAATATATATGTAAAAATCAAGTCATTTTATTCGACTTCACATGTCTGCCACAAATACTGAAGTCGTAATATCACTAGAAGAGCGTTAAAAGCACATAAAATCATGTTGCTGTACAATGCATTGGCTAAGATTATTGAGGAAAACGAGTTTCTTCCTGAACAGATTTTTAACGTTGACAAAACTGGATTATATTGGAAAAAATTGCCAAGCCGTTCTTTCATTGCTAATGCTAAGCGTAAGCCTCTATAGCTGATGAATTATTTTATTCAGAATACTGTACGCACATATCATAAATACTGTAATATGAAATGAGGAGTGCTTATTTGTGGTTTACAGTGTGGTTATCTTGACTTAGGTCATGACCTGTGGAACCAATTAACGACGTAGGGTGAGGTATACCTGTGCTTGGTTTTAGTTGATGCCTTCTTCTCAAAGTCTCATCATAATCTGACAGATCCAAATCACAGAATTATGAAACAAAGTGACACATGTTTCTATTTAACTGTCAAATAAAAATGTAACTGCTTTTATATTGTAAACTTGAGAGCAATATACATGTTTTCTCATTTATATACAAGTCTTTGCAGAAAAATATTTTTAATTATTATTATTAAAAAAAAAAAAAAATTATTGACCTTAATTTTGTCCATGAAATAAGCCTGGTTATTTACAATACAAATATAAGCATAAGAATAGTGTTGACTATCAGAGAAAAATACTTGTTTGAAATTTGGCATAATCTCAATTATTAATAGCAGAAACACACAAGTTAATTGGATGAGCAATGAACCTGGCAAGAAAAATGTGGAGCAATGTAACTCGGGATAGAAAGCAAATTTAGTAATTGTATAGAGATATTTTACAATCACCCAAAAATATCAAGATGATATTTTTAATGAGGATAGTATCATTAGTAAAAAAAAAACATGTAATTGATCCGATTCAAATAGAACAAGAAAACTAAAATGAAGGTACTTTACCAGATTATGAGTATTGCAAAAAAAAAAAAAAAAGTAACTGACAAAGAATTATATATATATATCTGATTGTGTTATAGCAGGTGGGATAATATTAAACATTTACATTCAACAATTTTCTATATTTTTAGAGAGATTTAAAAAAAAAAAAAAAAAGTCAAAATAACCCAACAACTTATCACAGAAAACACAATTTGTTACTTTGAAAGTAATGCCTCCATTTTTGATTAACTTGGATCACAATATCAGAGACAGATGTTGATAGTACAGCAATAGAAGTTGATCCTTCAAGACAATAACCCATAATTTTTTTCCACCTTGTTACAAATAACAAGTTGGTGAAAAGTGTGTCATGCAAAAAAAAAAAAAAAAAAAAAGAAAGAAAGAAGTGTACTGATTGACATTCATTAATATGATGTGAGCACAGTTAAGCAGAGAATCATATATGATACTATGGACATGCACATAGTAAGGAACAAGGTTTTTTGTTGTTTTTTTTCTCTCAATCTCAAGTGTTTCTGTTGGATGGTTTTTATTAAGTTTGGTCTTCTAAAGAGCATCCACTTTAAACAAAGAAGAATGTAAATAAAAGGGGTGAGTGAGGGATTTTCAGAGATCAAGTGGCAACAAAACCAGAAATACATCCAGGTACTGTTCTATATTAACAGTCATGATTGGGACTGGAGAGAGTTCTGGTTCACCATTGACAAGAAATGGATGTGTCCATTGCGCAGTTACGAAGCCTCCATCTATATTGCCAGACACCATGTCAGGATGGGTAGATGACTGAGGAATTAGGGTGGGGAGAGCTGACATAGCAGAAGTTGTCCCAACCTACCCACCAAGAAGCAGGCAAAGCCCTGAATAAAACATTTATACATAATATGGGAAACAGAGTTCGTGTTCTTACTTATCAACGTGTCATGTGTCTTTAATCAGGTTACCTTTGGAGTATGCAGCATACCCCTGCCTCAGCTTTCAGTGCACTCCAACAAGACTGAGAATCAGAATGCAATGTGGGGTAACAATTGGTCAGTTGGTGGACAAACTCAGGTGATGGTTGTGCTGTATGTTTATAAATGCATTTTAGTTGTCATGACAGTGATGCGTGTGTGAAAAAGCAGTCCACCTCCCCCCACTGGTGCAGATTGTTACTGGCATGGCATCACCCAAAAAAAAAAAAAACGTAGCCAGTGCTGGTGATTAGGTTGGGTGGGGGGGGATAGCATTTGCTTGCTGAAAACTTGCTGCCTAGCAACAGTTTCCATAGAAATAAATAGGAGGCATTATTTTCATGTGGGGGAAAGGAGGAATCGACTACAGGCAAATACAACATTTGTTTTATTTAATTATTACTTTTCCTCTTTAAACTTGCCACTTGGAAATCACCCAAAATTGTACTAGATTCGCAAATAGGTCACACTGTTTTATAGTTGAACTAGTTAATGCAACCATCAGTTTTATTCTAATAGTTTCTTTTCTCACCTGTGGAAACCCCTCTTCCAATTACTTGCTTGCCTGCCACCTAGAATCTTCAAATATTTAAATGCAAGAATCAGTTGCCATCTTCTGTCTTCCTGAATCCTGTTCCTTTATTGTCCTTTCCTTCACTAAAGTCTTCTCATTCTCTTCCTGTAACCATCCCCCTACGTCCTACTGGCATCATCACCTTGCTTGGGGTGAAAGGATGATTGATTATATATCTCCCCAAATGTAATGAGAACAAAAATAATATAAATTCTAACGTTCACAGCATTAATTCAAAAGAGGACTCAATACCAATAGTAGTGCAATAATTATTTATTTATTACAATATTTACAAACGGACAAAAACAACTTGCTCACTACAAAGATGCATTCTTGTTTCGATGCGGCTGCCTCTTGACTGGTGAGAACCAAAAATGCTGAGATAAGCATTTTTGGTTATCACCAGTCAAGATGCAGCTGCATCGAAACAAGAATGCATCTTTGTAGTGAGCAAGTCGTTTTTGTCCATATGTAAATATTGTAATATATATATATATATATATATATATATATATATATATATTGCACTATGCTACCAAAATGATAAATTCATCAATGATTTAATTCATAATTATTACTTCTATTATAATTCAGTTTAAGACAAAAATTTTGATTATGAACAAATGATAAACATAAAAAATCGATTTTAAAAAAAAAACAAAAAAAACTACACAACTTTCCATTGACTTTACAGACTTAAACCAGTAAATGAAAGATGGAAGTTTCTTTGTGATAAAAAGAATGCCCCATAAAAATAAAGAATCTAGGAATATGATTCTTTGCCATGTTTTTGCATACATCTTCAAAAGTTTGAATCCAATAATCAAAGCAAATGTCTTATGCAATCACGTATTACAGTAGATTTGCCAAAATTAACATTGTCTTCATGAAATAAAAACATAACGGCAATATGATGACAAGAAAAGTTTAGCAAACATCTCCATCCTTTTGTAGCCTCTTACAAGCCTACACACAAGATGTGTGCACAATATATTCTTATTCACATCTCTATGAAGAATGACAAGCAAAGAAGCTCTGAAGGTGTACAACAATTATATAAGAGAAGTTTTGATGGCGATGGCCGCTATCTTCTGGTAGTCAATGCCATCAGATGCTCACCTTTCGCGTACTTGCTTCAAAGTAGTCAAATCCTCCACCGGTAGCCATAGTCTGGTTGCTATCAACTGTTGTGGCTGTTGTAGATGTGATGATACTGGATGCAGATGCGCGTCTCGTCAGTGAGTCTTCTGCCGTCTCTTCGTCTTCTGGATTGGTAGACAATATCTGATCATGGTTACCCATCTGGGATGGCTCTTGTGGCTGCCAAGACTGTGTCATTGGAGGAGGTGCCATCATCTGCTGCTGCTGCTTCACTGAGGCTCCACTAGTTGCATTTTTTTGACGAAGATCTGAAAAATTAATACGACATGAAATAAACTGATATCTCATATTGGCCATGTGATACCAAACACTATTCCTTCTGTGTTCACAAATATAAGCACACAAATTTGCCCTTAATGATCCAATATTCATGCTTCTTTTAATTACTGATCATTAATGTTATTTTTACCAGTCGGTTTAATTTTTACAAAATGGCTGGTCATCTTGTTAAAATACAGGGTGTGTCAAAAGTAATGCCATTTTTTTTATTTATTAACTTTTATTGAACAAAAATAAATTACAGTTGTTTTAAGAAAATTTGTAAGTATTGTATCAAAATAACATGATTTGTTATGATTAACAAGCTATTTAACATGTTCAAAATGCACCCCTTCATGTTCAATACAACACTGAACCCTACCAGCAACCATTCTACAAACCATTTGACACATTTCTGCATTAATTTCAGAAAATCTATCAGAAATTGCTGGTTTTAATTCAGGAACTGTTTTCGATAAAAGTTTGGTGGTGTTAGCTCTGGTGATCATGATGGCCACTCAATTGCTCCACCTTGTCCTACGACCTTGGCTTTAAAAAAAAAAAAAAAAAAGCAGAGGAGTGTGTTTTGCTGCACCTTTATATGACTTATGCTTCATAACTACTGAAGACAAATCCATTCAAATATTTGCAAAATAGTGTAATATCCAAAGATATAACTCTTTATCAAGGCAATTTTACTCTCCTCAAAAGGAGAACTGTTGATCATCTAGTATCACAATCATTAAATATGAAAGATGTGTTATTAAATGCCCGATCAGAAGCTGAATTAAAAGATTCCCAAAAGCAATCTACACTCCAAATTTCATTCTTTCCAAAAGGTCACTATCGTACACAATAAATATGACAATATACTGTCTCAAGAGCTGGAAAATAAATTTGGGCTTTCAAAAGGCTGGGGGGAAAAGAACATACCCTGAGAAGTGTATGTGGCTGAATCTGTCTGAGAAATGCCTTGGGATTGATAGGTGTATGAGGGGTCAGGAACTGCTTCAGTCTGAGGCTGCTGTTGCTGTTGAGTGTTGTAAGCATATTCTGAAAATAAAACAAAACTTACTGACAGAATTATTAAAATCCATTGCTCAAACAACAGAGGGATTCTAAATCTTGAGAGCTCAGATAGAGAATGTAAGCATTTAAGCTTCTTTTTCTTTTTAAATTTTTACTCGAAATCTAATTTAATGGACCTATATCTGATAGTATGTCTGAAGATGTCTGCCAGATATAGGTCCATTAAAAACACGCTGCCAGATATAGGTCCATTAAAAACACGCTGCCAGATATAGGTCCATTAAAAACCTGATAGTAATTATGTTTCTACCTATAACCTAATAATAACCCACTAGGACACTAGGTATTAATGGGCTCAAAAGTGGAAACAGTTCTCAGATCCATGGCATTTTGAAGTGAATAATCAATTCTCAGCTAGTCAAGTAAATCTGCTTAGGAAGCAGTCAATGCAATTTATACCATCAAATTAGAATATTTAAGTAATAACACATTAAAACATAACGGATGTTAAAACTATAGTGTGGTTTGAAACTTTTTTTTTTCTCCTGTCACCAATATATCTATGTCACTAAAATACACTACGAGTAAAACCCAAAAAGGATTTGAAAAATGTGACTGAAAAAAATTCAGATCCAGTCTAATGATTTGTACCTTTCAACCAAACAAATTAGATTATAACAATTGTCCTTAATGCAATAAACCATTGAGAGAATTATTTTCCCTCTATGGGGGAAATGAGTTTTTTGGAGTCTCCTCTCCCTACACATACTTTTGATGACAGAGAGATGTCAGAGACCAAAGACTGAGAGACTCACACCATTGGAATACTGATATTTCTACAAATTCCAATTCTATAATGCACCTTTTGAACTGCACAATACATGACATTCAAAATTATGGTGAAAAGATGCAGGGGGGGGGGGGGGGCTTAATAGAACCATTGCTATAGATACTCATAAGAAAAGAATGCCTGAGATTAATGAGGCTCAACAAATGGCTTACCCAAATTTTCACCATACCGCTGTTGCTGCTGCTGCTGCTGCTGCTGCTGTGGTTGCCCTAAATTGTCATAGAAAGTTGTTTGATGCTGATATTGTTGTTGGTAAGCGTCTTGAGTATAACTCGACATCAGTTGAGAGTTCTGCACATATGGACCACCAACTGGCACCTGTTGGGGATATCTTGGTAGCAAGGAATCCTGGGTATGATTCAAGTAGGCAGCTATCTCACCACTTTCACTACTGTTAGCAGTGACATGAGGTCCTAAAGGAGTGACACTTCCAGAAAGAGGCTGTATCGAACCATCCTACAAAGAAATGCAATAAAAACCTTCTGCTAAGCAAAATAAAGAGCTGGATTATATATTGTACCCAGGTGTAATAGAGATCAAATCAATTCTCGAGGGGTTCAGAGATTATCATCAAAATTTCTCCTTTTAAAGGAGAAAAAAAAAAAAAAAAAAAAGGATAGTTTGTATTTAACATCAAGGTAAACTTTTTGTCACTTTTAAAACTACAGACAAGAGAAATATAGATTCTTGCCAAATCTCAATTTTCTATTAAAAAGGAGTTTTATTTAAAAAATAGTTTTCAAATATTGGAGACATTCTCTCTATAGTTTGTTAAAAAGAAAAACTGAATACTAGTGTGTATTACAAAGTTGCAAATATGGAATAAGTCTTGCAAATAGTAAAAGTTTAAAAAAATGTTAAAAATTTACCCATACAACCATAATTAATACTTTACTAGTATTTACTTTCACCTTAATTTTTTTTTTTTTTTAAATTGTAACTTTTACTTAAGCCAAATTTCTTGGAAATAAAAGATAAACTCTTGGCAATATTCAAACTCATGTCATTCCCACTAAGAGTTTTTTCTTCATTTTCAATCTTGTGCTCTCAACTCAATGCTGCAGATTGATGGTCAAAGTTAAAGTTGCAATAAAAAGCAAGCAGAAAAATTAAAATAGAAGTAAATATTCATCAGATATAAATATTTAAGCAAATAAAAATAATACCGCAGTAATCGTAAAAGTTTATAATCAAGAATAATTCTTAATTTGATCTTTTGTAAACTAACAACAGATTATATTAAACTTCTAAAAGTAACCAATAATTGGAATTTGTAATTATGCAGCGATCAACAAGGGTACAAAATGAAGATGGTGTTCTGCAGCCTTTGGAATATTTTACTATTCTTTCTTGTACATTCTTTTCTCCTATAAATACCGATCTACTGATTGTCTCAAAAATCAATATTATCACTTGATGCCGACTCAAAGTCGGGGTTCCAGGGTAGTGGCACTACTATTCATCCAATGGATCCATAAGTACATCCAACACCTGCCAAGCACTCATCTGCTGCTATTTCACTCTACTCAACCTATTCAACATGATTGAAAATAAATACAGAGTGCAGTGTTTGCAGATACTCAATGCTGGTCTACCAGGAAATGGGGATATACGAATGTAAACTTATCCTCACTTTCACCATAATATATCTTTAGGTTTGTCATACAGCCTTTTGCACATGTGTGTTTATTGTTGGTATTATAGTGGTTAAGTGATCAAAGTTTGCACTTCATCACACCAGTTTTCTTACTGCTGTTACAAGGTAAAAAAATAAAAATGGCAGCTCTACTAGCAGCATTCACCAAGGGGGGGAAAAAGAGCAGTGATCGGAATCTGTAGAGAAAATGCTACTTCAGTGATGATAATTCACCAGTTTACCATAAATCTCGAACTTGCTGAATCTTCTCGTCAGTGGTGGTGGTTGACAGGCATCCTGCCCCTTCTTCATGCGTCATGCTTGTCCAGCCACTTTTAAAATTATCAATCCACTCATATACACTTCTACGAGGTAGTATACTGTCACTGTACTGTGTTGTGTTAAAAGCCTCCAATGAATTTCAGCCCAACACACCTGACCGGAGAAATCAGATCACTGCTCTTTATTCCTCCTTAGTGCACACTGCTAGCAGAGTGGCCATGTTCACACTGTAATAGCAGCAAGAAAATTGGCACAATCAAGCTCAAACTTTGATCCCACGACAACAATAGTACCAACTATAAGCACACATGAGCAGAAAGCAATGTGACAAACCTAAAGATATTGTGAAAGTGGGGATAATTTTTGGTTTAGCCTCATAGACGCAGTAAGGCATCATCAGTATGGTATATGATTGGGGACTAAAAGTTTTCAACCCAAACCATTTCACAAAATCTTTCCAAATAAGCAAATACAGTGTAACCGGAGAAGAAGTCTCTTATATCCGGGTTTATCTTATATCCGGGTTTGGTCTATTATATATACATTAACACAGGCTCTAATTTGGGACCAGATAAAATCTCTTATATCCGGGTTTCTCTTATATCCGGGTTACACTGTATCAGATACTTTTTTTCAGAAAGGCTTCTTGTTTCAGGTAGCAACTTTTCAGAACTCCTTTGCACTGATGTCCATAACATGAAAAATGCTGAACCTTTTTTTTTTTTTTTATTTATTTTATTCATAAAGGCCAAGAAAATAAAATTATCTTTGCCTACATATTTACAGGTTGTTACAGGATAATTCCTCATAAGAATAAATGGAGATTCTTAAATATCTTTTTAGGTATATTGGACACTTTCTAAAGCAAGGAGCTGGTCAAATTACTGTTAGCAATTTTTGGAAAATCTGCAAATTTTTCAAAATGACATTTCACATATGAAGACCTACCTCAAAACTCTGGCACACATTACTCAGCTGCTGTAGCCACATAGGGTCAGTCATATCTCCCATCTGCAAATGCTGAGGGTCGTAGCATTTCAGGCGGTTAGAGATCTACAAAAAGAATAATAAATAAAAGATGATGAAATATGCTCCAAATGGCTGTCTTTTTATAAATTTTAGGTATGAGGCAAGAGACCTGACACAGTAAAATTCATTTGACACTAAAATCACTGCAGCATCACTTGCCATGGTTGCAGCCATATGCTCCACAAGAAGTCCCCAGAAACATACACAAGTTTGTAAACTGCTTTGATTTGTAGAAAAGTTATTTTTCTTTTATGACACTATCACTATAGTCAGAAATATAGACAGATACACTATCACTAAATATTTTGAAATATTAATGTTGAAATGTATTAAAATCACAAAAAAGGTTTTAAGCTGATTGTTAGCCATTCAAAGTAAGTCAAATGTAAAAGTAATTATAGAAAAGCAACAAAGAAATAAAATGGCCTAGTAGATAAAAGTGTTGGT
Organism: Acanthosepion esculentum; assembly: GCA_964036315.1. Lineage (NCBI taxonomy): Eukaryota > Metazoa > Mollusca > Cephalopoda > Sepiida > Sepiidae > Acanthosepion > Acanthosepion esculentum. The sequence goes on along the minus strand of OZ038503.1, from coordinate 25,135,554 downwards.
TGGATCCAGTGACTTGACTCAAAGTGTTGTGAGTTTGGTGCCTGACTACGGCAGTGGTGAACAAAAACTTAGAGTTACATTAAAGGGAGATAACTGAGACACCCGTAGGAGGCATGGCATGTGGAGTGGGAACAATCTGCTCCAGTGGACAAAATGAAAGGTTCAGTTCAAAATCCCAATCACCTGAAGAAGCCTGGAGCATACAATGGCCATAACGTGAATATGGCAATAAAGATGAGGACAACAGTCTGAACAATTTAAATAACAATAAAATAAAAAAATAAAATAAAAAATTTTTTAAAAAAAGCAGATTTAGGTAGTTTTAAGATTTGTTTTTATTTTGTGTCTATTTTGCAGACAAATTATTTTACAAGTCATTATTATATAAAAGGAGGGATGTAATTTGATTTTAGTTGCATTTTATGTTTTTTTTGTTTCTTTTATATTTTGGAGTAGAATTTTGTTGCTTTTAAGAATTCTAGAATGGCTTTCGGTTCAACACTCTCAAGGTACAATGTAGAAGTATTTTTGTATAGGTACCAGTTTTTTGCAGTTAATGAAAAAATGTTTGACAGTGAATATTCTCGGCAGTTTGGGAATTTTGGAGGTTTTTCATTTTTTAGGAGAAACGAGTGGGTTATGTGAGCGTGTCCGATTTTGATTCTTGTAAGTGCAATGACATCTTTTCTTTAGTGTTTCAAACTGTGATGTTGTACAGTCAAAATGGGTTTTATTTGATACAGTTTGTTGTGTGTGTGTGTGTATTCCATGATTTTTGCCATTGGTTGAGGATGGAAGAGTTAATTGTGGCTTTCAAGTCTGTAAAGGGAATTTTTGAATTTGATATGTTCATTGAGAGGCATTCCTTGGCTGCCTTATCAGCACTGCTATTTTCAGGGATCCCAATATGGCTAGGTATCCCACACATTATGATATGTTTTTGATTGAGTAAAATCTATTCAAGAGTTTGGTGATTAGTGGGTTGTTCAGGTTTTTATTATTGAAGGCCGTCAGTAAAGATAGCAAGAAGAAAAAAAAACTGATACACATTATTATCACTTAAAGCAAAATGAAATATAAAATATGGACAACTATTTTTAGTGAAAAATAGCTAATACAAGTAGCTACAAGAATGACAAGGGGAACACCAAGTCTCAGAAAAAGACTAACATCCAAACAAAATAGTTTTTTAATGTTATGAATAATTTAAAAAAATATAATGAAAATATTAAGGTATGGGTGAAAGTGGTTTTTTTGCTGAATAACAAAAGAAAGTCGATTACATTTTATAAAAAGTTTTCTGCACATTTTTCTTATTTCTATTTAATTTATCTAACATGTTTACATTTCAAACAAATTGATCTTGAAATATTTTAATATCAAACCTGCAACTGCTATCATAAATAGTTTAAGCAGTTTCTTATCAGTCATAATTATACACTGGTAATAACACAAAACAAATAGTCTATATACTTACATCAGCAAGCACCTTCACAACAGTATATTGATAGTAGACTGGGTTTTGTATCACAGTAGAGGCTATCACTTCACAATAGTGCAATGCCTGGAAATAAACAAGTCAGAATTATACTTGACATGAAAACATTACACAAAAGAACATCATTGTCTCTATGACAATATAAAACTATTCATCCAGCAATATTAGCTTCTCAGGAATCTAACACAGTTGCTTCATTTTCATGAACATTTTTAAAGACAAAAAATAATTTTGCAAAAAGAGTGTTGAACTTGGAAGTAAAGTAAAAAGGAATCAAATTTAGAATACATTTACTTCTAGTAAATGTTATTATTATTATTATTATTATTATTAGAAATTAACGGCATATCAACCCACAAAGGTTATTTAATGCCTACAAGTTTTTCTGAGAGATTCATATGAAGAGAGTAAGTCTTCATTATTAGTAATCATTTTGCAGAGCAGTTTTCATCGGTTTGTCCTATAAAGAGGGGCTTTAATGATAGCTAAATGTTGTTGATAATCGCTTTCTTCTAAGATCAGAAGTTGGAGAAACTTATTCCTTTCAATTTAGTTTACTAGTAAATGTAGTGAGAACAAAAGTATGCAATAAGAAACCAAGACGTTCAATGTCTTTAATTTGAGAGTTGTCAGATTTGTAGCAATGAATATCTGAATAATGTAATCACCGAGTCAAAACAAGAAAAGAAAATGTCTTTTAGAGAAAATCTGAACATTTTAAGTCATATCAAACTGAATTGTGGTTGTTAGTTATCGTAAGATAGAAATGAAAAAGCACTCACCAAAAAGTAATAATAAACAGATAAGATTTATAAATTAATACTTTTTTTTTTAAAACTATTTGCTTCATAAATATGATCACCTGCTATCCAATAAAAGGAAATAAAATATTTATTTTTGTTATAAATATTTAATTATATAATTACATAACAGTAGATACTGGAAAGTTATCCACTCAAACCCAATTCCCCAAATCTGACCCAATATCAGCCCCCCCCCCAACTAAATTCCTTCTTGGCTTATTCAAAAACCTTTAAGCACTCTCTTATATAGACCAAAAATAAGCTATCAAGTACATAAAAAAAAATGTTTGACTAATTGACTGATAAAAGTTTAGTCAAACATAGCTTAAAAAAACAAGTGTGGGAAGAGAGAGTGATAGCCAAGAAACAAAATTCCCACTACCATATCTACACAAAAAATAAATCCTTAAAATGAAAGGCACATTAGTGAGCTCAGGCAAAAAGAAATGATGCAGCCAGTTAATATTCTTCTTGAGAAACTCATCAGTTGAAGGTTTATTGAGTTTGGTTTGGTTAAATTTAGTTTAATGACGTGTCAATCCTGATGCATTCTCTTAGGCCAATCAGGTGAATACATATATTACATATACACATGCACTTTTTCTCTAGTTCCAATAGTTGGAAGAACTCAGTTTGGTAGCTACAATTGGTTTTAAATAGATTGTTTAATCCGTCAATTTAAATCCGTTCAAAACCAGTACTTCTTATATACCCATAGATAAATATTTTTTACGGGGATTTTAAAGGAATTTCTATTTCTTTTAGAAACCCTATTATCTGGCTAGGGGCCACCATCTTTAAACAATGTTTTTCTATTTGTGACATAGTATTTACTCTGTTTAAGCTGATAGCTTTTACATTCAAATCAGAATATTCTTAACCATCAGTCTATGTACATCTTCAGCTCTTAACAAGTGTACACGAGTTAGTCTTGTATGTCTAATACAAACTATTTAGCACAGTGTCCTTCACATGTTTAGTAGTTTTGTGTTTTCCTGTCTGACATTTGGTTGGTGTTTATAAAGTTTATTTTCTAGGAAGGTGCCCCATATTGCTTGCCCTTTGCTCTTTATACAGTTGTTAATTTTCTTTTTAAAATCATTATACGAAATTTTTATATTAGTTATTTCCATGCTACAGAGGTTTTTTTTTTTTTGCTCATTCATCTACTTTTATCTATGCTAAAGTAACGGATTTTTGTAATTTTACCAGAGGTTGTTATAAGTCTCTTGGTGGCTTGTTGCTTTTCCTTTTAGGGCAACCATAGATGATAGGGAGTCAGTAATATCACAAACTCCTGCTCTACTGAGCTCCTTATGAGATCAAAAGCCATTCTCATAGGAAAGTGCATTGGTAGAGGAGAATGCTTATAAAGACAAAGATGGTTTGGTTTGGTTTATGACATATCAACCTCAATGAGTCATTTAATGTCGACAACTTTTTTCTTTTTTTTTCTGGTAATATTTTTGTTTTGTCAAAAATCTATTTCTGTTAATATTTTTTTCCTCAAAAATGTATAGCTGGTAATATTTTTTTTTCTTCAAAAATGTATAGCTGGTAATATTTTTTTTTTCTTCAAAAATGTATAGCTGGTAATATTTTTTTTTCTTCAAAAATGTATAGCTGGTAATATTTTTTTCCTCAAAAATGTATAGCTGGTAATATTTTTTTCCTCAAAAATGTATAGCTGGTAATATTTTTTCAAAAATGTATAGCTGGAAATATTTTTTTTTCTTCAAAAATGTATAGCTGGAAATATTTTTTTTTCTTCAAAAATGTATAGCTGGTAATATTTTTTTTTCTTCAAAAATGTATAGCTGGTAATATTTTTTTTTCTTCAAAAATGTATAGCTGGTAATATTTTTAAAAAAAATATTATCAGCTATACATTTTTATTGTATTAACGTATTGCTGGTAATATTTTTTTTTTCTTGGAAAATTTATTTTTGGTAATAATTCTTTACAAAGTATTTCTGGTATTAAATCCTATTTTTACACTTTTATAATGCTTTTTACCTCAGTTTTGGGGTTAACTATTTGCTCATAGCTGGGACCCTAACGGGTGCTACCACCCCGGGTCAGGGTGGACCTGGGAACACCAGCAATTAAGAGTAGGTTCCACGCTCCTCAAAGCCTCCTGATCAGAGACCTTGCTGTTGGACGTAGTTTATCATCATACCCAGGACGCAGACAAAGATGGGTTACATGTGAAAATGGGAGTAACAATAATAATTGATAATGTTAGTTCTGATGAAGCCACAACACATGTCAAATGATAAACAAAGGACCAGGAAATAATAGAAACAAAATCTACCAAAACTGAAGAGAACAAGGATGCAGCCGTAGAACTTATTTAGCTCAAGTCGATAGGACTTTGTAGATCCCAGTAAATACAGTGATTTTTTTTGTTCACAAAAAAATAGTGTAGAGGTTAATGTTTAATTGCAGTGTTAAGAGGATTTCTTTTTAAGTTTGTGATTTATTGCACTTAAATTACCATGTATCTTTTGTTACTTACCTCATGAGTCAGTCCATAATCTGCAAGGCGACAGGCATACAACAACTTGTAAGGCTGAAAAGAAATAATGAAAAACATGAGCACATCAACATTTATATTGTTACCAAAGGTCCAGCCCAGGGTTTTGGCCTGACTGCACCCCAAAGAAAACTGTTATTAGACAAAGAAAAGGGGTCATGAATATGTTATTGGAAAACATGCAATAAAATACAATACTAATGGTGTGCAGATTTTCTTATATAAACCTGCCAGATTGAGACAAAGAAACCAGATGACAAAATGGGTTTCGTTATAAACCCCACCAACCACCCCTCTTCCTGCAAGAAGCCCAATACATAAGATATTGTTATTACGAATTATTACAATTACTGCTAGAATAATTTTCCTGTTCAAAGATTGTCAAGCAGGTGCCATAGAAAGACTAATAATTCAATCCTTATGTACTTTTAAATTCAATTTTTTTTTTCATTAAACTCATCGTTAGTGAACAAAAGAGTTTATTTGTGCTGTGAAATTGGTTCTCGGCAGAGACAAACGAGTTACCACGGCTGCAAAAATCACACACACCAGAAATCTCCATGGAATCACAACCACCACTGGGAGAAATCCCTGTAGAAGCTGTTTAACACCCAGCAATTGACATGCAATGGCTATGAAAATCAAAAATACCACTGGCAATACCAAAAACACTACATTATCTACAGACAGATGAAACGAAACAAGTGCAGACCGAGCAGGTTATAGTTACACTACCAGATACTATTCAAATTAATCATACATACTGCAAGCGGATAAAAAGTTTCTGCTTCTTTTATTATCATCATTTTTGTATGTTATTCTTTCTGCTTTGTATCTTGTAGAGCCGGGTCCAAAGTAAGGTCCTTAGGCCCTATAGGAGAATAGCCATCTAATTGATAGCACTTTTCTTAGTATATGGGATGTTCCTAGTAGGGCGATCTTCTGGGTAAATTGTATGTTGATGTTACCTGGGACACTTAGTAAAATTGTCCATTCCTTTTCTCACGTGGTCCAGAGCTCCGATTAATGTTGGTAGTCTCAGTCTTCATTCCCCACATCCTGTTCATCTTGATTTCCAGGTCCTTATATTTGGACAATTTCTCAATAATTTTTATGGAGGTGTTTCTCTAAGATGTTACTGCTATGTCAATAAGCATATACTTCCTGAAATTCTTGTCTTTTTATGATCATATCAGGTCTGTTGGGTTTTTTTTTCATGCCAGTTTGAATTAGCATGTCCCAGGACAGTTACATTGTTATTTTGAGTAACCATCTCTCAATGATTTCGATTTTGTGCTTCTTGCATATTTTCCAGTGCACATATGTCGCTATCTTGTTATGTCTGTGGGTATATTTATTTTTTACTAGTTTCAGACATCCTAAAATAATGTGATCAACAGTTTCATCATACTTTCTGTTAGTTCCATCCTTGATGATATGACAATGATAGGATCTGATTGCGAAGCTTTGGTCCTGAGCTGCAATAATTAGGCCATTTGTCTCAGTTTTCAGTCCGGTGTTCCTCGGCCACTGAGGTGTTTTCTGTTGGTCTACATCTGCTTCTTTCATTCTTTTCAGGTATTTGCCATGCAACACCTTGTCCTCCCAGTTTTTGTTGTAATTTCATTTGGCTAAGTTGTTTTACTTTCTACTTTAACCATTGCCATAGCTGGTTTATTATTATTATTATTATTGTTATTGCTGCTAAAAAGAAAGAAAGAGAGAAAGGCATCTTCACAAATCATTTTTTCTGGTTTCCTGATTCTATGCATGGTCAGGGAGGGACATGAAAAACTTACCGAAATGAATGACTAAATAGGTTTTAAGACTTTTTTTGTTTCTTATACATATTTGCATATAAGAATCTAATATTGTCAAAAGATTTCACATTTATCAAAATAGGAGAAAATAAACACCTGCTAAATTTTATATTTTCTCTGACAATTCAGAACAAATAGGAAATTACAGATCTGACAGACATTATCAGAAACATTTCCCAAGGAATTTTATTTCTTGTTGCTGCAATATGATTGCTTGTGAAACTCTCTTCCAGCTTCCCAGTCAACGTCAGACTTCAAAAATTTAAATGTAATGTCAATTGTTATCTTCTGTCTTCTTTATTCTTGTTTTGTTCTTAAATTCACTAACATTCAGTTACTCCTTGTGCCTTAGTGGTTTTATTGCCTTGCTTGGGGATGAAATGATTAGAAAAAAAAATGTCTAGTATCATTGATTTCAATCTTTGAGAAAAATTGCAAAATACTTTCCCCTCCCCGTTAAAAAAAAAGACTGAAACGTACATATGAATGCTGATATTTTTTCTTAGCCAATAAAATAGGCCGGTTCTTGGTTTCATCTGACTCGGTCCTGATCTGCCTCATTTTGAAGTCAGAATGACCTGTTCACTTGTCTGAACTTGCTTTTGTGTGTCAACGCCAATTCTTTAGTTTATGAACATTTTACTTTATTACCGCTGATTTGCCTTGAATATATTGTTTGCTTGCTTTATATTATTTTTGTCCTATTCCTTTCTTTTCTTTTCCATTGCAAACTTTGTAAAATTCTGTTTGTTGGACAGTTCTGTTACTTATTGTACATTTGACCATGGCTACTCACTCCACAAATATTAAAACAACTGCATTAAGAAATGTAGTTCAGTTGATTTTCTGACCACATTGCTTCCTTGCAAATGACCATAAAAATCCTTTGTGGTACACCTGAATCAATAACAGTGCAGGTATGCAATGAAACATCTGCATTTCTTGCTCACTTAGAAATGCAATGCAAAGGAAATGCCATTAATTTCTTAAACGTCTCAGGGATGTAAACAATATACAAATTATTCACTGCAAATTTCTTACTGGGAATTTTATTTTAAAAACCTTTCCCAACTATTTAAAATTGAAACTTTAAATAGAAACTTAAACTGCAAGTATTTTCAAACGTAAAATTTAAATTTGCATAAACTTCTTTTAATTTAGATTTAATTTCAGAAAATGTATTTTTCAATCCTTCAAACTAAATTTTGACTTTAAAGAAATTATTTTAACACAAGGATAGCTTTAAATATCTAAATGAATGAATCTGTTTATTTTTTCCGTTTTTTTTTAGTATAAAAGTTATTTCCCTTGGAAGCATTCAGATAAAATAACGTTAAACCTGTTTATCAAGTGAAGAAAAGTTCACTTTAGGCACAACCAGAAGAATTCATTTAAATTGCTATTTTGTTCTATAAAATTAATAAAAAAAGGAAACTCACTTGAAAAGAAGGCATTAAGTACATAGAGTTTCCAAGCAACTGGGCATATTCAAATATCTCTGTACACTGTATTGCTTCATTGGTGGCAAACTCATTCAATGATAAACTTTATAAAAAGAAGAAAAAGCAGCATTTAATACTGAGCACTAAAATAGACTATACATTATGAATTCAATAATTAAGCGCAGCAGAAATACCTCCCACATAATGGTAAGACATTAGCTAGATAAAGACAACATTGCCACTAATGTCCTACCATTATGTGGGAAGTATTTCTGCCACACCCTGTATTTCAATATCTGGTTTAAAACATCTACATAGAGTTACAACAAAGATGATCAGATTAATCAGAAGTGGTAGGCAATAAAAGTTCATTCTTAAAAGAAAAATTTAAAATTCTAAATAGAATCAACAAAAGTAGTTTCAGCAAATTCTCAAAATCCTTTCTCTGCAAAAACGTTTTCTCTATGAGATTTTTCTTTGTTTAAATTATAAACTCTGAGACTTACTCTTTTGTGAAATAATATTTATCAAATTACTTGTTCATCATATTTACTTTATTGCAGAATTAGTTGTTCAAATATTGTAAAATAGTTAACTAGTAATATTTAATAACTTAAAGTATTACTATTTATGAAAATAAATGAATTAGTAAGAAAAAATGTTTTCATGGTTTTGATATTACAAAATGAACATGGAATATGAAATAAGAAAAGCAACAAACAATAAAATGTTTAAAAAAACAAAAAAAAAACAAGTTGACAATCCTAACCTGTGGGATGATCCAATCAATACAAGTTTTGAACTCTTCTTACTGTAGGTACCAAAGTTTACTTGTGCCATCAAGTAACAAAAATGGCTGGCATGGAGGCAACCTTTGGAAGCTGGAACAGACAAGTTTTGAAACGATAAAAGACTAGTTTAAAAAAGGAAGATAGAAACTATAAAGCAAGACAGAAGTCAATATCTTTGACAATGTAACATTTCCAAAATCTGTATAAAAAAAAAAAAATTAAAAAAAAAAAAAAAAAATCAACATTTTTATTTCAATCATATAGTTTCAGAAATATACCATTTCTCTTTCTCCACATCCTTTCCTTTACCACTCCTATCTGCCCTTCCTCCAACCCTTCTATAACCCCATGCATGATAGTGGCCTCCAGCCTTGCTTGGGGGTGATATGCTTAAAAAAAAAAAAAAATGTGGGTCCTCTTTGAAATATTGTTTTAATGTTTTCTTTATTACTTTCATTTTTTTAATAGAATATCAAAACAAAGATAAATTAATATAATTTCCATGTTACTATGTTCCATGAATTCAAAATCTGCCATTGCATTGTCCAAGATACTGACGACATCAGGAAAACTTGGTGGTTAGTGTCAGAATCAACTATGTGTCATTGGTTCCAAAAATTCACCTTTGGTGATCTGGATGAGTCTGGTTGTGGTGACAAGTTATCACTTGACAATGTAAAATTGAGGCCATTCTTCTGAAGTTAATATTTTGCAGTTTTATCCCCTAGTTTCTGTGTCACAGTAAATAGACTATGAACATTTTAATATTTGTTACTTCCTGTCCAATTTTAGCATTTACAGTGTCACATATTAGAGTGAATGGGGGGGTAAACATATTTAATAAATCCTACCTATGATATCCCAATGTATTTAATAGGAAAAAGATAAATACAGCTATTTTTGCTAAAACACATTTTCATTTTATTCTAGCAAAAATACAAAGATGAATAGGAAGATAGCTTTGCCTAGCATCCAGTTCACCCAGTCTTTTGAACAGGAGCAGAGGTTTATCCCTTGTTTCCCTGTTTAGAATTTGGTTTGCAGTTCATTTTAAAGTTTACTTACACACTATACTTCTAACGTCTCCAACTGAACTCTGAAATGGTCACTAATTCAATCTTGACCTCTTCAAGTCTAGTGTTAGCCATTATCTTTTCTGCATAGCCCCAAGAATTTCACTGCTTGCCCCTTTTTTACACTAATACAACACCACACTGTAACCATTAACCTTAGTATAAAAAAAAAAAAAGCTCAAATAGAATTTCAGTTTTCTAGTGGCGAGAAAGAATTGTTAATTTTAATAATGCTTTATATATCATGTTTTGAAAAACAATTTGTTGAAGAAACTAACAATATTTTTCTGTTTCTTGATTTTGGGGAACTGGTCCTAAAAATATGATGATGTATGGTTAGACACATTTTTCGAGTATTATACTAAGAGAACAATAATGGTATAATAGTGACATACCTAAAGTGTCTCCAAGAGTTGTAATGCTCTTCTTGTCCAACTCTGGTCTACTGGAATGGTTTGACAATATCATGGCGAGATGAGGTCGCCAATCTCCCCAGTTATCATCACACAAACTCTGGAAAACAAAAACAAATACAGTTTATTCTCTCTTGGATTTTAAATTATGAGCATCAATTCTGATAGTACAAAACCCAAAGATGTAAGCAATATTTTATATTGACATACCTTCTTAAAGATGAAATCTATTGAAAGCCTTATTAAAGATAAATACTTAACAAAATAGTCAATATATTGCCTTTAAATTTTAAATACAAGCAATATTGTTGACATTCTTTCAAAAAAGTATTTTCAGAAGTGCATATCAATGAACATTTACTGCATTTAGAAAGAGCTAAGAGAAGAACTGACTTGAACTGTACCCGACCTGACAAATGAAATGCATACCAAACACTGCCAAGACTGTAACAGTTATTTCCCTTTGTTGCACCAGATTGTCTTGATCGACTTCCAATTAAATATAGTCGCCCAATTTTCAAAATACAACCATCAGTTTTTTAATATTTTTTTTTAATATGTTGTTTAAAGATGGAAAATATTCATAAAATTTAGCTAACTGAAATATTACTTACATGGATCTTGTAGTATCATATCATTCAGTACAAAAAGTTTTTTTTTGTTTTTTTTTTACAAAAAAAATAATACCGATATTAGAAATAGATTGCTAACAATGTTTAACCTTCGTGCCTGAAAGAAGTGTGTCAAAAGGATGGTTTTTCCCTTGACACCACTATTATTTTAACTACTTTCACTCTTTACCATTGTTTTAAATTGTAATAAAACCTAAACATATGAAAGTGAATTCGTACATTTTTTTTATTTTTAGATTATTTACTTACAAGAATAATTTTATATTTACAATATTCTAAAAACTACCATTAAAACTAATGCCATGCAATATTTATCATTTACCAATCTATAAAAGAAAATATGAAAATTTATTTATAAATTCATAAACATTTACTAAATTATAAAAATGTGAATAAGGAATCATCATTATTTACCAAAGTTTGAATCAGTTTGCAATTAGCCAATGCTATGCCAACTATTCCATTAGAAAATATAATAGTGTTTAATATTTTTGTTGTCAATTCTCAAGAACAAAGAAAATGTATAAATTCACTTTCATAGGTTTATGTTTCATTAAAATTTGAATCATTGCTTTAAAAAAAAATACTGCCAAAGAGTTAAGATAGTTAAAATAATAGCGGTGTTTTGTTTTTTTTCTTCAGGCATGAAGGTTAAACATTGCCTTAATGCTTTTAAATTGCTGAGAAGACAATGACTGGTTACAATTAGCATAAAAAGAGAAATAAATTGGATGTAAACAAAGAAAATTTCCATAATGATAAAAATTATGTAGTCTTTCCTATTTATGATAAAACAGCAGTTTCAAATTTTCTGGTCAATTTTCAAAAGATTGGAAATAAATCATATGGCTACTTACAGTAACTGAGGCTGGTTGACGTCCAGACATCAACTGGTACAACGTTTGCAAGGGATCATTCATTTGAATTGCACTGTTAGCAAATCTGAAAAACACATTCAAAAATTTAATTTTCTCTCTCCTTTTATCCACCTCCATGGTAAAATAATTTTTGTGGGTTCATGTTAAATGAACATAAATACAAAAGTTCAAAACTTTGTACACACAAAAAAAAATCTTACAAATTTTGGTAAATAATAATTTGCCTACAATAACATAATTCTATAATATTTACATAAATATATTTAAAACGAATGTACCGGTAATCGTTAGAAAGTTTTAATAGTGAGATGCAATGAAACAAGTCTTGAAAGAATGTAATGAGATGCAATAAAACAGGAGATAAAAAATTCACAATGAAAATAGAAGCCAATGAACTGGTTAATTAATCTGTTCCCTGTATATGTTTTAAACATTCAATAGTATCTTGGAGTCATTGGATACTCCTGGTATTATATAAAATCACTTTTTGTTCAATATCATTTCATGTTAAAGATTTTATGTTTTTAATATAACTGCAAAATGGGAATATCTCTCAGAAAGGAAAAGATTAGCAACAGAACAACAAAGACAGCAATGACAAAGCCTATTTCAAGACTAAGTTGAAGCAACACAAAGGTATCTGAGTGCCTCACATGAAAGGCTTGAACAAATAAAACTGCATTACAAGAAACGAAGGAGTAAAAGAATTGATTACTTAAACGATTCATTTTGTTCAGGAACTAATTTTGTCTAAATGCAGATAAATATTTTATTTATATAGATTGTTAAAATGATTAAGGGAAGTAATCACTCATAAATTTACTAACTCCAGTTGATTTACCTCCCTTCTGACGACAGATAGGACAGGAAATGTATAAATAAATACACATTGATAATTATTATTTATATAGAGAAAAAGAGGAGGATTTTTACATATAAATCTTTAAATAACATCTCTTCCAATTATTATTGTTATCTTCCCAGGAGCTGTTTCCTGAAAACATCTTCTATCAGTAACCATTGTGACATGGAAAAATGTGATAATAGTAAGGAGATAAAATACCAATTTCAGAGATGCCTTTGTTTTTCCCAATGTTGATAAAAATTCTCATTATAAATTCCATTTTTAAAAAAACATTATCTTATGCACACACACACACAGAGAGAAACTGGAGACAAACAAATTTGTAACAGATTGCAATCTTGAAAGTTTTTAACCACCATTCTAGTTTCCTCTAACTTACCGTGTCATGATATCAGCATGGGTCCTGTTGTCCATCTTACTGGCCAAAAACAAAGCATGTCCCCAAAGGTTGTTCTTCATTGCCCAGCGTAAAGAATCCTAGGAAAAATTTCAATAATTAGATAAGAATTGATCTAAAATGAAAAATTTGGGAATAAAGTTCCGTGTGAAAACAGCTACGTGTTTTGTGTCTAATTCTAGACAAAAACATAAGACTGACGTGGGAGATTTTTATTTTTTTTGTGTAGGCAACAACTTTGAAAAGATAATTCTTTTCATTAATGATCTGGGGATTCAGCCACGCCAGGCAGTCAAGAACCATTGGTCAAAGAGTGACCGAGGTGGCAGGCACAGATGAAACACCGAGGAACATGGAGAAGCTACCTACACCCACTGAGGAGTACTAGTGGCAGATGCTGGTAAGAGAAGGAAGAAGTTATGGGGTGGATCAATACCTGCAACCACCACCCATGGAAAAAGGAATATCCCAAATTGGAAAGTAATTAATTTTCAGAACCCAGACAGTGGGAAATGGGCTCTTTGTGGCAGGTAGAGAAAATACTGAATGCCCCAAATGCGTCATGTCCCTTACACAGGTTTTGGGTGAATGTCAATAAATACGAAGGTCTTGAAGTGATGAACCCAGATTGTTCCAGCCACCAGACAAGAAACACCCCATGTGACTGCCTACCGAAGAAAACCTCCGACATCAGCCTTGTTCCAAACTTCACCAAGTCAGCAAAGTGTCACATCTAACTTAAGAAGCAGGTTGGGTCGATAAACATCCGCATATGAACTGCTAGATTTTGACCATGAACTAACCAACTATTGTACGAAGGACCATATATAAAAACATTTATTTTTTTTATTAAAGTATTTTTTTTTCTTGCTTTTTCATTCCACTTGAACCAGCCCAATATGAAGATACTGGATGACGATTTGATACTGGCCGACCTTATGATCAAAACTGATTACAACGTGGGATAAGGCAAGGCCTGGATCAAAGCAATCACCTTATTGATCAGCCATGGATATTGGACAGTTGAACGACCAAGGAGGGACTTGAGGGCAACAAATATATATCAACATTTATTGGGGCAACAAGTATTTCCTTTTTTCAAAAAGAACACAGAGCAAACAAGTTAAATTTTTAAGTACTTTTACATGTCACAACCAAAGTGATGTATTATTCAAATTTATAATTCCTAATAGTAATAAATGTGCGAATGTAAAACACGTTCAACTGAATTAAGCTTCAACTTTGAAACCATCTAAAATTATTAAAGAATCTGAAAATATTGGATATACATTTTAAAATAAAAAGAAAAGAAAAAAGGCTCATGAATATATTTGGCCCCTGCAATACATTGCATAATATATATCAATGATATAATGAAAAATGACATAAATACCCTGCTCGAACAGAAAAAAAGTATCCATTATCTCTAATATGGAGTTTGATAATATCAAGAGTTTACATTAAATTTATGTTATTTAATTCTATTATTCATTCTTGTTAATTGAAAGAGAAAAAAATGACTTGATTCCATTCAATCAAATTGTTACTCAAACTAGTATCATATTTTCTCGTGCATAACACAACCCATGTTTGTGTTGAGAAAAATACAGAATAAATTACATCCTTGAGTATAATACGACCGTGTTTCTGAAGCTAAAAACACAGAATAAATTACATCCTTGAGTATAATACGACCGTGTTTCTGAAGCTAAAAACACAGAATAAATTACATCCTTGAGTATAATACGACCGTGTTTCTGAAGCTAAAAACACAGAATAAATTACATCCTTGAGTATAATACGACCGTGTTTCTGAAGCTAAAAACACAGAATAAATTACATCATTGAGTATAATACGACCGTGTTTCTGAAGCTAAAAACACAGAATAAATTACATCATTGAGTATAATACGACCGTGTTTCTGAAGCTAAAAACACGGAATAAATTACATCCTTGAGTATAATACGACCGTGTTTCTGAAGCTAAAAACACGGAATAAATTACATCATTGAGTATAATACGACCGTGTTTCTGAAGCTAAAAACACGGAATAAATTACATCCTTGTGTATAATTCGGGCCCCATAGTACAACCATTCCTATGTAATTTTTTTTTTTTTTTATAAAGTTGCACCATGTTATCCATTAAAATCTCAATGTTGTGTATATATATATATATATATATTTCACTAAAATATTTTTCACAATATTAAAGCATAGAAATAAACCGGATGTTTAGCCATTGCATGTTTCTTCTAATTTCCATTTCAAAACTTACCAAATTTCCAAGGAAAGGCACTGACTACACATAGCCAGTAATACATTTTAAGGTGTTAATTAATCTGTCATGCTTTCGCTGTTTGATATGATTTCATTAATTTATAGAAATATAATAAACTACAAAAATAAAAGATATTGCCTTTCACTAAGAACGAATGAGAAACAAACATGGCCGACATATAAAATACCTTTTGTGAACAATTGTTATCAACAACTGTCTACTTCATTTTTTATTTTCTAGTGCTGAGTGTATTTGCAATCTTGCTGTTTTAAATAAGAGGTTTTACAGCTGGGTAAAAATTTCTAAACATGTGTACAATCACACTCTAGTTTCGCCTTTAATTTTCCTTCAAAATTTCTCAAATTATGCACAAGAAAATATGGTAATCAGCATAAATAACACTTGCTAGCATTTAGAAAATCTGACAAGTGTATTTGTTGTTTTTAAGGAGGAAAAAAAAAAAGAGAGAGAGAGAGATTAACCACACTGACCTTTTTCATGCCATAGAGTAAAAGGTGTCGGAAGCGATCTGTACGCTCATTGAGAGTCGCTGTTGTCGATTTGTTGACAATGGCTTTGTCTGCAATGGTTACTGTGCCAGTATCACTGCCCTGGGCTGAAGGAGGTCGAGTTGTATCAAATTCATCATCATCCTTGTTCGCTCCTTCTAAATAGTCAGCTGTTAATGGCTGATGACCCTCTAGGAGCAGATCTGCTATATCAGTCCCCACAATTGTCTGGAATTAAAATTTAAAAGAACATACTGAATGCCTAGAATTATGAATGTCACAACAAAAGACAGCAACAAATGTGTAAAAAGTAGAATCTGAAACAATGGATGAAAATAAACCTATTCAGAAATAATACCAATCAAAATAAATGTGGGATTGAAATTTCCTTCAGTATATTTTATTAATGTTAAAAAAAAAATAGGTCAAGATATTAGTAGATAAATTGAAACTATAAGAGTAGATAGGTTCACACTCCTCCCCAGTTTTTTGAACAGGAGTAGACATTTATTCCTTGTTTCCTGTTTAGGATTGGGTTTACGGTTCATTATAAAGTCTTATCTTTTGCTTTCACTTCCAGTAGCCCCTTGTATCATAGTGGAATTATCGCCTTGTTTGATGTGAAATGATTAATAAAAAAAATTACATTGACTAGGAACTGCTTTGTGATACATGGCTCAAAAGCCACTCAAGATAGAAGATTACTGAATGATATTGTTGTAAGGGCATAAAGGGAGGAAGAAGAGGGGCATATTATGAAGATATGTAAGAGAGATATCAGTTGACAAAGAAGCTAAGATTGTAGTGATCAGGGAAGCATCCTCCCAGGAGTCTGTTCCACAAAGTAACAGTTCTGGAGAAGAAGCTGTCTGAGTGGAACTTTCTCCTTACCAAAGGACTATGAAGGGCATGAGGATGACAATGCCATGTATGTGGCATGACAGGTTCTAGCTCTGAAGGTCTTAACTGATGGAACTAAGGAATGTAGCTTGTCTGAATATTTGTCATATTGATAGTGATTGAGGAACGAGAGGCTTGCAATGTTTCACCTGTAGGGAAAAGAGTTAAAAGATGGAAAATAATTCATCACCTACAAGGCTACATAATCTCTTTTGAACTCTATCAAAGGTGGATAGAGTGAGGACTGGGCTGTACTAGCCCAGGTATGGCAGTAATACTCCCTTCTTGGACTGATCTAACTCTTGTAAACATAGAGCATGACAGAACGTGTTAGCTGCTTCTTGGAGCAGTACAAGGAATCAGCAATTCTTCCAAACAATATAACAGAACCATTTCAACAAAAATACCTGATTATTTACAAGGCAAATATGGCTCGGCTTTTATTCTGTAGCAAAACTTTTCAAATGTTATTAACAATGAAATGATTTTAAATAATATTATAACACAATGGAAGTTTAATATTGTAATTCAATGTAAGTTAGAATAAAGTTCCATTTTACAGAGTTTCTGTCCATATGAATTGTTTCACAACTAAAGACCAAAAATGTCTTTCAGATTGATAATGCAGAATAAACCAGTAAATATGAATTTAAACCTTTCCATTTTTCTTTCTTCACAATGTGAATTGATGCTGTAAACTCAAAAGCAATAGTTCTTACCCCGTTCTGCTTAATGAGAAGCTCAAAAAACCTCCACAACAATGCTGCTGATTCTCTGTCAATAACATCCACATTTTCACTGTACTGCTTTGCTTTGTTCTGGCAAAACACAAGGACATCATTCTTGTGAGTTTCACCCCTGAAAACATAAAAGAAATCTCTGTTTATAAGACCCTTGAGTGATCCAAATGAAGAAATGACACTAATAAAATTAAGAAAAACAAAAAAAGTCCCAATGTATTCAATTTCTAAAAAGCAATGAAGGTAATGAGTTACTAAAACTGATATGTTACCAATATTTCTTAATGGACATTAGCTAATTCTTACTAACCAAACATTCAAATCTAACTCAAGGAAAAAAAAGAGATTGACAAATACCAAAAATAAATAAACATACCAAAAATGTATAAGGACCAAATGACTGATTTTCTAAGAAAACATTTTTTTCCTATTCAAACTCATTTATACTTTATGAATTTAAGTGCAGTATTAGATTTGCAGAAAGATCTCATCAAATTACAGTTGAAATGCCTAACTATAACCATAAGCTAACCATAAGTTCTATGCTAACAGTTTCTTCTTGGAGAGGCTCTCTGCCAGTTTTTTTCTTTAGATTTTCAGTCAATTTTGACCTTCAAAATTTTAAGTGAAATGTCAATTGTTATCGTCTTTCTTCTTAATTCCTGTTCTTTTATTGTTCCTTTTTTTTTTTTTATAGTTCTCTTACACTTAGTAACCCCTAACGCGTTTGTGGCTTTATTGATTTGCTTGGGGTGAAGTGATTAAAACATAATAATTGACATATAAATATTTATTTGGCATTCGTGCAATTTTCTTTAGCATGGATTCATTTTTGTTTTAAATTAATTTAGATGTGCATTTTATAACTTTATAAAATTGAATTTTTTTTTTCCGATATTCATACCAACGACAGAGCTTTTATTGATAAATAATGATTTGATTTCATCGAGAGCTGTGGATGTATGAAGGTAACTTAATTACTTTTCAATTTTGTGGACTATTGATGCTGAAAAAATAACAAGGACTGAATTAATATTAAGTAGATGCATACATAAGTATAAATGGAAAACACTGCAGTCAGCAAAATCTAGTTTTTGGTGAAAACACTCAAGTATACAGTCCATTACATTTTAGAGAGTTAAAATTGATGAAAATCAAGACACAAACTCTTTTAATGGCCAGTGCTAATTTTTATAAAAAACAAAAAAAAAATTCAAGATATCCAGTGACACATATCCATTGGTGGTAAACAGCAAAAACATTTCTAATAATAATTTCACAATGAAAATTTGTGTTTTATAATGACTCAATTTCTAAACTGAGAAATTTAAAAGATAAATCAATATTGCAGATTGTTTTTCCATGAAAATGATAATTAAGAATGGAATAGACTTCTAAAGAAACTAACCATTTTTGTCTGACAACAGACGAATGAATTAAAGTATTGGTATATGAACTTGATGACAATGATGTATATTTGGACTTGATGGAAATTGAGCAAGCAATAACAGAGCAGTACTAAAGAACTAAAATGATATCACTAGACATGAGAAGAATCTACTCCATAGGTTAAGTAATGGGTTAATTTTAAAATTACCTGTAGGTTACACCTACATACACCTGATGAAGGACAAAGCAGCCAAAATGTGATAGCAACAAAGATAAGGACAATATTGCACATGTTAATAATGTAAATAAAACTAATCATTGTCTTATGATGGCTAACCTGATCAAAGGTCCTGGAAAATTATGGAACTCTTCGGCCTCCTTCTGATCAGACAAAATATCTTCAACGTTGATTATTTCCACAGTGGCTGTCTGTCCATCTGCTGGCCGATTAGGTAACACATGAATAAGGCGTCCACCAGGACCAAAAGCAGCACAAGTGTGGGGCGTAAAGAATTTGGCAGGAGTCATTCGACCTTGGTTGTAATCTTGTGGAAGAAAAAGAGAAAAGAGAAAATTGATTTGAATAATCAAACGATAGCAAAAACTGAACAACATTAATTCCTCAACTGAAAAGAAAAGTCATTAAATTTATTAAATAGGACAACCATGGTTTTTTACTAATATTTCTTACGGTTTATTTGTTGCTTTTTCTTTTAAATCATGTTGTTGTTTGATGAGTTTTCTGTTCTATAGTGGGTTTGAATCATTTGTTGGTGAAGCCGCCATTGCCTAACTGGTAGAGGCAGGCTCACAAGGATAAGTTATGTGAATTCAAAACTTATTCGTTATTTGCAATTGTTGCTTGTTACTTTACAACTGTAGGTTAATGACTTGAGAGTTTCAATAAAAATTCACACAAATAAGATGAAAGAAATACTCTTCAAAAATGAATAATCACTTCCTAAAGTTAATATTGTATATAATTGCAAATTCATTACATTCAACTATAATCAAAATTATCAGTTTTTTATTTACAGAATCAGCATTTAGGTAAGATTCTTTCACTAATATCAAAACTAATTATAGTCATTTTATACTTTTTTTCAGGTGTAGTATCAGATCAAAGAAAGACAGCTATCAGATTCAATACTCTAAAGAAAGAAGCTGCTACTATGTTCATCTCAAAAACAAAAGGTTTTTATTTATATGTACACTTCAAAAAGAATTACCATGAGCTATTTATCATGCCTACATTAATCAAAAGGAAACATCAATTTTGTTACATACATCTTTTATATTTATATATATTATTACAACAGATTATCTTTGTTAAAACGTGTGGTCAATCATGATTTTATGATATTGGATTTCATTTCATCTATAATTGAAACAAAATTGTTTTTGTTTTTCCCTTACATTCCATCAGCTTTTCATCATGTGATGACCAATCTTCATTACCATAATAACCCCGGCTGTAGTAGTAGTCATACATGTCTTGCCCTTGTTCATAGGCAGCGGCGGCGTCTCTGTGTAAATAGTGAGGAGGAATACTGTAAAGAAAGAAAACATGCAATAGAGGAAAGTCTATAAGAACAACGATAATCCACAACAATCAACCTTCCTTTAACAAAAACAAACACTGGAGATTTGTCGAAAGCTCAAACTAAAAATTAACTACACATTGAATTCTGAAAACTATTTTATTGAAAAATTATTTAATTCTTCTAACATGTTACAATTAAAAAATCAAAATTAAAAACTGTTCAACATGTACTTCAGGGAAGTGAAACATCCAAATTCAGTTAGAAGAATTTCAGGCACACATAAATGTGCCTGAAATAAGACGCAATGTCAACAGGACACTTTTCCCATGACACACCCTTTTTTTTTTTTTAACTACCTTCATTCTTCAGCTATGTTTATTGTCCTAAAAAGACTAGAATTAGAATTGGAATAAAACCTAAACATATAATAAAAGTGAATTTATACATTTTCTTTGTTCTTGAGAAATAAATAAATAGTGTTTATTATTTTTGTTGTCACAACAAAAATAATAAACACTATTTATTTATTACATTGATTATTTATACTATTTATTTATTATATTATTTATTGAAATGTTTGGTAAATCATCGGTTAATTGCAAATTGATTAAATTTTATAAAATGGTAAATAATAAGGATTTCCTTATAGTTAGTTCACATATTTTAATAATTTAGTAAATGTTTATAAATCTATGAATGAAAAATTGTTTTCACATTTATTTCTTTATAAATTGATAAATGATAAATAGTGCATTGCATTAGTTCTAATTGTATTAGTTTTTAGAATGTTGTAAATATAAAATTATTCTTGTAAGTAAACAATCATTTAAATTTTTGTAGATTGTAGATGACAGGAAAACAGGAAGCCAGAAGAGAGTTCAACAAACGAGAAGTGTAAGAGTAGAAACTATTAGCATACAACTAGCTATTTCAACAGTAAAATTATGAGACCTAGCTGCCAATCTAGTACTGAGCTTAAATTCGTGAAGTCAAGATACCAACAACAAAAAAAAAAAAAACTCATCAGAACAATTACCATAAGACAGATAATGATGCTAATTCTTTGGTTATTGATTTTTTTTTTTTTTTTGCTCGTTTGATTTACACTGAAATTGTTGGTGTTATACTAGTGGTCCGAAAAATATCTATGTTATAGTATATAAAATATATGATCTCACATGGGAAACCCATATATAAATATTTTATATGTCAAGAACAATTTTAAGAGAAAAAAGTACATACAACAAAGTGGAAAAAAATTTTGTCTGACACATTTCGTCCTTTATGACTTCAGACTAAATTTATGTTTACATTGGTGCGACTACACACACAAATGAGGATTCTGAGAATTTTAGCACCCCCCCCTTTCCTTTGTGTGCATGTGTAGTCACATAAACATAAACATAAATTTAGTCTAAGGTGCTAAAGGACAAAACACATCACACCAAAACTTTTTCCACTTTGTCTTACTTTTTCCCTCCCGTGAAAATTTTATAGTATATGAAATCTATGTTTTTGTAATGTTTCAGTATTAAAATTTAGTTAGTAACATTTCCTTTTAAATATTACATTTAAAAAGTAAAAGATTTTATGGAGAACATTTAGACTCCTCTAATTTTTGAACTCTTCAATTTATTACTTTGTCTTACAAGATTATAACAACATAGGAGGTTAAAAAGAGTATTTATACAGAGCATACAATAGTAAAAAATAAAAATTATGAGTCAAGATTTTCCTTTTATTACTTATGCAATATATACTTGTATATTTAATGAATAAAAAAGATATTAACAACTATGTGACAAGATGAATGAAATTAATTATAATAACCAAAATAGATACAAGCACACATGGTCAGATGGTTAAATTATAAAATGTCTATCAAAGTATTCTGAAAAATTATCAAATATTGGACAAAAATCCCATAATCCAACAATAAAAATGTTTATCCAATTAACAAGTTTCAAATAATGATATGTATTAGTTATTTCTTTTAAATATCAGATTATATATATATATATATATATATATATATATATGCACACATTTAGTCAATATTCAAATTTGTGGAAAAACAAGAATTTTTTTTAACTGTGTAAAAATTATGAAAATGGTTTGATGGCATATCAGTTTTAATACAATGATTAGGCTATTCTGTAAATACATACACCAATAAGTTTGTAGCCTAATGATAAAAGAACCCTTTCATGCAAATGTTTTTAACATAATTCCCTTCCTTCTCAATTCAGTAATAAATCACAGATGGAATATTATACAATGGGAAATTTCAGGTCCAAACTTCAGTTATGTCTAACTACAAAGTCATTGATCCATCCATTTTTTTGCAATTGGATTGTCTTTAAATAACCCATACAATATTTATTAAGTATCTTTAGTCTTGAACTGTAATTCTCTAGAAGCCAATAAATACTGAACCTAACCAAAAGGTGACCTGGAAGTGTGCAGAGAACAGACTTAATTCTCGGATATATTTTGTATCTAATCAACACTAGACGTCCTTTTATATTTTCTTATTAATCTGCAAACAAAACAATTCCTGTGTGATGTCATTTGATGACATAAGTGGGATGGCATAGCAATGACATAGGTATCAATATTTTAAACACCTATGTTGTTACAATCTTGTAAGACAAAATAATGAACTGAATAGTCCAAAAATTAGGAGACAGGACAATTTCACCGAAAAAAATACTTCTACAAAAGACAACCAAATGATATATATTTCACATAATAGGTACAGGGGTAATGTAGCTGTAGTAACCATGGAGAGATTTAACACTTTTGAACTGTGGAATGATTGGTGTGGATATAAAAGACAGGACATTCAATCTGAACTGGCAAAAAAAAAAAAAAATCACTCCACCAGGAAATAAAGAACCTTATTGTCAACCAATTTTTTTTTTCTTTAAAACAAATTAAAAAAAATAAATAAATTGGCCTTAAGTTCCTAATTTTTTATTTACATTTTGTATACTTCCATAATGTTAAACTGCAAATGCATCATAAAATAAGTATTTGTTGTATATGTTAAGTAGAAATAAATTCAAGTCAAATTCTTAGAAAAAAAACAAAACATTGAAAATTTACAAACTTATAAGAGATAAAAGAAACTTGCTCAAGAGACATTTTAATAAAGTGAAACTCTGCAATGCCAAAGCTGTGCCCAAAAACTGTTATGAGATTAGAAAAAAAAAAGAAAAAAAAACACATGCAAAATAATAATAATGATATAAAAAAAAAAAAAGGTAGGGAGAGAAAAAGTTACTCACGTGGATGGTACACTTTCCATTGCTGGGGTCTGTGCACGTGACTGTTCCCGACTTGTGCGGCTAGCGTTATCATAGCCATCAAAGGCACCAGCACCATAATATTCCTCATACCTGAAAGCAGCATGCCTTCTGAATTATAGAGAGGACTAAAACGTCCCAAGCAAACATGCACATTATACCAGTAGAGGGGAAAAAAAAAAAAATAAGAACTTTAACAGACTTGTTAAAAATTTAGATTTAAAAACAAAATAAATAGACATGAAAACTAATGAAATGATGAAAACTGAAGTTAAAGTCTTTTTAAGTTTACCAAGAAACTGAATATTAAAGAAAAAGTAAACAAAAAGTTTAATACAAGCATGCAACATATTTAACAAAAAAAGGATGACATTGGACAATCAAATAGTTATGTAATATACACACTATTTACATTGGTCAGTCTGTTTTCCTCATCTTTATTGCTATATTCACAATGTTTTAGCCATTTTACACTCCAGCCTTCTTCAGATGATATTTGTTTACAAGGATAGATTGTTCTAATTCCACATGCCATGCCTTTTTAGTTAATTCCCCTTGATAACTCAACTCTCCAAGTTTTTGTTCTCTCTGCTGTAGCTAGGTATTGAACACACAACTCTTTGGGTCAAGTCACTTTTGGATCAATCAACCAATGCTTTTATCCACTGAGCCATTCCAACAAATATCACCTGAAGAAGGCCGGAGCGTACAACAGATGAAACATTGTGAACACAGCAATAAAGAGGAGGACAACAGTCGATACAATAGTGTAAATAGTTACAATACCCCATCTCAGAAATATAGACACATCAAATACTCAGTTTTTATAGTTTTTGTCTCGGCATCATTGCTCCATTAAAGTCTTAAAAAGAGTTTCCAATCAGTTGTCCATTTTAATGAGAATTCAATGAGTGATTAATAAAAATGCTCTTCTGCTGTGTGGTATCCGTAATAATCGAGACAGAATTATATTGTAAACATTTGAGAGTACACAAAGTTTTGTTCAAACGTGATTATTGTTGGTTCAATGGTACCAAGTAATAACATTCATTTCATGACTGCTACATGTGAGTTACATCAAAATCAAGGATGAGTGATAGAATTCTTGGCACTAAAAGGTTGTGTGCCAATCAAAATTTGTAGATGTCTAAATGAAAATCAATGAAACCTTGCAGGCACTTAAACAGTGCATCTGCAAAATAAGGCACTGTGATAATGCATAACAGCATTGCAGTGCACAAAACAATGCAAATGCTGAGAAAACTGAAATTCACAGCTGTTACAAACTCTCTCTACAGACCCAAGTTTGAAACCATTAGACTTCTGGTTATTCCCCAAATTTAAAAAAGGCATTGAAAGGTCAACATTAAAGAAACAGAAAGAATGAAAAAATGGATAGAACTTTTGGGAAAATACGTAGCACTATTTGCTGACAATGTGGGGGAAAAAAAATTTGAAGAGAAATCAGTTGACTTCATTTTAATACCAGTTTCTTCTACCTGGTGTACGTTCATTTACCAAGATACGGGAGTTATTCCCCTTGTTTTAACTGCGGAAGGAAAAACAATAAGATTATGAAACTAAATTTTTTAAATTTCCATATTAATTATACACAAATATAAATGTAGACTTGTTTTTTGTTCATTTTTTTTTGCGCGCGCGGGAGGGAGGGGGTATTGTTTCACTGAACAATTTCTATTCAGTTGCAGTTTTAAGTTCTCTCTTGTGCCTGTCATCTTTTGAGCCCATCAAATTATTATTGAATCATTCCATCCAAGCAACAATGGTTAAAAAAAAAATATTCTTCAGTGTAAGAAAATGAAGGCAAAAACCATTTAAACCTATGTGTATACATTTTAGCCAAACTCTGAAATAGTTCAAATGATTCTGATGCAATTTAACTCATCTGTATTGGATTCCAAATTTGGTACAGCGTAAACTCGTTTTGTTAAGGACCTAGAATTGCCGCCAACAGATATCACAATAAGTGAAAAGTCATAAAATCTATATTTACATAGACACAATCCACCAACTCTTAATAAAATCATTCATTAACTTACACATAAATCTGTTGTGTTTTTTTTTTACCATGCTTCATATTCTAAATAGTTTAAATTAAATTTCAAATGTGTCAATATTGAAAAACAACGTATTACTGCACTAGCCCTGGCTTGACGTTTAGTTACATGAGAATACAAAATGGTGATTTGAAATAATTGGAATCATGAAAACTCCCCAAGGGATGTTTTAATTAGGAGGGAAATGGAAAAAGAAACGGAAAACTGAAATTATATCAGATATATAAAATGCAATTGCTGAAGGAATCTGAGAGAGTTGAACTCTGAACGAGTTTTGGTGAAAAGTAATTGACTTTGGAATTTCTCAAAGTTGGTCTGATAAATATTTGCTTCAGTTTTCAAGCTGGAATCTGATCCAAAAGGGGCAAATTCTTAATACTATGTTGAAGTCAAAAGGTAATTCTCATTAAATGTTGGAGAAACGTTGTTTTGCTGGAGCCATGTGTTTTTAACTGGACAATAGACATTGGGATAATCCAGATGAAGGTGGAAGTTTTTACATACATCAATGTCAAAAATGGGAAAAGGAGTGTCCAAGAGAGTCGCTTATATAAAGTGGGGAAACATTTGACTTCAGGATTCACTGGAAAGATCCCGAATGGCATGCTAAGAAATTCTCCACTGCTCGAAGCAGATGCACACACAGGCACAAAGAAACATCACTGTTGCAGACCAGTGTGAAACTAGAATGGTATTTACTACATTTTTGATAACTGCCAGGAGAATTGAAGCAAATCAGAAAACAACCCCCTCAGAATATCTCAAATCTCCATTTTGGTTACCTAGACGCATAGCCAGTGCATGTGCTTAATATTACCATCAATAAATTGTTAGAATTTCTAAATGTGGGGATCCATGATGAAGAAATCTCGCACCTAGCTTCAATATTAAAGGGCCAGCCTTGAGGATCATGCAAGAAGCAAGTCACAATGTTCTTCAGAGGGATTTAATAACCCAACCCCACCTTCTGCAGGGGAGACAAAAAAAAAAAAAAAAACAATAGGTGACCGCTGTCAAAAAACGGACTCATTTCAGGAAACATGTGACAGACTGGAACTGTCAACAGAGACACATGTCCAGAGAGGTCACAGTCAATTCAGCAAATGGGCTTCAGGTTAGATCTGCGCAGTGTAAACCGTTTATATTACTACTTACTACCAGTTTGATAGCAGAGTAAAAGAAATCAGCATTGAGCACAAGTAAAAGTGCTGAATATCTTATGAAATATTTAATAAACAAAAATAAACAGTTTACCTAGTTATTTATAAAGTACTGTTATTCAATTTTATCAAAATTATTTGTTCAAAAACTTTACAAAAAAACAACTTATTCTAAACATTATTTCAAAATCAGATTAACTTGGAATAACAAGATAGTCTAAAAATAAAAACCTTAAACAGAATCTTTGTTAGAATGGCTTTCAGAAGCCCGAAGATTAAAACAAAACGAGCATCAATGTAAATACAAAATTAATTAATAAAATGTAAATACAAAATTAATAAAAATTTAAATTATTAAATGAGCATTAATTGTTAAATATCTGTTTTCATGCAAATCTATTTTGGATAACTAATTATAACAAAAGGTAAATCTCAGCACAGAAACTATCATAATTTTTTTTATTCCTAATATATTGATTATAATTAAAAAATCTAATTCTTTACAAATGATTATTAATTTTCTCTAACTGCTAAAAATGTATATTTTATAATAATAAAAAAAATTACAATAAGTAAAACAAATTTTTAATATGTATTTTTATGGAATATCAGAAGATTCATAAAAAAAATTAATCTAGCATAACTTAAGAAAACAAACATGTTCATTTGAGAAAAAAAACCTTTTTTTTTGCATGCACTCATATTTCACAGATACCATTTGAAGAACAAACATTACCAACCAAAATAGCTCCTATCTAAAAATGCTAAAATCCAAAGCATTTCTTCAATCTTACTAGGTTACCTGAAGAAAGTTCTTGGATATCAGCAAGTCATCTCAGACACAAAAGCATGCATTTTTTTTCTGCTATAGTATCTTACTGTAATAATAGATATTTCTTGAGAAAAAAAAATTAAATATTTTTTTTATGTATAAATTTCAAGAAAGTTTTGTCTATTTCAAGTTTCTAAAAAGGCAAATCCCTGAAGAAAAAAAAAAAAAAAAAAAAACTTAAACGCATTAATATTAAATTCAAATTCACTTATGAATTTGTACATTTTTTCTTCCTTGTTTTATAGTTAACAAAAGACATTTTGAACATATAAGTTTAAAATTACATCATTCAGTTAACAGTGAGAACATGTATTTTCTAACAGCACATTAGAAAAACGTTTTTCAAGAATTAGAACATTTAAGGCGCAATCATAAATTTAACAGTAAAAACAATACTTAAAACATAACATACTTAAATAGGTTTCTATTATTCAGTATACCTCAGTGCGTGATAACACGCTTAGGCAATCATGTTTCGATACATGACTGACGAGCCAGATTTCTTTCCCCACAGTAGGTTGCCATTTCTTTCAACAGTAGACCAGTTGCCATCCAACCTGGTCTGCCCTGCTAGTTACCCATAGCTAAGGGGAGAATACCTGGATTCATACCTTTCCCAAGGGAATTAGCACTTAAGTGAATGTAATGGATTTGACTGGAATTCAAAAATGTCTCAAATTTCTCAATCCGAGCTACTATCCATTATTCCACCAGTATACCTAGTTTAAAACTTTGTTTTTATCTTTCATCAAAGATTAATGTAAGAATTACATGATTAAGATACAAAGCAAATTACAAGCATTTAGTCCATTTATTTCTATTAGTCTTTCACATGATGAACTAGTAGTAAATAAAATCAATGCAGAGATAAAAGTCTGAATTGAACTTCCTAAAATACTAAAGAAGAGTGAATGGTAAATAGATATAAAAAGTAGGTCTACTGTTAATTTTTTTTTTTTTTTTTTTTTTAAAGATTTTACACTGAAATATAAATCTTTAATACCAGCAAATAAATTACTTCTTAATGAGAGTCAAGTTTATGAAAGATAACGATTTTAAGTTAAATGGAAAAATTAATGTATTAAAGTGGTATATTGAAGACATTAAATCCCATTAAAGCTAAATAATTTTTTATAACTTCTAAATAGCTTTAAAATATGTCTGCTTGTTTCTGAATATGACGGTCAGCTGGGATGCTACACAGAGCCCACCTGTGGTTTATCCTGCAACTATGCTGAGCAGACCTAAGTTACAGTTTCTGGGAGAGAGAGAGAGCGAGCACACTTCATCCATCATGATCAGCACCACTACACTCAAACCCTCAGTCACAATTACATGTGGCTTCATGCTAGCACAACAATCAACGGTTCTGTCTACCCAATTTCACTCAAGGTTTGGATAACTCTTTGGTATGGTTTTAGACACTTTTCAAAAGGTGCCACATACCGAGATCACCTCCACATGTCAATATTGTGAAGAACCCAGGTCTCATTGTCAGAAAATGAATGTTCTCGCCACATGCCCATGGTTTTATATATGAGAGAGAAAATACAAAAGTGACATTTTTTATTTTTAGGAAAAAAAAATTGGCAGAATGTTAAAACTTAATTTTAAAATATGTAGAAAAAAAAAAAAAAATTCATGTCCTTTATAAAAAAAAAAAAAAAAGATTTCAAAAGTAAATGCATGCATGCTCAACAAAATGCAAAAAAAACAAAAAAAAAAAACTTTTATTCAAATATTAAAATTTTGTAAGAGAAAACAAAAAACAAGTGAAAGCAGAAAAAAAAAAAAAACACATGCAGCATGAAACAAAAAAGAAAATAATCTTTAAAATTATCAAAGCAAAGTAACAGTCTCAGAACTCATGCATACCAAAGAAAGTTCTCTTCAGCAATTACTTTAAAACAAATACGAAAAATTATAATCAAAACAACTAATGAGTAAAAATTGAAACATATATATATTATATATATATATATATATATATATATATATATATATATATGCAAGTAACAGTTGTTTTTGGAACAGAAAAAAAGAAAGCTTCAAGAAATAAAGTAATAGAATTAGGCAAACAAAAAACAGCTGTCCAAGTGATGTAACTCTAACAAGAGTTATGTCCCTTGCAACACGCATTCAGCGTTTATACATTTGATGGCTGCATGTGTGGAGGCAGCAAGATATTTGAGAATGCTCTCCTCCTCCTGCCCTCTTCCTATTCCGGACAATTCATAAGCTAAGTTTACGATGAATGAAAATATACAGAAGAAGGAAGCAAGCTGGTTGATAGATTAAGCAAAGCAATATAAAGGACATATATCAGAAATGACTACCACCCCACTCCATAAGGATATCACATTTAGCTTAGTGCAACACAATACCAAATGAGGGCAATGGAAAGGTGTTTCGAATGATTGAATAGTGCCAATTTTATATATATATATATATATATATATATGAGAGCAATAATTCTTTCAAACATGCCTGGTTAAATAATATCAACAAGCTCTGGCTATAGATTGTATTTATTTTTATTTAAATATTCCCTCCTCCACCGAGTACTTTCAAATGTTGCTACATTCATTTTCAAGTATTGTTCTGTGTAAATATACACAAAAAAAAAACTTGAAAATGGATGTAGCAACATTTGCAAGTACTCAGGAGAGGAGGGAATATATAAAATTAAAATAAATACAAACTTTGGCAAATTTACCAATAACAAAACAACTACTTCATAAATTTGAAAAAAAATATATATTTTTTTTGCAAATTTATGTAGTTCTTTTGTTGTTGGTGGTGTGTGTGTGTGTGCGCATATATATATATATACACACACACACAGTTAATATCGGAAAACTGTTTGTCACACAAATTCAAGCTATTTTTCGACATGTTTTTCTTCAGGAGGTGGGCGATCACAACTCTCCACAATTTCCTGTTCTTTGTAGCTCTTACTAAATTTTGTCTTTTTGCTATCTCTCCTAATTCCTGCTCTGCCAACCATTTACATAAGCACTTAATATAGGTTATGCACTATTTTTCTTTTCCCTTCACTTCAATGCCCTGTGAATGTCAAATTTTCTAGACCCACTTTCCTCATAATGTGCACTAGAAAGTTCAACAGTCTCTTTCTGATGCTAAGTATAAGTGTCCTTTGTTTCCACCGTTTTTTGTTTTTTTTAAACAGCAGCAGTGCCTCCAACATAATCAGTTGTTGTAGGCCCCAGAATCATTACCACTAACCAGGACACCCAAGTTCTCTATATACATGTGGATGGATGGCAGAGAGAATGTTAAAAATATGAAACCTAGTAACAAAATATTTAAACTGACGACTGCAAAACAATTAGTTCGACTTTGAATAAATAAAAAATAAAAAATCAGTCAGAAAATAATAAAGCTCAAAGTTTGTATGTCCATTTGCACAAAAACCTGAAAATTAATTAAAACTATGAAATCAAATAATTTTATCTGCCAGCCTGTCTCGTTCATCTTTTGCCAAACGTAATTGTTCTTGCTTAATGGAGCTAATTTGCACATTCAATTTTAAAAACCAATTGTTTTTAGAAATAACTATTTTGTTATTTATTTCCAATCTGCCCTTGTGCAATCTTTATAACTGATTGTTTTGTTGATAGATTTTTTATTATTAAATAGCTTATTTATTCAAATAAAGCCATATTTCTACTTAAGAAAGTTAAATGTCTGACTTCAATACATCTTAGAAAATAATGTAACAACCTGTATCTGTCCATAAGGAAATTGTCTAGGATCTATATGCAGATAACTTTGTGTCATGAACTAAATTAAAGTTTGTTTTTTTTTCTTGTGAATTTGAATCTAGCACAGGTCACATTCAATTGGTTAATCACAGCAAAGCCAACAAGCCTATTAAAGTATTCTGCTTTTGAATTAATCTTTCACTCGCCAGTAATTTAACATCACCCAAGGAAACACATTTGTAGTGTTGAAACATAATTGCCATTATGTAGCAATTTAATATCCTAAAATAAATAATATATATATATATATATATATATATATATATATATATATGATTAATACAAATATAAGATTTGTCACTTAGCTGATTGAAGTTACCTTCAGCATTCTGACTGTAGAGTTTTGTAGATACTCTCCAACAATCGCTCTGTCCACTCGTCTGAGGGATGTTGAACTGAGTATCAATCAGCTAAGTGACAAATTTTATATTTGTATTAATCCTATTAATGTGCTATCTCTGATATCAAGCACTTTATCGCAAAGACTGCTTATGTCTTTTCAGTCTCCCACTCACTGACAGCATTTCTGGCTTCATAGAAATGGATTAAATCCGACAAATATTTAAATATATTTTCTATTTACAGGTTTTGTTTTTTATGGATACACATATTTCAGTAAATGTTCAGTTTTTTTAATTAAACAATATTAATTAAATTTACCGATCTGAATGTTCGAGAATTATCCATCCTTCAATACAGGTTCGATTCCCGTCAGAGATATTATCTATGAAATTTCTCGAACATTCAGGCAGTAAATGTAATACCATTTAATTAAAAAAAATTTTTTTTAATTTTTAAAAAAAAGAGCATTTTCTCAAAGAAATTTACCCATAAAAATTTTTTAAAAAAAGTGTATGAACTACACACAATTCGCTAGAATGAAAGGTTTCAATATATATATATATATATATATATATATATATATATATATATATATATTATCATCATAGACCCTGTCCAGGCTTTATCATCGTATGGATAATTAACGCCAGGTCAGGATCAATATATCCTGCACGATGATATTTTCTTTTATTTCTCAGTTAACGTTCCGTTAAAGGATTCTTGAATAAGTGTTAGGGTTCCTTCTCTTGTATTATTGTATCATCGGCAGAATAGATAAAGTAAAAAAATAAATGTTAATTCAATTAGGATTTAATTGAATTTAAATTCCCCGGGTCCCCTAAATGACTCATTCGACCGACCGTAGTCCAGAGACGAACGAAACAACAGATGTTAACAATATAATATTTTTAATAAACAAGAACATGGGACAAATGACAATAACGGATAAAAGAATAGCATGAAATGTTGCGTCTAACCAGAGTTGGGAGAAGATGAGCGATAACGAATGCAGAACTCAACATATGAAAGGGGATGACATTAGTAATCTGATGTTACATATGTAATGGTGTTTTGCACGAACACAATGTTATTGTGCTGTTGCAAGCTACAATAATATCTGGAATGGGATACAAGAACTTATCTGCTATTTTGTGGTTTAACGGGCAATTTCGATAACAGTCTTTTTCTCTCTTTCCGAGGGCTGAAGGTTAGATTCTCAATCTGGATTATGTCTTCCGCCTTGGGTTTGAATTCAGGATTCCTCCTTAAGATGACGATATCCGAGTTGCAAAGGCCTACTGCATTGCGCACTTCTCACATTCTCGGCACTGGAACAACCTGGTCTGCTTCTCGGCCTCGGGGAACGTGCAGTCTCGGCTTATTGTTTGGAGTTTGCAGTTGGTGTGACCTTACTCGTCAACGGCTAGCCTGCGACTAATTTTCTAGAGTCACCACGTGCGTCTCTTGCTTTTTGACGCCTAATTTCCTGCTTGCTGATTGGCTGCTCTTGACCAAGCGCATTGCCGCTTTCGCGTGCTGCTTCTGCTGAATCTATTTTTATCACTCGCCTACGCGTGTGTGATTTAGGTCATGGTGTGGGAAGGAGATGGGTGTTATATGTCGGCTTGCATTCGTCACAATAGATAGATATATATATATATATATATATATATATATATATATATATAAATAACTCAAATGTCTGTAAAAATCAATCATTTTTTGTTCTCTCTTCTAATGTAGAAAGGAGCCTGTTAGCAAGGATTCAGGTTTTGACAGTATACAATTAAAAAAAAATCAATAGATTTATTACTTAAAAAAGTAACATTGATGTAAGAAGCTTTCATCTACATGAAGTCATTGCTCATATTTGTGCATCTGTTTACTTGCTCCATCTATTGTCATCAAAATGCTTTTAATCTCTTCTCATGACAACTAATATTTTGTAATGCATAATGCCAGCATCTAAATTGCAATATAAAATAATTGAAGCAGTCAAATGTTTTTTTTTTCTACTAATTCTACAATTAAAATTCATGCTAATAAAAATAAAGAACTCATGCTATTAAAACCCACTTTAATTTTTTTGACTTTGGTGCTTACAAGTTTTCCTAAAGCAAGAATGACTAACTAGTTACACAGCCTCACATTATGCCAGTAACTATGACGGTACATTAGTATTTAAATTCAAAAATGGCCATGTTCAACTAAGTATACTTTATTTGTAAAATACCTACCAGCTTCACTAAAAACACTGAAAATCAATTATGCCTAATTATAATAATAAATGAAAATTTAATGGATTATGTTTTGCCAATTAAATGTATTATTGTTACACAATTAAGTGCCTATGTTTATTATTATGCTTTTACTGATTAAGGATATTTTTATTATGCTTTTACCAAATGTTTATTATTATTATGTTTTACTAATAAAGTGGCAATTTTTATTATTCTGCTTTTGCCAATAAAGTGTTTATTTTTATTATGCTTTTACTGATTAAGTATCTATTGTTATTATATTTTACCATGTGTTTTATTTTGCTTCTGCCAATAAAGTGCCAATTTTTATTTTGATTCTGCCAATGAAATGCTTATTTTTATTATGCTTTGGCTGATAAAGTGTTTATTTTTATTATGTTTTTACCAATTAAGTATTTATTATTATGCCTTTGCTGATCTTTGAAACTAGTTTAACAAAACTATACACCCTCCCATGACCAAGAAAAGCAAAAAAAAAAAAATTGTATATAAGAAAAGAATGCAAGTTATATCAATAGAATATGACAGCTATAAAAGCATTCAAGAAAATACACTCTTGGCAGTTATTATAATTGAGTTTTGAGCAAAATCCAAAATTTTTACTAAAATGAATTTAGCAAAACAATGAAACTCTGGCCCCAGTTTTAAGTAGCATCACTGATTTAGAAAAATGCAGTCACCCAAGAAAATTATCTAGCAGTAAGGGAGGAAAGAGGGAGAGGTGAGCAGGAAAAGGTTTATAAAAATTGTAGTGGCTACAAAATATCACACGCACCAAAAAATTTTTTAAAATAGTCATTTCAATTTTACCACTGCATCTTCATTTGGCTGAGAAAGAAAAAAAGAAACGAGCAGGGGCTGGATTCAATATATATCTATGCACTGGACTATAATGCCAAGAGCACACATATATATATATATATATATATATAATAAATATATATATATATATATATATATATATATATATATATATATAATATATATATATATATATATATATATATATATATATATATATATATAGATATAGATAATTGTAGCCATTCCAGTAGGATGAGAAGAGAAAGAGAGAAGCATCACACCAACTTACTGAGAATATGATGGCAAATAACACGGTCGATGATATCGTCTGAAATTAAAATTTCAATCAAAAATTGTACCATTAAACTGAACCTAAAACCATTGGTAATACCTGGTATGTGGAGTTATAGTCAATGATGTGACATGTAGTCCTAAAACAAATTAATTAAAAAAAAGAAAAAAAAAAGAAAGAAAAACAAAGAAAAATGTTTTGAATTAAAAATTATGGATCCAATTTTATGAGAAAACTTTTAGAAAAAAGACTGCAGTGAGGGGGTAAAATTGGAGGTGGGCAAAACCCAGAAAAGGAGTAATGGGAGGAGGGAAAAACTCAGAAAGGGGACAATGGGAGAGGGAACTGGAATGGTTTGCTCAGTAAAGACAGAAGGTAAGAGAAAAAAACAAAAAAATTCAATTAAAAAAAGAAAAAAATATAATAAAAATATATGAATTAAAAAAATTAAAAAAAGCCATATATAAAAATAAAAAAAAAACTAAAGGAAGCAAAATATCCAAATAAAAAAAAAAGCCATTCCAGGCAGCAACAATTTCTTTTTTTTTTTTTTCCTTTTTTTTTTTTTAATTTCCTTTTAGAAGTCGATGAATGCCCAAGTTTCACATATCAAGCATCATGCTGGTGAATAATACGATTAAGTGATATTATTTAATAGAGAGAGAGAGAGAGCATACTCATTTAAGAAAATAATTTCCCCTCGCTACATACCTTGCTCTGTCATGATAGTACCAGCTGTCCACATCATCATAATAGCCAGGTCTCGTGTATCGGTCCCGATAATAGTTATAGTAAGCTGTACTCCGTGAATAGTAATCAGAATCATAATCTGAAACAAAAGGGAGAGAAAAATTCATTACAAGTCAAAGTTGTTCAAACCATCTTTTGTAATGTGAAAAAATATTTTTTAACAAGGACATACTAAAATGTTTTTGGCCCAAACCATTTGCCAAAATCTGACCAAATCAGCAAATATCTGAATTTCTTCTCAAATCACCTCTTGGTCAGTCTGGTTCCATTGTTTTTGTTTAGCAGCATATCAACACCTCTATGGGTTATTTAATGATGAAATCTAAGTATTTTAAATGCAATTTTATGTCTTCAACTACAGATTTTGTACATTTTATACATTCAGGGCAAACTTTTATTTTTTTTAAATATATACTTTGTTGATGATAAATTTTATTGTTAGTAAATCTTTTTTAAATGTATTTCTAGCAAACTTTTTTATAAAAGCATTTTGCTGGTAATTTTACTAAAAAAATGTATTTTTATACTTTTCTAGTGTTGTAGTGATTGTCATTTTGCTATAAAAATCTATTGTTGATAATTGTTTTTAATAAAAATGTATTGCTGATATTTTTAAATTGAAAATATATTTTTATACTTTCATAGTGTTTTGATTTTTGTTTGGGGTTCACTATTTGCCCATAACTTGGACCCGACCCACCCACCTTCCAACAGGTGCTACCATCCTGGGTCAGGGTGAACCTGGGACAGCAGTAATTAAGAGGTGGTTCCATGCACCTCAAAACCTCCAATCTTCCAATCAGAGGCCTTGCTGCCAAATGTATTCTTGGTAAGGCTGACAACTTTTCAGCACCCTTTCATAAATATTCCCAAAGATTATAAGTAGATAAATTAGGACCAATTCTAATTTACTGAAGATATGCAGTTCGACATTAAAACGGTATACTAGCTTGATTCCTAATGCACAGTCAGTTAAGTGCTATACACAAAATGATTGGGCGATTGTGTTTTGCTTCAAGACTGACTAAGCAACAGATTTCCCACACTAGGCTACCATTTCTTTCTGTAGTAGATTGGTTGCCAACCAAGGCTATAGGACCCAGTCCGGCCTGCTATTTAACCCGAGATGGGAAGAGAAGAGATAGATTCATACCTTTCCCAAGGGTATTTGCACATAAGCAAATGTAAGAAACCCAACTGGAATTTGAACTTGGCTCTGAGTTCTCATTCTGAGCCATGAGCCATTAATCCAAACAGTGCTCAATAGATCCACTTAATCTATTCCATTAAAACACGTTAAAGCACACACTTTCTCTCAGCCATTAAAGCTTAAACTTTATGCACTTTAAAACAGTCTCCTTGATATGGAACTTTGTTTCCTGTGAACCCAACTACTATTAATGGGAAACAGATGCAGCCAATTAACATGAAAACACAAGACCCATTAAAGACAACTTCCCTTGAATAAAAAAGAACTTCAGGAAAAGAACAGAAGAGGAACTCCTGCAAATTGCCAAACACTCTCCTAAAGCCATTTTGTAAAAGAATGCCTCCCCTATCTAAGCATTATAAACCAACTGAGAATCTGCCATAAACATAAAAAACCCTAAATCTTCATTCATTAATCTAAACCATAATATCATTCAGCATGATTTAACAATCAACTTCATTGATATATCCCTAAAGATATTTTTATAATTCTGTATTTGGTGCATAACAACATTGACTGATTGTCTGAATGTATTGCAAAACAATTCTGAGGTTTTGTAGTAACAGCTACAACTTAACCATATCACCCAAGTCTAGACATCAATAAGATATAAAATTAACTCATTAAGATAACAAATTCAATGTTTTGAAATAATTTTTGGTATTAACCTTGATTTCTCAAGATGATAATATCTAAACCCTGATTGAAACAATGTATAGATTAAGAAGAGCTATATAAAAAGCTTGTATAAAGGAGAATGATGGACTCCTCCAAATCTACTTTTTCTTTTTTTTAATCGTTTCACCCCAAGCAAGACAATAAAACCAAGACAGAAGAGGTTACTGAAGGTTAGAGAATATGGGGGGGGGGGGCACTACTAAGAAAAGAGAACAATAAAACAACAAGAATTAAGAAGACAGAAGATAATGATTAACATTGCATTTAAATTTTTAAAGATTAAACTTGACTGTGAAGCAAGAAGCCAGAGGAGACTTCCACAAAGAAGACATGTGACAGAAGAAACTATTAGCATAAAACTTAAGGTTACATCTTGGAATTTTAACTGTGAAATGAGACCTTGCTGCCAATCCAGTACTATGCTGAAATTCATATGGTCTCGGTACCATAGAGGAAAGTTCATCAAAACAATTACCATAAAAGCATTTATAGAAAAGACACCGGGTAGCTACGTTATGGTGATGGGAAAGTGACTAAAGCCAAGATGCCAACATATTCTTTGGATTTTTATCTACTTGCCCAAGACATGCTATGTATGAATGAACATCTCTGACTTTCAACCCAGACATTGGCATGCACCTGAGACGTGTGGGGGAAGCTGCTTAGTGATCCTCAGACAACACCCAGTTACCACAACAGTTATTTTTTTTTACTTTCTGCTAATAAATACCACCTTGAGCCATTGAACCAAAAATGAAGAATCAGATGAGAATTGAATACATAAATTCATAACATTAGTCTTTAAGAAAGTGTGTTGAAATGTCAAGTTTCACAGCAAAGGATTTACAAATCAGTGATAAGTTTATTTTCCACACACACACACACACACACACTAGCCAATCACATCCAAGGATGCCCATCTACTAGGACGGCTAGCTAATCCCCATTGCAGATGCCCACTCAGGCACACTTGTATTTGTTCAAAGTTCACCTGTGGTTTATACTGTAACTGCTGAGCTAGCCTTAGTTACAGTTTCTGGGAGAGAGCACGTTCTCTAGCTTGATCAACAGTCTAAGCAAGGCCAAACAGCACACTCAAGCCCTCAGTCACAATGACTTGTGACTTTATGCTGGCAAGTGTTCCAGCTACCCAATTTCACTCACAAGGCCAGAGTCAACCGGTGGTATAGTTTTCAGGCACTTTCAAAAAAATACCACGGGCTGGGATTGTCCCACTCCAGACCAATAACATTAGGAAGTCACCTTCCTAACAAATAATCTTGGTAAAATTTGAACCTGTATCTCATGGTCAGAAAGCGAACGTTCTAACCACGTGCCCATAACATATATACATACATACACAAAGCAGAAAAGAATTTATAAGCTTTAAAATGATAAATAACAGGATTGAATATATATATCTTTAAATAATTCTAAGCATTTTTTTAATGATGGTTGTCTGACTTCTTTTAAAGAAATTTGCATTTAAGCATTTCCCAATTCTCTCTTTGAGAGAGCAAGTGTGAATTGGTGAAAGGTACTGCAAAGTGGTAGAAAAGTCAAGTTTGGTTTATTTTGTTTTACGGCATATCATCCTCAATGCCGACAAGATTTTTAGAATTAGTTCACATGAATAGAATATATGTATACTTTGCAAGAAATCAGTTTGTAGATCAAGTTCCAGGGACATATTTTTGTAACGATGGTTTTTGTTGAGAGTCAAATGAATTGCTGGTAAATTTTGTTTTCTTCCAGAAATGTATCGCTGGTAATATTTGTTTTTTTTCCCAAATGTATTGCTGGTATTTTTACTATAAAACATATTTTTATACTTTCATAGTGTTTTGACCCCAGTTAGGGGGTTAACTATTTGCCTATAGCTGGGACCCTAACAGGTGCTACTACCCCGAGTCACGGTTGACCTGGAAACAGCAGCAGCAATTAAGAGGTGGTACCACGCTGCTCAAAACCTCCCAATCAGAGGTCAAGCTGCCAGATGTAGTTAATCGTCATACCCAGGAGAGGTAGCAAAATCAAACTAAATGGGATGAATAAAGTGTAATTAACTCTAGATGCAATAGAGGTAGATTAGCAACTGTTGTATTCCAACATAACTTCTTTAGCAGGTTTGGGGCATGCAATTAGTTTAAATAAAGAAGAAAGAAAGATTCTATTGCAGTTCATTTGAGTACAAAATTGCTTCAACTTGCTTCATAGCAATTTTATGATCGACAAGATACAAAAGATACGGAACTTGTAAATGGCATCAGTATACCTTAACAGAAAAATTATATCTGAAATTTACTTTTTTGTAAGATTAAATATCTAATTTGATTTTTTAAAATGATTTATGCTTGGATGAGAATGTGATTCAAATAAAAAGTCATTCATTACAGAGAGATTACACATGTACACAGGTAAGTTACAGACCCCGTTCTCATAAAACTAGCATACCCATGTTGTCAAAATTGATGACAAGAACGAATGTATTATAAGTAATATGTATTATATTGTTAAGTAATTTTCATTTAATCCAAGTACAATTTTGTAATTTAAAATACTTTGTTGTTAACATTAATAATTGAACAGTGTACAATTTATAAACACCTAAGGAAAGATATCCATATATTATCCTCATAAATGTTACATATATACAACCAAAACT
Organism: Acanthosepion esculentum; assembly: GCA_964036315.1. Lineage (NCBI taxonomy): Eukaryota > Metazoa > Mollusca > Cephalopoda > Sepiida > Sepiidae > Acanthosepion > Acanthosepion esculentum. The sequence goes on along the minus strand of OZ038503.1, from coordinate 25,094,878 downwards.
TTTTACTGCAAAAGTTCCCAAAGCACAATATTTTTTATGTAAACTTTGGAAGGTCTGAGTAATCTTTGACAGTACGTAGATTCAATCTGTAATTTTACAGTCTGCTTATTTCTTGTCCTACTAAAAACAACATATCAGATTTTTTTTTTCCTCAAGCCGTTACCAAATTCCACAAGATATGCTCCAAATTGTAACATACAATAATTAAGGACAAAATAAATATATATACAGACTCAGTATCATCCAACCCACCTTTTTTCAAAAATATCATCATTGTAGGATTTGTATTTGTGAAGATATTTTAAAATTAAAAATATGTAATAATTGCATTAGAATCCATTTTTAGTAATGTAAGCATTTTGAAATTCTCAGAATTAAAAAAATAATAACAAACAGGAATAATTATTATTCCCGTTCGTTTTTACTTTTTAATTTTGCTGATAATTTCAAAATGCCATATGAATTTTTAAAATTTCTATTCTTTTGAATTCATTTCTGTATTTGTTTTTTTGTGTAATTATTTTAACTTTTTATTATTCATTCATTATTGAAGATTTTAAAAATGAAACTTAATATCTATTCTTTTTTACTTTACAAAAAAACAAATTTCAAACAAAATATCTTGAATTAGTCCAGGCTGTTGCAAGGATCTCTGCCTCACACTGAAATTATTATACAAAAATGTTCTGGAAAATAATTTTTTTTTTATTCAATCTTTAAAAAAATAAATCTCATTGTTTTTTGGGTTTGTTAAATAATTTTAAAACACCAGCAAAAAGTTGAAATCTGCACCCACTGACACCAAATTACTTGAAATTTGGCACAAATGTTTCCCTTCATGAGTTAGGAAAGTGTGCCAAATTATTTTGTGCTAGACTTTACCGTTCCAATCAATTAATCAGGTGTAGGCTTTATTAGTTAAATATTTGGATTTTACACTTATTTGCCCTACATACCAAATTTCAGAAATATTAAAGGCATGGAAGTATTTTTCTTTAATTTTAAAAAAAACACAGATTCGACAAGAAAATTATACACCCCCCCCCCTTAAAATTGGAACAGTAAAGTCTAACACAAAATAATTTGGCACACTTTCCTAACTCATGAAGGGGAATATTTGTGCCAAATTTCAAGTAATTCGGTGTCAGTGGCTGTAATGCCCTGGTGAATTGACATGGAATGACCCTAAAGTAAAAACTATGACAAGCCTTATTTTTTTTGAAAATTAATTTAAATAAAATATAGTTCGTCCAATAAATATTCAGCACAACTAATATTGCCCGTAACTCATGTCTGTCACTCATAATTTTTATTTAACAAAAGTTCTTTTTTTCTTTTCAAAAACAAATGCAACTTTAATTTGGGTGTGTCATCGTTATTTTGCACACTTCCCCTCAATTGTTACACAAACAAAAAAAAAAAGTTGAAAATAAATATACATATTATATATATATATATGAAAGAAAGAGAACATTGATTTAAAAAATTACTAGAAAAAGGTGTAGAATACATACACATTTATTTTAATGTAAACTGAAATGATTGCAGAAGAAAAATGAAGCAGGTATGGAAAAGTTATTGACTTAACCCACTTCCACAAATCTGATCAAGCAATAGTTTTCCATGTCTCACTCTCATATATATATATATATATATATATATATATTTCACACACACCATCTGATATTGAGCACTTTAACCCATAAATATAGCATACCTTAAAACTATATATATATATATATATACACACACCAAATAATTAGATGTTGCACTATGAATGTGTGTGTGTGTGTGTGTCTATATATATATATATATATATATATATATATATTCGTACACCATGAAATTTCTTAACATAATTATAACTTATGTAAAAAAACTTAAAATCCATATAATATTTCTACACCATTGCATAATGCTGCAATATGCAAAAAAACAATTACAAAACTTTGTTATAAATAAAATTGTGTTATTTATAAAAGGCAAAAAAAAAAAAGTATTGATAGAAAAAATGTTTTTAATATCAAAAGGCTTAAGTTACCTTTATTTCCATAATTCTTTGTAAGATTTTACTACATTCTTCCAATTATCTTATTACCGGAACAATCTAGAATATTCTGCAATTCATTTCTTATATAAGGTCACTTCTGCACACAAATCATACACAATTATCATCATCATGTGGAAAGGCAAGGAACTATCAATTTTGCAAAAAGAATTGATCATCAAACATTGGAAGGAAAGTAAAAACTATAGGAAAATAGCAGATATCCTGAATATACCATTTACTACTATTAGTTCCATTATTGCTAAGTATAAAAAGGATGAAGACTGCTGAGAACAAATTGGGATCTGATGCACCACACAAGATTTCTCCCAGATCAATGAGAAGAATTCAGTGCAAAATTCATGAAAATCCAATGACTATTCAAAGAGAAATACAGAAAGAATTAAAAGCATCATTATTGTTACAAAGCGAACAATAAGCAATGAACCTCATAAAAGACAACTAAGATTGCGTTCTCCAAGAAAACCTCCACCACTATTGAAGAAACACAGGGAAAAATGTTTGTGAGCATAAGAGTAAACCTGAATCATTTTGGGAAAGTGTTTTATGGGTAGATGAAGCAAAAATTGAACTATTTGGGTGTAATTCAAGGACTCAGGTTTAAAGAAAAGATGGTACAGCCTTTGCACCGAAGAACACAATCCCAATGGAGGTGGCAATATCATGGTTTGGGAATGTTTTTCTGCTAATGGTATGGGTAATTTAGAGATAATAGATGGTAGAATGAATTCAAAAATATACCAAAATGTTTCAAACTCTAATTTGTTTGGGTCAGTAGTAAAGTTTGAACTCCCGAATGAATGGCTTTTGTAACAAGATAATGACCCTATACATACAGCTAAACCTATGAAAAAAAGGCTTACTGGAAACAATGTTAATACATTTGAATGACTATCAGTCTCCAGACTTGAATCCAAAAGAGAATTTGTGGCGTTTATTAAAAATTTAAGTTAATAAAAGAGTTTTGAAAAACATCCTCAACCTGAAGAGAATATGCAAAAAAGAATGGAATAAAATACCAACAGAAACTTGTAAATCATTGATTAAAAGCTACAGGAGGAGATTGATTGATTGTTGATTTGATTAAGGGATATGCTACAAAGTATAGGTATTATAATTTTGTAATACTTTTTTCACCTCTAAATTTTTTTAATTTCGTATAATTTCATTGATATAACAAATTTTTCTGAATTTTTTTGCATATTACAGCATTATGCCATGGTATACAAATATTGTATAGATTATAAAATTATTTTATAAAATCTATGTTACATAAAAAAATTCATGGTGTACGAATATTTCTCCCCCCACCCTGCCCCTGTGTGTGTGTGTGTGTATATATATATATATATATATATATATATATATATATATATATGGGGAAATGATACAGCTTGCATGTGATGCATTTCATACTTTATGAATTAATCAGACTAGTGATGTTTATGTTAATGCAACACAAACTATCTACCCACCAACTCCATCACAACTACAGTTGAAAAGAATTTATCTAAGATTAACATAAAATTTGTTACTATTTCTAAAACAATAAAAGACTTAATACGAAACAAAATAAAACTTGGAGGGAGGAATTTACTTTATCACCTGTAATAATTGCCATAAGGAATACATAGGAGAATCCTGAAGGAATTTAAATAAAAGATTTTATGAACACAAAAGGATCTGTTAGCAAACACTAAATGCATTAGTTGCTCAACATATTGAGTGACCATAATGTTGATTTAAAAAATGCTACTTTAATTAAAAGAGAAAGCAATTTTTTTTTAAGATGAAAAAGGATAGAAAGTGCTCGATCATCGATAGTAAATTTATATCCAGGTTCTTACAACATTTCACTTTTCTTGGCTGATTTTCTATTATCAGAATTTGGGATATGTAATAAGTTATGGAAACATGAACAAAAAGAAACTAAATGTTGCATCAACATAAACATCACTTTAGTCCGATGAAGTACTAAAGGACAAGGCACATGTAACATTATAAAAAAATCTGTTTCCTTTTCAAACATTTTACTAAACAAACAAACAAACAAACAAAAACAACTTATGTTCAAATCCAAAGGACATTAGTATTTTTTTGTTACTTTATCAAGCACCAAAAGATAATAATTAATGTCCCCCTTCTTGAAATTAACACATTGTCATCATTTTGTACTTCATATAGATGCTATTCATCTCTGGGGTATCCCTATTGTTTTAAACTTGGCCAAGACATGGCAGTAAAATAGGGAAGAAAATTACTGGTGCTAAAGTTAAGTATATTACTTTCCTTGTTCTGGAATAAACTTTAAGTCGCTAATACTTTCATTCTAGAAAGGCATTCACTTTTTAAACAAGTGTCACTGGTGATTAAAAATGGATTTATTAAGAGTATGAAAAATTATGTAAAGATCCAGAACTACCATGATCTCCTCTAACCAGAATCTACTGAGTTTGGGAGGCTGGCGGAATTGTGTTTGGTAAATTTAAAGGAGAGTTCTTTACAGCAAGTTGTTGGAAACTATAAAAACAGTTACTGCACAAGACTAAAATGAGCAATTGGCTTGTTTGAATAATGTGTAGGATAAAATAATTTTTGAAGCAAGGAAACCAAGTCGTTATTTTGTCATATATTAATAGTCATCTTCATATTGCAGATATGACTTCATAAATGATCATTTGGGATAACAAGTTCTTCAATCTGTGGTATACTATCCAAACCTGTTACCTTTAAACTATCACTTGTTTTGCCCTGTACAACATAATTTATTTTTTCAAGGATCCCAACAAGTTGAAAATATCAGAAGATTCTTTAAAGAATTCATTAGATCAAAACCAGAACCATTGCTTTATGTTGAAATAGACATTTATCAGAGAAAACCAACAAATAGACTTTTATGGGAATTCCAGCATCGTCATGTCTATTCACTCTTTCAGTTCTTGCGTTGCCGTTATCACCTGTGACTGCCTTCAAAAGTGCCTTGCATAATGGTCTTGCAGAGGCTGTCATGCCATTTTCCAATGCTTAATAATGGCAAGGAGAGATTCCTGTTGTCCCACAAGACTTTTGACATCACTATACATAGTCATTGTTTTTTTTGCTCCCAGTTAGAGATGTGGAGGAGCTTTCTTTTGAAAAACAAGTGCCTGGATCCTTTTTCCTGTTTCAGCCAGGGGTGTCCAAGTCTCATATCCAGAGACGAAGAGAGAAACCACCAGCAATTTGTAAAGCTTGAACCTGGTCTGGAAGCTGATGCTGCTCTTCCATATCCAGTCTTCCAGTCTTAACATCACTGCCATGGCTGTGGTGATTCATATGTAGATTTTTGCATTACAAGTGCCATCTTTTTTAGTTCAAGTACTTAAAGCTGGACACTTCCTCCAGCAGTTCATCATCCATGGGGATGCTGGCACTACTGTTACTTGCACTAGTCACCATTACTTTGAATTTCCCAAAATAATTATAAATATTGTAAAATGTTTACATCAACCTAGCATTTACATGAAAAATAATGTAATAATATACAATTTGTAGATAACCCTAGCCAGCTCTCAAAAATCTTGTTATGCTTACCTGAATAGATATCTTTATACTTGTTATAGTCTTTGACATAACGACTGTATTCTGCTCGTGACAAGGGGCGTTCAGATTTTGCATCCGCGTCATCTGTAATATAAAAAATTAAAAAAATCTCGTAAATCCCTCAGATTGACCAAAACAGAATTACGATATGGTTCAATCTATATTAATAGATGCTGAAAAGTTATTTGCCCAACCCACTTCCAAAAATCTAACCAAAAGACCAAACCACTTGTTTTCTTTTTAGAAGAACTGCTTAGACAGAGAACTTTTTAGAATGATTTTAATATATCACATTAACTGAGCTTTAACTTGGGGTTTTTTTTTGGGGGGGGGGGTAACTAACAACCAAAGTCCTAAATTTTCTCAGTGCCTCTTTTTTTTTTACCATTAATCCTATTGACCTGTCAAACATAATATTCTTGTGATATTGCACTCATCCTTTTAACACAAAGTTCTTGATGGTGGTTGTCGCCATAATCCTAGACAGAACACTGATACTAACTAAGCAGAAGAGATGATCCATATAGAAATAATGCTATAATTTGTTTTATAGGTACTATGCTACTTAATAAATAAAACATTAGACTGTTGGTTAGAATTAATTATTTTTTGATAAGTGAAAATTTCTTCTTTTTTTTTTTTCTTTCTTCAATTTGTTTAAAATAATTTAACCATCACTTGAGATACTAAGAAACCAAGTCTGACCTAAAAATTCTAGATAAGTAACCTAAGTGTTTGTTACTGACCTTAAAAAATCTAAGTGATTTTATTGTACAAATAGGCTACTGAAAAGGAAGCTCTTTCCTGTTTTAAATTAAAATCCTAAACTTCCCAACTACCAAGCTGGGGGATATATAACCGACTCCATTTTGATTCTTTCTACACCCCTACTTTCGATTTTCCAATCTTTTTTCATTTGCTCCCACTCACCGATCATATTTCCTCCCCCATCCACAATGTTTTGTTGAAATATACATTACTTGATACAAGTTTGGATAAACTTATAATGTAACAGCTAATTTATCAATATAGGGGTTCATGCCTAATCTTGCTCCTCTCCCCCAAATTATATCCTTACAAGTATGAGTAGAATGGCATGTGTTCCCCCCCAATCAAACTACATTATCCAAACTTTAACGGAAGGAGGTTAATAGTCAAGCCACTAGTGTTACTAACAGTCTAAAGGCAAACAAAATTTTTCAATAACTATCCTGGTCAACTAAAAAAAAAAATTGAAAAGAATTTACATGAATTTTTGTGTGTGTGTGTGTGTGTGTGTGTCTGAATAAAAAGACAAGGGAAAACAATTCTTCACCCACGCATTTTGTCCTCTGAGGGACTTTATCAAGGCAAATGTTCCTTTACAGATACACTATCTGAAAATACACACACACTATATATATATATATATATATTATATATATATATAGTGTGTGTGTGTGTGAAATCTACAAAATAGGTATCTGAAACAAAAATATTTGCTAAAAGATGGCCTTATTTCATGATTTCTACTTAGTGAAGTCTGGATGCGAACAGAAAGAAACTGACACTTTGGCTTCAACATTATAATCCCAACCTGTTGATCACAAAAGATTTTAGGAAATTGAATTGTAAAAAATGCTCAGTAACTATAAGCTGCCAAATCAGTGTTTAAGTCCATTGGTAAATGTAAGCAACAATCATCTGTCAACAAATATATATACTGGTAACTGAACAAAAATTACATTAATATTACAAATAGTTTTAAACCAACAGAAACAGGACAAAAATACCAATGTAGAAAATAAGGTCCATTGGTTACATCTATGTTTGTTTTGTTATTGCGTTCACAATAGTTTTCTGATTTTAAAATAATTGTTCTAAATTTTGAGTTGTAATGATGACCTTTGAATTTAAACATTCTCTTTATTTATATTTCAGTCTGCATATCATTTGCCCAGTGCACAGTAAATTGCTTTAGTAGAATAGATATGGAGATTGGTTTGTAACATATTTAAAAGATCCCAACTCAGAACCATCACCTAAAACTGAATTCAGAGAATCTGATTTAACCCAAAAATATTCTACAATTTTTTCATCTAAACAAAATATTTTGGTTGATTGTTTTTGTTTGGTGGCATAGTAACCTCTATGAGTTATTTAATGCCAAAATATAAATATTTTGTATGCAATATTTTATTATGTGGTGGGGGGGATTTTGATAATGGTTTTAGTGATACAAGTCTTACTAATTAACCATAACTTGCAAGAGAAGAGATGGAACTATACCTCACCCAAAGGTGTTTGTATGTAAGTGAATATAACAAACCCAACTGGAATTGGAACTAGGTTTCTGCAATTAACAATTCCGCACCATTATCCATTACACCACCCACACATCCAAGATTACAGCAGTTGGTATTCCCAAGTGGTGACCTTTCTAGGTACTGACCAGGCCCAACATGGCTTAATTTCAGTGGTCGCATGGGAACCGGTGTTTGATATGGCTGTAAGCCCACAAAATATTTTTGGAAACTTAAATTAAATATGCAGACTGATTATCTAATAAATTTTGATTCTCATTTACGCCTGGAATTAAAAGTTTAAAAAAAAAAAGAATTTAAAGTTTTGTATTGATGGATTTAACGCATCCACTGCACAATGAGGATTTCACTAAAAGAAAAAAATTAAATTTTTATTTTACTTTTTCTATCTTTAATATTACAATTAGTAATATTTTCAGATGTTCACTAACAATAATATTATTGATACATTTTAGGAGATTGGTATCCTCAATAGATGGGTTTCCCTTGGATGGGAAAATATGCCAATGAGATAATGAGTATAACAATTTTGACCAACACTTTTATTAAAAATGAAAAAAAAAAAAAAAAAAAAAAAAAAAAAAAAAAGACAGAGATGAAATTTGAATATTTCTTACGAACAGGAGAATGGAAGAAGTAGTAGTTGTCGGATAAAGATTTTGACAGCTTGATAGAAATTTAAATTAAAAAAATATTTTAAATATTAAATGTTAACTTTTTTTAATTAAAAAAGCAGCCTGTTCTAGACTTTTCTAAGACTTATAACAAATTTTAAAAAAAATGAATGACAATTCTATCCTGCAGAATATATATCTGCTTGTGTGTTGATGTATTTAAAAAAAAATTGCTATTAAACAGAAAACATCATCTGACAATAATCATCTTACTATATATTAATACACCATATGTATTTGCATAGTTTTGCCTAATGTTTTACTAAAAAAAAAAGAAGAAAAAAAAGGAAAATAAGACACCATTCTAAAGTTATCTCCCTTGTACTAGTTTCAATATTGTAAAAAAGGTGCTTAAGAAGTGAAAAAAAATTGAAAGAGCAATTCAACAATACCAATTGGAAAAATATATTTAAATGACTCACATATGAAAAATTAATGATGGAACTTAAAATATTAATTTCTACAGCTATGGTAGTTTTTTCTACAAAATAAGAGTGCTCTCTGTAATAACCATACCAGTAAGAATCTTTCAACTTATAAAATAAGCATGCTAGTCGAATTAACTATTTTGACAGGAGTTTAATAAATCTGAAACAAAGTAATCATGACAGAGAAAAAAATTATTTGGAAAACAATAAGTGTGTCAAACCAAATACAGTATGTGCATGGATAATTTAATTGTGCCAGCAATTGTATTTACTACATAAGAGTAGATGAAAATACTTTTTTTTAACCATATTCACACAACTTCCCAATAGGAAAAGTAGGGGGTTACTTAATGGAAGAAAACAATTCAACAAACAGGTTTATTTGTGATTCCTATATTGCGGAAGAAAATAGAAAATGTAAAGTCAGAACCATCAAAACGTAAAAACAAGAATTACATGTGATAACAAAAGTGGATTTGCAAGCAGATACAGAAGAAATAGACAAAACTTATCAATGAATTAAATATAAACAAGTCCTTCATCCTTAAAAAAACACCATCACATTACCTCAAGTGGCTAAAGCACTTTATTCAAATAGTGAAAAGATTGAACAAGTTCTACAAGTTTATTTCCAGCCAAGTTGCCTTAGCATTTTTAATATCAGTAATAGTTTCCCAATCCAGAAAAACTTATATTTCTCCCTTAAAATAAAATAAAAAATTACATACATGCAAAGTTAGAAAACTTTGCAATTTAATAGATAAAATAATGACTACTAAGCTAAGTCTGGCACAAGGCCAATCACCTCTCCTCCACCTAAACAAATGTTCTGCAAGATTAACTTGCTAATCATCAATGAGCATCCTAACCAGTGTCATAGGAAATAAATAGAATCCTTTAAAAAGGATTTGCCATTAAAATAATTGTCCTTTAACATTGAAAACAATTTTAAACCTTCAATCACCAATTGATTCTTTTCAAGCATAAAATAAACTAGCATTTCCTCATTGACACATAACTCCATCCATCACACAAGAGATGACAAACTTAATTACTATTAGCTACAAAGGAGATTGTCCTAAGCAAAAATTACTGACATATCTATCATGTGTAGACAGTGTTTGGAGATAAGTTGCTTGTTTAAAAACCAGTCACAGTAAGAGGAAAGACATTGAAACAGACAGCCAATCAAATAACACCACATATCTTTAAGAGAGAGGAAGAAGAAGAAAAAATTAGCTATTAGGCAATAACATGATAAAAGCCTAGACAGTTAAACCAGACTATCCTAAATTGTAAAAGGATGTGTTTAATATTAAAAACTCGTACTTTATTATTAGGAAACTTTATAAGTAGATTTAACAAGCTTTTTTTTATTACATGACAACTAATTTTTATTTTAAGACTTTTAACAAACTTATTCTTTTATGAAACAAAGAATTTAAACATCACATGAAAATGGAATGTAGTATAGACTTTTGTTGCTCTCCTTTGCACACAGTATCCTTTGTAAGATCATTGTATGCATGCCCAAGAAGACTGTTTTGAAAGAACCAATGGAAACTGTTAGAATTAGTTTTGCCAAGGTCAGATTCCCTGAACTTTTGGGCAGTACCTTGAATAATAAAATGGTCATTCTTTTCAGTTAGACAATTTCCCTTTTTCATTAGTAAACCACAATTATGTTCTAAAAATAATCAGATAACACTGTTCATATCAAAACATTCCATTTCTTCAACAACACAAGCAGCTCACAACTGTTCATCAGTTTTACCTGCATTTTAATTAAGCAAAGAGAACCACATGGAATTGAACTCTCAATGACTGTCTTAAACATACAGAAGATTAATATATGCTGCTTCCTTCAGCTTCCTCACACCTCAGTAATCCTCTCTCACCTACATGGACCCTATCTAAGCAGAAATAGTATGTACCCGTCTTTCTCCAGACTAAACAAGAGTTCTCATGGTTATAGCTTCATGTTCTTCAACTATGACTTTAAAGGGACAATGGTTTCACCTGTATATGATTTTTCACATACACAATGGCATACAGCATATAGTTGTTTTTTTTTTTTTGTCAGACTTTTTTTCTCTCTCTCTCTCATATATATGAGTCAATAAGTCATGTGAGTGTGAATAACATCAGTAACACTTCCATGTGCAGTGTCCCTTCAGGACATTGGCAATGATGGCTCTCCACAGTTGTTCTATCTCAACAACACTAGAAAGATATTTAATAATTTTTTTTAAAAATTACGACATAAAAATGTTAAAGTTTCAAACATTTCTATACAACATCAAGAGATAAACCCAAGAGATTCTAATAAAATAACAAAGAAATCATATGCAGCATTAAAGAAATCATGTAATTCTTTAGTGCATCCATCTATAATTTGAATTATTTAATAAAAGTTAATGCCAACCTCTAGCTTCTATTTGTACTTGATCAATAAAGAATAGTTTTGCCTGTAGAAATAAAATTAAAAAAGTGAAATGAATAATTATTGAAACTGGTATGCTTTTGCTTATTTAATACTTAATTGATTCTTGAATAATTATTTGAACAAAGATTTTATACAATTGGTCACATTTATTCAAATTATATGTTACTTTCATGTAAACATTTTCAGCACTAGCATCTTTTTTTGCTGATTCACAGAATCCAAATATAAACAATCAGACTGTAGCATTGCTAGGAAGCAGATCCAAGTCACAGCAGTGTGTAGAGGAGCAAAATGAAAACAAGGTGCAAATTTCAAAAGAGGGAGGTTATATAATTAACATAATCTGGTGTTTAACAGGTTTAAAAAGCACAACTATTAATCAACATTTGCTGGCACTGAACATATTATGATATCATTACAATTGACATTTCTTGTACATTGTTATGCTATATAAAAAAAACAATGGCTTATCTTGCACACATGTACACGTAACATAAAATTGTGAATTTATATGCTCAGAGCTAATATTATCTAACAACAAATAATAACCACCTTGCAAATATAACAAACCTGAATAAGTGTCTGAGTAGAAACAATTATTTAATTCTCAGGTCGTGCAGACTTTATGCTCTCTGTTTGACAGGAAGATTATTCGAGTAAAAAAAAAAAAAAAAAAAAAAAGAACGTCTTTGAAAAGTGCTAACTGATATCTCTTTTGCCAAAACAATCAGTTATCATATAGTAAATACAAAACATCAACTTTGTTGAACAATAATAGCTATCAATTCGATTCCATTAAATACAAAGCTTAGAAAAAGTACTTTTTGATTATCTATCACAAAACTATCAAGACATTTTCTGACGCCCTGATACTTATGGGTTAATAAAAATAAAAAAATTAGTAATCACAACTGAAGATAGAATTTCCTTGTTCCATCAATATCACTGTCCAAAAAGATGTTATAAATATGTCACCATTGAATAATTAACTAAAAGAGCTGAAACCAGTGAAGAGATATTTTAACAGTAATACATACTGACAAGCTGTGAATATCTATACAGAAATCTAATTATTGCATAACAAACTATATGCATACTAAATTCTTTTTTATTAACAAAAGAAATCTATTAAAATTATAGTTGATAATGAATGAATTCTTTGATTTCTCATTAAAATAACATTTTAGACACAAAGACAAAAGGAATAAACAAGAATTTTGAAATATTTTTAAAAATTTTATGAAAAAAACATTTTTTTTCACAGGAATATTTTTTTAAATTCTTTCTATGCCAACATTCTAGAATTAAATAAAAATGAAAACAATGTTGCCAAACAAAGTAAAATTTTACTTTTATTCCTCAAAGTTTCCAATTAAAAGCATCAATTTAAGATCTCAGCAGGTTTAAAAACAAAAAAGAAAAGAAAAAAAAAGAAGCCTGTTAGTACATAAGCAAAACTTATTTTATATCAGAATAGTCATCACTTACTATTTTTTTTCCTAATTGTAGAATATTTATGAAAATTAAATTTTATCTGATATTTAAATTAATTTTTGATCATTCAGTCTTGTTAAGGCTATAAGAATACCTACTTTTATCATCTCTTATAAATTTCTAAACAAGCAAAGGAATTAAATTTACTCAAATTTCTTCATGCCACACAATGGGAAACTTAATTGAAAATAACAAATACACTTTTATAATTGCAAATGAAACTGTTATTGCAAAACCTGTATCTTGCTATATTCATTCAGTGGAAATTACACTGGGCCTAGAAAGTAAACTCTAGTCACTGTCAATCAATTTTTCCCCCTCTCTAAAAAGTGTTATACTAACAAGGTTTAATAATCTCTGCTCTTTGAATGCAGAAACTAAGAGAACATGGTTTTCATTCATTTATAGTAGAGGTAGGCTAGCTTCAGTTTACGAAGTGAATTTGACCAGCCTTAGAGCAAATGCTGGGAAACAATGCTTATCCAATCTGTGAATGACTTTTCCTTACATGGCCACACTGCTGAATTATGTACTAAATCCTGTGGTATTTGACCCAGGTTCTGTTTTATTCCAAACCAAACACTAGTAAATATGAATGACCACCTCATTAATATGTAGACCAGGCAGACAGATGTTTTCAGATCAAAATTTATCAACTTAAACATTAGGAACAATTCTTTAATAAATAAATAAAACTTTGGAAGATTCAACAATCGGATAGTGAATATCACATACCACCAAGTATTTACAAATAAATGCTTAACGTAGCAAACTTTTCTGGTTTATATTAAAAGAATCATAAATTAAAAATTAGGTCATTGTGTTATTTATAAGACACATTTTTAAATATTGTTAAAATATTTTTGAATATATGAAGAAAAAAAAAAAGAAAAAAAAAATCAATATAAAAAAATTGCAAAATCATTCAGCCACAAAGTTATATGGAGATTGGCATTAAGTAGTTCTGTCCAATCCACATTCCAAAATCTAATAAAGCAGAGTTTTGTAGCAAAGTATTTCTTGGTTGAGTCAAGTCCTTTTCAGGATTTGATATATCTACAAAACTATAGTAAGCATCTATCTAATCAAGCATTAAATATTTATTCGACTGATGTAGAATAAGATTTTTAGTTCAACAATCATGCTCAACAAGTATTTCAAGTTGAAATTACAGTTCATAATTTTGAGTAATTCCTCTTCTTTTTTTTTTAAAGCAATAAAGAAATGCTACAATCATTGCAATTAAATTTCCCCCAAAATTTATAATCTACCATTTTGCAATGGTTCCTCCTCTTTTTTTCCTAGATATTTTATTCATTTATGTTGCTAGTCCTTGGCAAGATTATTATCACATCCTGATCAAACAATTCATCTTCAGAGGAATTTCAATAAAATATAAAATATTCCAATTACTCTTTCTTTAATAAAAGTTCTATTAATGAAAATTACAAAAAAAAAAAATAAATTTCAAGACAGGATTTGACTGACAAAAGTTAAAAGCGCCACAGTATCACGATATAAAAGATACAGGTTTTAAAAGAAATTTGAAAGTAGACACTATTACAAATTTATTATTATTATTAAATGTCCACTTATTGTCTGACAGCTGCCATCAGGGTAGACATCTCTCCTCAATTAAGAAGATACAGGCAACCAAAATAGATTCAAAGCAACAAGAAGCGAATAGGGATTAAGAAAATATCAATAGTTAAACAATTATAAAAGTGTAGCAGGCTATGACAGCTATGATGGATTAGTGACCAAACATGACGAGGGGGGTTGCTGAAAAACATTAGAGAAAATAAACACAAGTAAAATGCAAACAGTTCTATTTCATGAAGACAGGGATGAGATTTTCTGACATTATCAATCAAGATACTAAACATTGTCTGTTGTAGAACAGACTTTCCTCTTCCACTGCCTTTTAAGTTTTACTTGTGTAATTGAGGGATATTACTAACATACATGTTAAAACAATAACATCCAGTTTTATAAACAAGAAATATTCATATTTGAAGATTGTTGTGAGGAGAAAAAAAAAGAAAAAAAGAAAAGGGTCTCTTTCAGCAGACAAGGTAAAAGGATCAATCAGAAAGATTACTGATAAAAGACTGAAAGAAAAATGACAAACCCAACACAATAATATTCCACTAAAGCAGCTGCAAATCATTAAGACCAAATAAGTTTATGAGTAGAAAATTACTCCATAGAAACAACACACCATTTCAGTACACAAATGGCCACCAATACTATTTTTTGTATTAATGAGCTTGAGCAAACAGATGGCTGAACAGGGCTTAGGAGAAATAACAGAAAGACAATGTTTATTAAGAGCTACAAGGAACAGAAAGTTGTGTTGAGCCATGATCATCCTGAAAGGACATGCCACATAAAGAAGATTAGAATAGCTTTAAACTTTTCACAATTGAGATTATCAACAAATATTTTTATTTATATATATATATATATATATATATATATATATATATATATATATATATATATTACACACACACACACACACACAGTTTGATGGATAAATTGTCCTCTAAATTATACAAAAATGAAAACAACACTGACATCTCATTTTCACAGATATATTTACCAAAATTACACAAAAAATATCTTGAAAATCTAA
>OZ038503.1:24999245-25071745 GCA_964036315.1 Acanthosepion esculentum | reverse complement strand
GAATTACCCTGTGGCAAAAATGTCCATTTTACACCTGTGTGCATAGAAAGAAAGAAAAATAGAAAGAAAGAAAAATAGAAAGAAAGAAAAATAGAAAGAAAGAAAAATAGAAAGAAAGAAAAATAGAAAGAAAGAAAAATAGAAAGAAAGAAACAGGGAGGGGGGGGGGATCAACCCAACACCAATAGAAAGGTGCATAAACTATTTTTTTTATTTAATATAAAAAGAAAATGAGAAAATTGGCAGTCAGTTGCTGATACCTTCTGATGAGTGGATCAAACAATTACAAAAGATTGGTCTATGAAACTCCAGAGTTGGAGTGCTGAATAAAACATCAATCAGCTGACGACAAATAAACACAAGGCACCTTTCATCCAACACACTTCATGAGAAATAAATAAATAAATCGTCAGAAATTAAATTAAGGAAGAAATGGTTTCTCAAGAGAAAAATTTTAAAGAGAACAAAAGAGGGAAGAAAAAAAGGTGGGGTGGGGTGGGTGTTGTCATCCAGAATGAGTCCATGGCTCCCCAAATAAGATTATATATATATATATATATATATATATATACACACATACATGTATGTATGTATGTATGTATGTATGTGTGTGTGTGTATTTAGGCAGCAATCCTTCTTTCATGCACATTTCATTAAAAAACGACTGACAAAGTGCTTTTATTTAGTTTTTTTATACAATTTCTCATGTGATCTAATGTTTTTCTTTTCGGTTGATAAATTATATAAAAACTGTCTGAATGTTTTTTTTTATCCGAGCACTTTCGGCTATACATTTAGCCATTTTCAAGGATTATATTTTAACTGTTAGAATTAGAAATAGTTTGTTATATGTATTTCGGACAGTTTTTATATAATCTATCATCCAAAAAGAAAAACATTATTAGATCGCATGAGAAATTGTATAAAAAACTAAATAAAAGCACCTTGTCAGTCGTTTTTAATGAAATGTGCATATATATATATATATATGTATGTCTACATAAATTTATGTAACACACTTTTAATACAAGTATTTCAGATTCTTTAATTTATCTGTGTTATGTTTTCATTATGTAAACAACTTATATTAAAAAAAAAAAATTAAAAAAAATCAATATCCATTATACTTTTATGTTTCTTTTCCATTACAGAATACTTGAAATTTACAACATGAAACCATCAACAAATTCAATAAATAAAAAAAAAAACTAAATGGAATCTGACAACTTTGCTATTAGTTGTTGAATTATTTGAAGCAAAAAGCATATGTTACACAGATGTGGACATTTGTCTTTTGCCAGTACTAAAAGAAACCATACAATTTTAAGAACACATCTTTGGTGGATGACATGATTGTATTTGGAAAAATACAAGTCATTGGTTTTTGTTTTTTTTTTCTTTTATTACTTCCAAACTAATTGTTTTGTTCTGTCTTTTAAAAAAGTAAAAAAAAGAAGTTTCAGTTGATTTGTAAGATTGAAATTAATTATAAATACAATTAAAAAGAGAAAGGTTCACATGGTAAATGCACAAGAAATAAAAAAAAAAAACCTGAGAAAATGACAGCTTTTTAAAAGCAATCTTCTTTCTAAAACACACATTTACTTTTGACAAAATACCCCATTTCAACCTAAAAGAAAATGACACTTCTTAGCACTTCACAAATATTGTTCAATAATAGAGTAAATAATCTTAACAGCAGTAGAAGATTTGTTTTTTATGTCAATAGTTCAGAAGTTACAGCAATCTCAATTTGTCAGACAACTTAAGGTGTGGCTAGAAACGAACACTTTTAAATGCATTCATGGCAATATTTCAACTGGAAAAAGAAAAACACCTCATTCCTATTGGGTATCAACAAACATTTTATAAGTGAAAAATAAAATCTTTATAGCTATCCATTTTATTAAATTTTTGTGTATGTGAATGATAACAATTAGTCAAAGAGAACTATGAAAAAGGATTTTCTATAGTGGTGACACTAAACAATACACATGACCTTTGCTAATTGATTAGATAGATGTTCAAAATTTCATATTTCAATGTCACCACATTTAAAAGAAAATGCAATGATGGTCACAACAATAACAGAAGTGAAATCCCTTCTCCCACAAGTAGATATACTAAAGACATGTCATTATAAATAGGTCAGAACTTCATTTAAGGATGCATGAAAAAAAAAAAAAAAAAAAAAAGAAAAATCAGTTTACTGGCAAAACACGCTTGTCAGCAAATGTTGATCAAACCTTAGTATATTAAAAAAAAAAAAAAATACCATATAACCTCATCTCTCTTCATTACTCGCAATTTTACAATCACCTATTCCCAGTTATAAAAATTATAAGCAATAAATTTGTTTATGACACATACACCAAGAAAAGGATTTGTGGAAAATTTTAAATTTAAATAAATAAAACAATATAAACCTTCAAAATATCTGTCTAATGAAACCGTCAAAATATCTGTCTAATGAAACCGCCAAAATATCTGTCTAATGAAACCGCCAAAATATCTGTCTAATGAAACCGTCAAAATATCTGTCTAATGAAACCGTCAAAATATCTAATGAAACCGTCAAAATATCTAATGAAACCGCCAAAATATCTGTCTAATGTCTGAAAAATTTAAAATAAACTTAAGTCATTTACAGTAATTGGCAACAGTTATTGGCAGAAATAGAAATACCCAATAAACAGAACTGACAAAGTTTGCAATAAACAATGGCAAGAAAAAAAAAAAAAAAAAAGGACAACAAAAATAACACTGAACAAATATATGCAATGCAAAGCAACAGTAATATGGCAAAAAGTTCACAAACTAAGAATGGTGTTAACACACAAAAGGGGTTGCAGACAAATGATTGTGGCATTCTGATTTCAAAACAAGAAAGAATAGAACCAAATCCAATATGGCCGAGAATTGGCTTATCTTATTGTCTAGGAAGAAATCCCAGCATGCATCTGTATGGTTTGACTATAAATTTGGGCAGGGCAATGTTTTTACAGTCATTCTTGATTGGCACCAACAGCTAGTCTGTCTGGGCTTTCATTGAATGCATTTTGTTATTCACCTGTCAAGTTTCTGTCTCAATTTCTAGGATGAGGAGTTATCATTATTTATGTGCAGACTATTGTCCTTATCTTTGTTGTTGTTATCAAAATGTTTTGGCCATTGTGCCCTCTGGCCTTCATCAAGTGTATGTCTATCTGAGTAAACTACAGAGATTTCCAAATTGCACCTTTATTTAATCTACAGAGATCAACTGTTCTCGTTCCACTGCTCGGTGAATTTGGTGACATAGTAATTGTGAGTTCAATTCTTGGACTGAGCAGTATGTACTTATTCTCAGTGGAAAGAGGGCAGGCAATAACTGAGCAGTGCTAAAAATTTAGAACTAGTCTAGATATCCCAAGACAGTGGAACAAGAACAGTCTACCCTGCCGTAGATTAAATGAAGAGTTCAATACAGAATTCCCTGTAGGTCACCTGGAACAACATACACCTGATGAAGGCTAAAGAGCATAACAGCAAAAACATTGTGACAACTACAAAAAAGATGAAGACAAAAATCTGCACATAAATAGTATAAATAACTCATCCAATAAATAAATAATTTAGACAGAAACTCAATAATTGGATAGCAAAATGTATTCAGCAAAAGCAAACCAACAATCCCTAGAGAAGATTCGAGAATCTATTATAAAACTTCTACGCTTTCAATAAAAAAACTTTCCAGCTTATTAAAAATAAGAGAGTCCAATTTGAAAGTATTTTCTTTTAAACCTGTAACCCTCTCAAACTGTAGGGGCACCACTTTTGCTGCAACCACAGTGGTATTTCCTGGGCAAGATATTCTAATGGAGCCTAACCCTCTCCAAGTAGGTCTTTGAATTGAGTTTTTCCTTCACTTAGACTGGTTGCCACCCAAAGTTTCTAGGACCTACTCTGTCCTGCTATTTACCCACAGCTGGGGGGAATGAAGAGAAGAGGTGGAATTATACCTTTCCTAAGAGTATTAGCACATAAGTGAATAGAATGAACTTGACTGGAATTCAAACTCAGATCTCATTTTACTCAATCCAAGCCACTACCCATTACTCTTGCAAGTATTACAAGTTATAAACTGTAAAGGGAAATTGCTAGTCTCATCAACTTGGCACAGAATCTCAGTTAAGGCCAGGAGTTCAAATAATGCACAATCAGTCAGCCCACAATATGTAATCATTTAAAATAAAATAAACAAGATAATCTCTCACCAAGAGCAACTGATATGTTTGTTTTTTGGGGTTTTTTTGTCCAATTACACCAAAAAAATATCTTCAAGCAAATGTCAAGTGTATGCCAGGATTTTCACAGGCAATAAAATAAAAATAATCTATGATACACTTAAAAAAGAAAAACTTACATGACAATTACATAACTATTTACATTATTTAGAATGTCAGACTGTTGTCGTAATCTCATATTCCCAACATTTCAGCCATTGTGCGTTCCGGCCTTCTTCAGGTGATTTCAAACTGAACCCATTATTTCGTCAACCGGGGTAGATTGTTCTTGTTCCACTTGCCATGCCTTTTCTGGATATCTCAGCTTCAGTTATCTCCCTTTAGTAACTTACCTCTCCAAGTTTTTGTTCACCTCTGTTGTGGCCAGGTATTGAACTCACAACTCTTTGGGTCAAGTCACTGAATTACTTCAACCAACATTTTTATCCACTAGGCCAGTCGTGAATATGACAACAAAGATGAGAACAACAATCTAAACATTGAAAATAATGTAAATGGTTACAATACCTCATCTCAGAAATAGAGAGTTACAATTACATAATTATATAGTCTCATTCATGGTAAATTATATAATTCCACAAATACAGCCAGTCAGTAGCCAATAAAACTTAAATCTAAGTAAAAATATTGATGCAATTTTTTATTTTTTTTTTTAAATATTTGATTCATATAAATTCATAGCATCATTATTCAGTCATCAAAATTTAATCAGCAATATCAAACCACCAACCAAGAGAAACAGCAACTTCCAAGATGATAACCAGAGATTTTGCTTGTGTTTTTGTGCTCATTGGAACTTGCAGCTGGACCATTTATCAGCATTGGATGTTTACAGACAATTTCACAAGGTTAGACTTTTGTTCCTCTTTCACTGTGAATTTTGTTTGTAAAAAATAATATTTTCTGTTGCTCAATTCCACTCCATAAAATATGTTTTGATTTTTTATGACCTTATGCCAAATTTTTAGCTAAATGAGGTCGAGTAAAATCAATTATTGAAGGAATTTTTCATTACCTTCAACTTGGAACTAACTGCTAAACAGACAACACAGAGTTGTATTTGCAAGAACAGTAATTTTCATGCAGCAACATCACCAGTTGGCATCCATATACAATGCATCATTTAAAAAAAACTCAATTACAGACTATACTATTGCAGAGTAACATTTTGTCCAGGTTTCAACAATTCATAAGAATTCGTTAAAAAATAAAAAATTATACCAAATGCAAAGAGTGTTTTTCTTTATTCCAATTTGGCTAAGATGTTGAATGTTATCATCCAGTACCTAGCTATTTCTTGAGTTCAGGGTTATAACAAAAAATCCATTTTTTTTTCTATTTTAATTAATAAGTGGAAGACAAGTGTTTATACAATGACCAATGTTCCTCTTCTGTAAATTCACCTATTTTCATCAGTCTCAAACAACTAACTACATTTGACCGATTCCCTTTTAACTCATTCTGCAAATTCATGTATTTTGATTTTGTGTGCCATGTCCTCTTTCAAAAGATCCTACAATTAACTAGTTTTCAAGTTCTGAGGTTTTCTACAGCATTCCTCAGGGAACTACTGTATATCTTCATGCTGCGCAATTCCTCCAGATTAAACACAAAGAGTCAATGTGCATTTTACATTGTGATGGTTCTTACCAAAATAAATGTATGTGTGTGTATATAAAAAATGAATCACTTTATAAAACATACACATAAACTATTTCTAATTCTAACAGTTGAAATATAATCCTTGAAAATGGCTAAATGTATAGCCGAAAGCGCTCGGATAAAAAGAACATTCGGACAATTTTTATATAATTTATCCTCTGAAAAGAAAAACTTTATTAGATCGCACGAGAAATTATATAAAAAACTAAATAAAAGCACCTTTTCAGTCGTTTTTAATGAAATGTGCTTGAAAGAAGGATTGCTGCCTAAATACACAAATATATATATATATATATATATATATATATTATATATATAAATAAATAGTGGTACTTGCTTGGAAAAACCTTGGGTATTTCGGCTTGTAATTGAACAAACCAATACCCAAGGAAAAATGAGGAATACAAAAAGAAAAGAACTAAGAACATGAAATTGAGGTGAAAACAATCATCCAGAATACAAGCTCAGAGTCCAAAGAAAAAATCCTCCAAAACGAGTAAAAGTAACTATGTAAAGTGCTCAATACACGAAGTAGTGCAAACCTAATATAAACCTAAAGAGCCAGGTAAACCTACCTAAGTTTCACTGGCTCTTTAGGTTTAATCGTCCTACGAGGCTGGCATCCCGTTCCCACCCCTTCACCGTTGAAACTGTTAGATGTAGACGTCTCTTTTACTCCAATAGCTTCATGTCTCGCACATCTCGCCTGTGGAACTCCCTTCCCTATTACTGTTTCCCTGACAAATACAATCTCCAACGGTTTAAGTGTAGCGTCAATCGACATCTCCAGTTGCCTTGATCTATCCACTTCTCTTCTCCACATCCTCTCATCTTTCATTCCTATCTGCTCTCGCTTCAAATCTTCTGTAACCCCCTTGCCTTGATCGACCCACTGTCTTTCTCTTTCTCCACATCCTCTCCTTTACCACTCCTATCTGCTCTTCCTTCAACCCTTCTATAACCCCATGCGTGATAGTGGCCTCCAGCCTTGCTTGGGGTGATACGCTTAAAAAAAATTTTTTTAAAAAGTAAAAATAAAAAAATATATATATATATTATTATTTATATATTATATGCGTGGTACTTATTAGAAAGCGCTCAGTATCAGAGATAGAGCTAACATATTTGGTTGGACTGATGTGAGTTTGTGACCCTGGGTTTCACGCTTTTGCAGTCATCAGACCAACCTATTAATTTTTTTAAATTTTGGATTTATGTAGATTGTGTGTATTGGTGTTATTATGGAAGTGAGAGGGGGGTGAATCGTTGTTGTGATGTTACTCATGCTAACGTAAACATAGATGCATGTCTGTACACCCGTTGAGGTACACAGGCACACATACACACTCGCTCACCCGCCGGGGCTCATACAAACAAACATATGTGGACAGTATGGGACTTGACATATGTATGTATATGTGTGCTGTTGTCTATATACATACGCATTTGTATGTTCAAATTCAAAGATTGGAAATGTAGCGTGAATGTCTCATGAATGTATACATGTCAGCAATCAGACCATTTGTCTATTCTTTCACTGAATAATATTTCCTTGCACACACGTATATACGTGTGATGGGGTGTGTGTAAAATTATGATAGGTAAAAACTGCTATTATTTTTAATTTTTTAAGGCTGATTTATTATTATTTTAAAGCTGGTTATTTGCTTGTTTTTGATGGCTGCATATATGTAACTGGTAGAAATTGCAGTTTGTAATCCTTATTTGTTTTTATATGGTGGTATAAATATGCTCGGGGGGAGTAGTTTACGTTAATAATTATAGCAGGTTTATATATATATATATATATATATACACACACACACAAAATTGATGCAATGATTTAATCAGAATTGAGTATCAGAAATAAAAAAAAAAATAAAATCAAAGGAAATACTTTTACTGCATCATTACAATTTTACTTTTTTTCTTTAAAAAAAATAAAACACTTTTTGATACTTTAAATTTTTCAGTTGTGAGAAATTTATTTTAGACAGTAAAACTTATTGGTGATTAAGTTTTTTTTTTTAGGTAAAATTGAAAACCCTTTATTATTTATTTATTAATTTTCTGTGATAATTCATATTTTAATTTCATATTTAATTCTTATTAAATGTCTGTAAGCAAATTTAAAATTTGCATTTATTTTTTATTCAATGTCCTGCAGGATTAGGTATGCTTTGTACTTTATCAAAATATATGTACCAGTTAAACCACAATACATAGGAGGATGCCTTTCTGCGATGATGAGTATTATTGTTGCAATATTATATATTAGAGGGTGTCTCTTATTTTTTAAGTACATCCTAAAATTGAATTGTCACCCTTAAATTTGTTCCATTCATTGAAAAATGCCACATAAAATTAAAGAGAATGCATAATATTTAGAGGGTGCCATTGCTTGTTAAAACTTAAATGGTGGACAACAAAAAATAAATAGACCTTTATTTTATATTACAATTAATAATAAACCATTTTTAGTTGATCTTTACAAATTATACCCATTAGAAAACTAGAAACATTTTTTTATCTCACAGTGAAAAATTTAAATTTTAACCAATGTTTATTATTTTCAAATCCCAATGATGACAAGTGTATCAAGTGTATCCAATGCCACTTTGGAAGTTTTTTTTTTTTTTTTTAAGATTTCTGATGACACCCAAAGTAAAGCAATATGTACACTGGAGCAAAGTACTCAAATGATTTATATAAAGAAATTGTTCTCTTTATTGTTTTAACTTTTGCCTAATTTTTTTAAATAAAAAGGATATCTATTTCCTAAGCTTTTGTTAACATTTTTTTTTTTTTTTTTTAAATGTTTTATTAATAAATGTACTCATTAAGTTTTCCAAACCAACTGTAGGGCCTGAAAATAATCAATTTTAATCATTGTAAGTATCAGAATTGGAAATTTCAAACAGTATCGGAAATTGTTTTGGAATCAGTAAAAATATTGGTATCATCCCATCACTCATTAAAATATGGTTTTATTTTATGGTCTGAAGTCAGAGTTGAAAGTTAAAATTTTTGTATCTTGATATGGTCTAGATCAGTGGTTCCCAAATGGTGCAGCAGAAGAGGGTAGCAGGTGAGGCAGAATGATTGAAAGACAATCAAAGATTTAGAAACAGTTTCAATAAATTCATATGTTAAAAATAAATATGATTTCAAAATTTAAAATATTATGGATTACTTGTAACTGCATGCATGAGTCCCACTATAAATAGTTATAAATAATTATTGACCAATTACATTGTTGTGATATTTTTGCATTAGGGTCAGCTAATTGGAGGAGAAAGTTATCAATGATAATGTTCTGACTTTGAATCTGCGATTATCTCCCTTTACACCTCTGTTTTCTTTTTTTATTATTTTTTTTTTTTAAATGTACTTTTTTCCACATAAAATTTGTTAAAGTGCAAGCAAATTTTCATTCCAAAAATACAGCCCAGAGAAAAAAAGTTTGGGAACCTGTGGTCTAGATAAAAAAAACAAAAACATGCCAGCCAGATGAGAGAGCAGACACCATAAAGACTGGTGACAATTGCATTTTTATGTCTGCAAGGGACAAGGCTATAATATAGGCAGTTGTGACCACAGTGTTAAATTGGTTTAAATTTGCAGTAAACCAAATATCAAAAAACAGGTGTATGTTTCTAGCGTGGAGGAGGGGGCTGTGAAAAGTATGGGTTTTGGGACCAGATGGATTGCAGGCAAAAACCACCGATTCAAATTATTCATAATGCTTTAGAAACAAACTTCAACTGTCTTTAAAAATTAGTCTTCAATATTCCAATTCAGATTTTGTAATGCATCATAGTCAAAAACCGAGACATATGGTCAGCACAATACTTAGGTAAGCTACAGCATTTAAATGATCTTTTATTGGTACTAAGGGTTCCAAATGTATACCAAGAAAATATTGTCCATACCATTACACTACCACCACCAGCCTGACCTGTTATGGTCCCTAGCAAATTGTACCCTCAGTTTTCTTGTTCTTATTTGACAGGAGTGGCACCCAACATGGTTTTCTGCTGCAGTAGCCCAACTGTATCAAGGCTGGGCATACTTTCAGAGATGCTCTTTTGTATACCTCCATTATAAAGAGGGGTCATTTGAGCTCCTGTTGCCTTTCTATCAGCTTGAATCAGTCTGACCATTCTCCTCAGAATGCTTTTCACCCATAGAATTACTGTTCACTAGAATTCTTTCTTTTTCTAACTAGGTATACCCTGCAAATGGTTGTGCATGAAAATCTTAGTAAATCAGTAGATTTTGAAATACTCAGACCTGCCTATCTAGCACCAATACCACATTCAAAGTTACTTAAATTACCTTTCTTTCCTATATTAATGCATGAAATGGAATTCAGGAGGTTGATTTGACATTGTTTAAATGCCTATATCCATTAAATTGCTGCTGATTAAAACTTTACATAAAAAATAATTTGTTCAAATGTATTTAAGTGACCAGTGAATGTAAAATAAAATGAAAAAAAGAACTATTAATTCATGCAAAGAAACTTTTGCATTAATTTGAAAATAGTATATTGTTCATTCAGGAATTAAATATTTTTCCCTCTGTTAATACATTTAAATTTGTCTTTTCATCATGAGTTTTAAAATATTTTAATATAAAAAGAATGCCCTATATTATAAATAGATAGCAAAAAAAAAAAAAAAACATTAAAGCCAAAAGTTTCATTATTCATACAATTGTTTTGATTCTGGATATAAAATGATACAAATAAAGAAATAAAAAGCTTTTGGACAAGAGCAATTGACACACAAACAAATAAGTTAAAAAAAAACACACAGGAATCTTTTTTAATTGCATTATTGCTTTAAATAGAAAAGTTAATTTACAAGTTATCCACTTGAAGCTTTCTGTCATTTTGAAATTAAAATATTAGTGGACATTTAAAACAGTAACTGGATTGTCATTAATTTCCTTTATTATATGAAAGGAATCATCAAAAACTTTTATAATATTTGAACCACAATATGACAATTATTGACAGCAGAACTTGTATAGGATTAAAATATCAAAAAAAGTGGCCAATTGCTTGCCCATGATTTGTGTGTTGCTGTCATTCTTTTGTCTATTTCTTTCTCAAAGTTTTTAAGTTTCATTTTTTGCTTTACATTTCTTAGTATTTTAGTCTCTCAACTTCTGTTCATTTCAGTAACATACACGGACAAGAGTCAGAAAAGAAAAATATACCTAAAATTTCTAATGTTATTTACATATGATTTAGTTTGCATGCACATAAATATACAAATGTTTGGCTTACAGATACTGAAATAAAGTGAAATTGTTGATTATCATCAATTTTGTATATTTAATAATATCCAAGCTTTGGTAGATTAATCAATATGGCCTATACAAGAAGAAGAAAAAAAAAAAAAAAGAGGAGGTATAATTATTCTGCTTTAAGCATAATTTTATGTCAGTTATATTAGACTTTATTAAAGAATATTATAAGAGAAAATATAATTTGGGATAGAGCAACAGACATTGACATTCTTAAAGGAGGTTTGCAATTTATTTTAAATAGGGAGCTCATCACAGAGTGATGGTTAGTAACTTTTCAAATTGGCATGTTTAATTCTGTTTACCTCATAGCCTTGAGCCAAACTAGATTTAAGCTTAGCATATATGTATACAACATCCCAAATAAACAGCAGACAATGTCTATACATAAACATCAAGAATACAAATGTGAACATATAATAATTCAAAAACAAGTGCAAGATGATTAGTCACGTTACAAGCAACACTGGTTAAAATGGCTACATTTTTTTTTTAAATGACCAACTCATGAATAGATGTAAAAAAAAAAAAAAAACTGATAACAAGTGCGGTTGTAACCAAAACCATTAGAGATTATTCCTTACCCATCCAAGTTTAACCAACCAATCACAGATATTGATAATTTTAAAAGGGAACTCCAACTACAGTCATAAAAAATTAAACTAAATTCCAAAAGAGGCAAATAGAAAATATTTGGTTCAAATTCCATTACTGTCATCCAAACTCTAAAATTATTTAATTCCCTTTGCACTTTAAGCTGTTCAGAGACAACGAATTAAAATAAAAACCTTTAACTTCACACCGAGTAGAAGTGAGAACTAAACTGCTGCTTCATGATGAGACTTGATCCAGCTGAGACCAAGAAAAACAGTGGTGGGTAGAGTGTGTTCATATGAAGTGATATGATAAGATAGAGCATGACTAACGAAGAAAAAACTGATAAGTGGCTCAATTGTAAAGGTGAAAACACCAGAAATCTTCCAAATAAATTTCAGAAGCAGTAAGAAGAGAAAAAGCAAAGAAAAATAAGCAGGCAGAGTGGATCAGTAAACCAATATTATTCTCAGATTTGACAAAGGTATTAAATAAGAGAGATTTAAATGAAAAGCAACAAGTAACCAATGGTTATTAGTTTCTTCTAAATTTTGGATTATAATGATGTAGCAAAGGATTATCAGCATCAAGTCAAAAACTTCCAATTTGATGTATTCGTTGTTAATACAATTTAAGCAGTTTTAATATAAAAAATCTTTTGGGTATTTTTTTTTTTTTAAAGTAAAATTCATAAAAAAAACATTTAAGTGTTCATTTTTTTTTTGTTTCTTTCTTAATATTAAATTCTCACTATTCTCATATTGCTGACAATGTAAAATTTTGATTAAAAGCGAATTTGTTCATTAAGAGAAAATATTTTTTTACTTATTGTAAATATTAAAAAAGCGAGGATGACTGAATGGCTGTATATAATTGGGACAAGGAAAATAATCCAATATAACAGATATACACAACCAAAAGAGAAATGTGTGTGTGTGTATATATATATATATATATATATACACACACACAATACAGACCAACATTACTTGTTATGAAAACATCCTGTGTTTTGATTACTACAACAAAAACTCCAATCTGGATGAAATTACTACTCCTCTCACACAACACAGTATATGAAACAAAAACAAAATATACTAATGGAAATCAACTCCACCCCTTTGAAAATCATTACAGTATTAGCCAAAAGCATTTGGGACAATCACTATGGAAAGTTTCTACATACTTAGTCCTCAAAAGAAAAATTGTAAAAATGGTTGAAAAACTGAATAAAAAAAAAATACAAAATATATTTTGCCCAATGAAACATGTTAAAAAGAAGGACTGCTGCCTAAGTATACAATGTGTGTGTGTGTGTGTGTGTGTGTGTGTATATATATATATATATATATATATATATATATATTACATACAGATTGAAAAGCTTGCTATTTTTGTTAGCATTAAGAGCATTTACTTTTCATTTTATTGTGACAATTATCATATCAGAAGATTTAAAAATTGCTAAATTTTTATTTATCGAGTAATAATGTTATTGAAGATGGAAGAAAGTAAACAACATTTTCAACATAGTTGTTATCTTAAGATTTGTAATAAAAATAAACTGCACAATCACACAGAAAGAAAAAAAAAGATTTCTGCATTTTAGATGGAGATGGTTGTCATTTATCAAAAGTGTCGAAAGTGGTTTGGAAAGTTTCATGTTGGAAATATCTCAATGAATGTCACTTAGATATGTGACTACCACAGAAATTAAGTGGATAAAAAATAAATCTACTGGACTAAAATTTCATGCATGATTCTCTATTTAAAATAACAGAAATGGTCCATTTTTTTTAAATAAATTTTAAGGCAAATGAACAATTATAAACCATATCGAAAAACAGTTTTCATGAAAAATGTTTTAAAAAATGATGCTGTGCCTATGCTGGGATTGAAAAGGAGTCCTTTACTATAAGCTCGTTCTAGAGAACCAAATGATTGACTTTAACAAGTACAGCTCCCAATTAAACCAACTGAAGACAACAATAGATGAAAATCATGCTGAATTACTTAAAGATATTCCATTCATTGGTGACGAGGTAAAAACTGTCATAACTGGACAAAGAGCTTTTTACTCCCCTGCTATATTCGCCAAATATTATACCTTTAGAGTACAACTGAGTACAGTCTTTACTAAATTCTCTTGAAGAAAAAAACAAAACATTTTCAGGAAGAACAAAAAACAGTTCTTTGCCAAGAAAGATAAAATCCTGGGAAAAAGGGATTATAAAGTAGTTTGAAAGAT
Organism: Acanthosepion esculentum; assembly: GCA_964036315.1. Classification (NCBI taxonomy): domain Eukaryota; kingdom Metazoa; phylum Mollusca; class Cephalopoda; order Sepiida; family Sepiidae; genus Acanthosepion; species Acanthosepion esculentum. The sequence continues at coordinate 25,057,639 of OZ038503.1, read as the reverse complement.
GGCAGAAGATTTTATTCTTCCCATTACCCTTATATGCCAATACATAATGACGATGTGATATTTACAAGATAATAATTATATAAATATCATGATAAACAAGGGAAAATGTCTTCAGTTGATCACTGGAGCAAAAGTTTGAAAATCTCAGGAGAATGCAAGAAGAAAAAGAAACTGAAAAAAAAAAACTACTCGTTTAAATGCAAAACATGAAGTGGCTACAACCTCATTGAATGAATATTTTCAATGTCAAAATATTTTTCAATTACGTACAAATTTAGAGCAGCTATCTTGACAGTGATCTGGCTTTGAATACTGTAATCATTTATAGATCGCTAGAGAGTATAAGATGCAGTTTAAAAAGCAGAGAAATTCCAGGAAAAAGCTTATTTTCAAGTATAAAACACACCCGATTTTAGAGCAAAGAAAACAACATGAATGTGAAAAAGGAAGGGGGGGGGTAACATTTTGTTTACTTTTGTGATTCGATAACGTGATAATGATTCTTGGAGTATAAGATCGCTAAATTGCCAATAAACACCAGATAAATAAATCAAAATAAAATTGAATAAATTTGTTTGTTTTGGTTTTAATTACGACAGATTTGTTTCCCTTTTTTGCAATATGTCATTAGATAGATATTATCTCTCCACTAAACAAATAAATCCAATTTTGTCTGTTTTGATTCCTTAAAAAAGTGGAATCGAGTTCTAAAGTATAGGATGCAGCAGACTTTTGGAGATAATTCTGAATGAAATAACTCGCATCTTATACACACAGGCTTACAGTAGTTTTAATTTTAAATGGTCACCTTTCAATCCAACAATCAGCAACAATATCAACGTGTGAATATTTGCATCTCTTTAACAGAATTAAAAATCAATATCTACATAAAGCGTTTACAAACAAAAGTTGCAGACGGGGTGATTTTAAGAATTACATTTTGAACAAAAAAGCCAAATCATATATAAATTAACTCTTATTACATAAAAGTTTTGTCATAAGTTTATTGCTTTTAAGTAACACCTTAATTCAAAAAATTTAAGTGATGCATGAACAATATGCTAAGACCATGCATTTTGGAAAAATACCAACATCTATGCATTCTTTTCTAACAAATTATGTTAGATGCTATGTTTTCTGATAGTATAACAAAAAATATTAAGCTAAATAGCTGTAGAAAAATCTAAGAAGAAAACTTCAAAATATTGACAATGTTTAAGTTTGTAAATTTCTGAACCGTTGTTTCTGAATAAAAGAATACCAAACAAGAAAATACACACACACACTACTACTAGAAACCTTTCATAAGAGTATTTCCTTCATTAATTTTACATGTGGCAATAAATACCTTCGATTTCATCCATCTAACAAAACTGAACGGGGTCTTCCAATAAGTAGCATTCAATCCATATGGACAGCTTCAGTGTTTTCTTTGACACTTTGGCATTCCCAATTGATATTCATGATAGTAGCAGCAAATTGACTTCAGGCAGGACCTGCTGGTTAAGTTGCATAATAGTAATTGTCCTATTTTTGATTTTCTCGAGTTTAAAAAGGGAATTTATAGATGCTACTAAACAAAGAGAAGTTTCTAGTCAAAACAAGACAGGCAGGTCTTAAAGTCTAAATAGTAAAGTCTAAATAGTAAAGTCTTTATAATGTGATAGTACAAAGGGACATTTCTTCACTGGAAAGGACAACACGAGAGACTACCTTCCTAGGTTTAGACATTAACAGGTAAGTGATTTCATTTTTTTTTTTTTTTAAACGTCAAAAAAAAAAAAAAAAAAAAAAAAAAAAAAAAAAGATTATTCAAAATTCATGCATTCAATATTATGTTAAAAAAAAATACAATATCAGTGTAAAAAATTATTATCTAACTTAAATAAGGAACTTTGTACCTTTTTTCTTTCTTTTAAATAGGGTTAGAACAAATGAGCAGATATTTAAACGCTAAACAAACTCTAACACACAAATACTGAAGATAATCCAATTCATATAAGCGGAAGTGCTGAAAAATACTCAGCCCCCCCCCCCAAACACACTTCTAAAACTTTGAGCAAACATCAGAATTCTTATGAAATCCTTCCTAGGTCAGGCAGAGAATTGTTCAACACCTTTTCATTCAAATATGAAGGAATATCGAAATTTACCAAATTACAAAAATCTTCAGAGATTTTTAATATGAAACTGTACTTATGACCGTTTTACCCCCCAATTCACTGTTATTAATTGGTAATAAAAGTACAATAAGGAAACCACCAAAATATAAATCACCTCAGTAACATTGCAAAATAATTTTATGTTAATACATTAATGAAAATCTTCAAGATACAATTACATAGTATTTAAAAATATAACCACTATCATATTGAGAAATATTTAATAATTTTTAAATATTAAAAACATTCATTACAAAAATAGTGTACGATATCAAAATGTTACTGGGAGTTTTAAAACCAATTTTTGAAATGACGATTTCAAGTAGTTATTAAAAAGTTACAAAAAGGACGAGATAATTTCAGTCAATAATGATCACAATGAAAAATCATAAACACGAAATCATGTGAAGTATGCCACATGTGTAAATTGAAACCGCTTCTTTATAGTTACTTTGGTTTAAATAGACTATGCATTTCCAATATCTTTTTTAAAATAATTACTATTTCATAAAATATTGTAATATGTATCAATGAGTAACTGTAGATAAATGAAAAATTAAAAATGATTTTTGCCCATACAAATTTCTGGGTATTCCTAACCAAGCTATTTATACATTCATTGTACAAGTGCCTGTGATTTAAGCTATCTTAAAAATAACTATCAATACAAACCTCAGCCGGTTTCAATTGAACGACTGCTCACAAAGGAAACAGGAATTTCAAATAACAATGGTTAAGATAATGAGCTGAATTCATCATGCAATCATAAAAGTTGTCATGTCACCAAGCACCTTCTCAGCTGACATGAAGTGGAAAGACGATATTGTATTCATTGCTTGGTCAGCTGCTAAGAAATTTGGGTCCCCGTGTCATGCAAGACAATTTTTTTTTCTCCAGAATCTATTTTACATATTTATAAGTCTACCATCCATCCATGCTTAGAATATTGCTGCCACATATGATCCAATGCCTCTGCTATTTACCTTAAGCTCCTTGGTAAAATTCAAAGTAGAATCAGCTATATTATTGACCCTGATCTAGCAGCTCCGCTTCAGTCACTTTCTCATCACCATTAGGTTGCCTCTGTGTCTTTTCTATAAATACTTTCATGGTAATTGTTCGAATGAGCTCTTCACTAGGGTACCTAGACTTTTCAAAATTAAACACCATACAAGACTGGTGTCTAGATCTCAATTTATAGTTGAGCTAGCTAGATGTAACCATAAATTCTATGCTAACAGTTTCTTTTCTCTCACTTCTCGCTTGTGGAACTCCCTTCCGGCTCCATGCTTTCCAGCCAACTTTAATCTGCAAAAATTTGAATGCAATGTCAATTGCTATCTATTATCCTCCTGATTACTTTTTTCTTATCCCCACTTATTATTAACGTTTCTGTTCCCAATTCTTTCACACCCTGTAACCCCTTGTGTTTTAGTGGCTTTACTACCTTGCATGGAGCAATACCAATTAAAAAAGGAAAAATGCAGAATACCATCACACCTTTCCTATAGTATCTCTTCAATCTTATTGAAATTAAATAAAATAATAATGCATATAAATGTGCAATGATTCTAACCATAGATATCTATATAATAAATGTAGATGTGTATTTTTGTAAGATTGCTATAACAAACAAATACCACAACGACGACGGAACTTGTTCTGATTACAAAGTCCAACATGGTGGTAAGAAGGCAAGTGACATATTTACTATGCCAACATCCTTCTGCTTGAGAAGGATAATATTAACTTGCAGATACTAAGCAGAGTGCAGAGATACTATACTGATCCAGGCAAAAATACTAATCCTTACATAATTCCATCATTTATGAAATTAATATTATGTATATTTACAAAACTCACATTTGGCAAAACATCATTTTTGAAAGAAGAAATTAAACCTTTGCTTAATTAACATACAGGACTGAACTTCTTTATCTACCAGATTTTATTTCAGATTTCACCAGTATAATCAAAACTAACAACTTCAATTCATTACAAAAGAGCTGCAAAGTTCCATATGAAAATTTAGATGAAACAGTAAATGTTTATTTTAACACCCGAGCGCTAATATCCTTTCAAATTTTTCCAAAATAGTCTTATTTCCGTGCAAATGTATATGCTGAACTCAAATCAACAATTAGATATTGAAAAAAACCTACCTTTTGGATGTTAAAGACCAGAAAAAAATTGGACTCTTTCCTCGTCTTTCGTCAGCCATTAGCGGCTTATATTCGGTGCTGAACGCATTTAAGGCGTAGACTTACAATTTTGGCCTATTTACTTCCTTAACAGAAAGTCCTTGCAGAAATTAGTACGCGCTTCCGTAAAGTGATTTTTTTTAAATTTTTTTTTGTTATACGTAATGTAAGAAAGTTAACTTTCAAATATATGAAAATATCGACAAATAAAAGAATAACAAAATTTTTTTTTTTTAACTTTCAGATATATGAAGATATGAAAATACTTATAAATTATAACAAAAAGAACAAAATAAGTAGTACAGTAAAGCATTTTTTTTAATATTTAAGATTGAAAATAAAACAATAATTAAATCAATTGTAAAAGAGGAAGTTAAAAGTTTCATGTCTATAATGAAGTAGTTTTAGGGTCCTGGATACATTCTGCTCGCCTCTCTCAGGAAAAGGTGAAGGCGCTGACTATGTTTAGGGACTGCTTTTAAGAATAGAAAACGAGCAATGTATTGTTTTAAATACGAAGTTCTGTGTCCCGATCTTTTAATTATACCCTTAGTCGTCCTCCATAGTCTTTCAACCGCGTCTGCGTGTGGATATTTTGGTCTGTTGGATGTACAAAGTGTCCAGAATGGTTGATTTGCTTGTGCGTGTATCCGTGTTCCGATATCTGCACATACGCCAACCAACAATCACTGTAAATGATTGATCCTGGACGTATGTGTTGCATAATCAAGGGGACAAGGGTAGGGGCATCCCTGGCTTCTCCTTCCCCGCAATCAGACTTAAGTGGTACCAGAAAACCTGTCTCCAGTTCTAGCAGTTCGAATCGTTCCTAACAGCCGGAAAACAGAATGTGGCTTCAGTGTTATTGATAGGAAATATACACTTTTGGAGAAGTCACGCTTGCCTGATCGAAAACTTGGACATTGCGAAAGTCACTTCAGTGAATTGGCGCTCCTTCTGCAGTGAGGTGTGCCAATTTTGGCTAGAAAATGTGCAGAAGTTGGGTGGACCCGGTGTCATGGTAGAAATCGATGAAACAGTTATCTCAAAACGAAAATATAACCGGGGACGTCGAATGAAAACGGTCCGGCTATTTGGCGGAATCAAAAGAGCCTCAAAGAAGACCTTTCTGGTACCACTTACATCTGATTGTGGGGAAGGAGAAGTCAGGGATGCCCCTACCCTTGTCCCCTTGATTATGCAACACATCCGACCAGGATCAATCATTTAGGAAAAAGGATCAATCATTAGGAAAAAGTCCAATTTTTTTTGGGTCGTTAACATCCAAAAAAGTAGGTTTCTTCAATATCTAATTGTTGTTTTGAGTTCAGCATATACATTTGCATGGAAATAAGACTATTTTGGAAAAATTTGATGGGATATTAGCGCTCGAGTGTTAAAATAAACATTTACCGATGAAACAACCAGATCAAAAGGAATTTGCAGACAAAGGCAACAATACCCAATTCAGGTTACTGAAAAATAAAAATTTCAAAAGGATCTTTTTACACTTAATGTAAACTAAATAAAAGCTTGCTGAACTACAATCTTTGTAAAAGTACCGACCATTCTTTCTTTGGCACCAAAGACAGAAACTATAACTCACAACACAAGGTTAAAAAAAATAAACAAACAAATCAGTTTCTGTATTTACATTAGTCGGACTATTGTCCTCATCTTTGTCGCCATATTTGTCACAACGTTTCGGCCGTTGTACGCTCCGGCCTTCTTCAGGTGGTTGGAATTTCGAACCGAACCCTTTATTTCGATCACTGGGGTAGACTGTTCTAGTTCCACGAGCCATGTTTGATGGATGTCAGTTATCAGTTATCTCCTGGTAATTTTCCCTCTGAAAGTTCTCCACTGCCTGAACCGGGTATTGAACTCACACTCTTTGGGTCTGTCACTGGATCTAACCAATGCTTTTATCCACTGTACCATGTGTCCTTGAGGAACTAGAACAGTCTACCCCAGTGATCGAAATAAAGGGTTCGGTTCGAAATTCCAACCACCTGAAGGACGGACGGAGCGTACAACAGCCGAAACGTTGTGACAAAAATGGCGACAAAGATGAGGACAATAGTCCGACTAATGTAAATACTGTACATAATACCTCATCTCAGAAATATAGACACAAATCAGTTTCTCTATATAGAAAAAAAAATCCCAAAAAGTAATTAATTAAATTCATTTCATAATTTCAATTTGGGGGATTAATTACAATAATACAACTAAATATGCCTGCTGTATTATATTTACACTATTTATAGTGTTTAGACTGTCCTCATCTTTGTCATATCCCTTGAGGGACACATGGCCTAGTGGATAAAAGCATTGGTTGACGTAATCCAAAAAAGTGACTTGACCCAAGTTCAATACCTGGCCGCAGCAGAGGTGTACAAAAACTTGGGGAGTTGAGTTACCAAAGAGAATTAACTGAAACTGGGATCTCCAGAAAAAGCATTGGCAATCTACCTCTGGACTAAATAAAGAGTTCAGATCAAAATTCAAATGTATATCACCTGAAGAAGGCTGGAGCATACAACGGCCAAAACGTTGTGAATATGACAATAAGAATGGCGTAAATAGTTACAACACCTCATCTCAGAAATACAGACAGATGTATTTCTTCTATATTTTACCATTGTCTCTTACAGCCTTCTTCAGATGCCTGGAAGAAAGTTATAACTGAAATGTTTGGATAAACAAAAAAAAACAAGGATGTTAGTGCAAGTTACTACACTTAATGTAAAAATTAGAACAGACAGTTAAAAAAAAAATCTAAATATCTCCCAAGTCTTATATGTAAAGTTGAGGTATCTGGTGACTTAATGTTTACACAAATTCCATAGACAAACTTAATACTGTAAAATAAAATATAAATAGGAGGTGGGACAAATATGTCATCACTTACGATAAATCCTTATTAAAAGCTGTTCTGTTGATAAAACTCATATTTGAAATCTTCAATCAAATTAAATATTGGCAGGATAAAAATATTAGCTCAGTTACAGTCAGAAAAAGTTGGATTAAATTCTTTTAATGCGTAACCAGTTCATATCAAGGGGTTTGGAATTTTTTCTTTTTAACAATATTTACAGTGGACAGTTAAAATTAGGTACCTCCACTAATTCATGATACATAAGGGTAAAAATGAATTTGAAAAATTAAAATGCTTTCTTGAAGCTTTCATTTTAGCTTTAATTGAAATTTACTATACAGAAATTCTAATGATTGAAGTAGATTCTTTTTTTTTTTTTTGGTTAAAAATAGCTGATTAGTGCCCCCTTTTTTAGCCACCTGTTATCGCAATGAATTTCTCTTTATTAAAAAATCTTCCAAAAATAAAATATACTTTTCTATAATTTTATTTGAGAAATATTAGCGGATTTAAAGTATAATTAATCAGATTTGAAAAAAATATTATTTAAGTTGAAAATAACAGAGAAATGGACTTTTAAAACTCAATAGAAATGAAATAGTTCATTAATTCAGGGCTTGGAACCATTAATTTTGATAAATATTTGAAGAATTTAATTTACATTTAAGCATTTTTTAAATTTAAAGTAAAACATTTAATACCATTTGATAGCCAATTTCTATGCCAAAATCTTTAGTTATATACCAAATTTCATATGTTCTTCATGTAGTGTTTTGTTTTACATCTTAATATCAATCATATGTCAAAATTTATTTGCTAAAATATACAGATTTCAATCCTTACTTCCAAACAGTTCAGTTTTAAGGAAACTTACATGATTTTAAAATATTTTTTTAAAATGAACACTGCCAGTAGACATAAATTATCAGAACATATAAGCATAGTCTTTAATAAAAGAAAAATAGGCAAACATACCAACTATTATGGAACAGGTAGTAAATACAAAAATAAATATTGCAAAAATGTGTATTTTTTTAAGTTAGTGTTAATAGACATTAGAAGCAACTAAAAGTTTTTTGTGTTTTTTTTAAATTTAATTTTTTTTATCCCATGACCCATAGGGTAGTAAGGGCACTGTGTGTACTGCACAGTAGAAATGATGTTTCATGCCTAACCCTCTCCAGGCAGGTTTTGAATTCAGAGTTTTTTTTCTCCTAGACTGGTTGCCACCCAAGGTTATAGAATCCAGTCTGTCCATCTATTTACCCATAGTGGAGGGGAGAGAAAATGATTCATACCTTTCCAAAAGGTATTAGCACGTAAGTGAATACATTGAATCAATAGCTTCCTCCACTGCAAGGAAAGTGTGTTCCGTGTTGTGCCAGAAAGTTTTTGTCACCCGAGTCCATCCTTCAAATCTATAAAATCAACCATTTGCCCTTGCATGGAATACTGCTGCCATATATGGTCTGGTGCCCCCACTGTCCATCTTAAAGTCCTCGACAAAATCCAGTGACGGATATGCAATGTGATTGGCCTTGATCTGGCATCTCGTCTACAGTCACTCTCTCACAGACATGCCGTCACCCTCCTCTGTCTTTTCCACAAATACTTTCACTGTAACTGCTCTGACAAGCTACTTTCACTAGTTCCCAGACTGCACGAATTTAAACGTGCTACTAGGCTGATATCTCAGTCCCACCTTCTCACTGTCGAAACAGTTAAATGCAGCCGTCTCTTCTACTCCAATAGCTTCATGTCTCGCACCTCCCGTCTGTGAAATTCCCTTTCTATTACTTGTTTCTCTGATAGCTATAATCTCCAACTATTCAAATGTAATGTCAATCGACATCTCCAGATGCCTTCTCTTCATCCTTTCGTCTATCATGACTCTTTACTCTCACTCCATGTAACCCCTTGCGTACTAGTGGCATCTTGCCTTACTTGGAGTGAAATGCTTAAAAAAAAAAAAAAAAAAAAAGTAATGGATCAAACTGCAATTCGAACTCAGCTTTATACTTTAACATAAAACATGTCAAACTTTTAAGGTACATATTTACTGTTTCAAGATTCACCAAAGCCAAACTAAAATCTATACTTAATAATGCTTATTAGTCATATTTAAAATGAATAATTCAAATAGTCATATATGCTGAAAATAACAATAATAAATTAGTAAAAAAATAAAAATTTAGCATACAGACCTTGCCGTGAACGTGGTCTATCATAGGCTTCATCCCTGTAATACTGGTATTCCAAGTAGCGTTCATAGTCCAGGCGACTAGGAGGCCGATCATAGTAAGGATCATATCGAGGGTCCTTGGGATCCAAAGAACGATATCGAGAACGATAATCCCGATCATAATCTCGAATATAGCGATAATCCTTTTCCCGGCGAGAGTCCCGTAACTCCCTGTAGTCATCTAATGCTTCTCTAGAGTCATGGAAGTCTCGATCACGGAAATCAGGATCACGATGATCTCGTGGATCACGTTCTCTGTCGCGATCACGAGGGTCACGGTCTCTATCTCTGTCTCGATCTCGAGAAGGTCGATCTCTAGGATCCTTACGGTCATAATCCCGTTCTGACATAGAAGTATCTTCAAGGCTATGAGTGGGGCTTTTCTGTTCTGGCTTGATAGGAGAGCTTTCATGTGAGTTGGATGTTATGGCAGTAGATGAATTTGGAGTGGAAGTCAGTGGCTGAGAACTGCTTGAACGTTCTGACAACTGAGTCTGGTTTTTGGGGTTCTCAATCTTTGGCTTGCTCTCTACAACAGAGGACTTTGATGTCACAATGTTAACTGGTTGATTGGTTACAGATTCAGCCCCAACCAAAGATGGGATTGGTACACTAGGGACCAAATGTATGCCACTAACTGAGATCTGGGGGTTATCCCACAGGGTTGTCATAGGAGACATGCATTCCTGTACACGAGCCTCTGCAACAGCAGTGGCTCTAATGGCTGCAGATGTCTGGTCATGCCAAGAAATGCCCTTGTTACCAGATGGCAAAGGTGGTTGAATCTTAGCATCTCCAGCCTGCTCTTTGATTTGCTTCATACCTGACCTGCTCCCTGCATTGGATCCAAGTGACCGTGTGCTATCATGGGAGCTCTGCCTAGACAAAGTTGGTGGTGGCCGTGTACCACTGGACTGGCTCCCACAAGATGACCTGCCACCATCAGAAGAAGCAGAACAGATTTGGCTGCTATTTCTTGATGTCTGTGATGCATGGCCACTCTCATGGGTGCTACTCCGTGAGGTACTCTGAGGGTGAACACCCTCCACAGAACCTTGCCGAGGAGGTGGTGGCTGAAAGGGGCTAGAATCTCTTGGCTGAATTTCACTGGCATAAACATTCAATTTGTGCTCATTAAGTAGAATGTTACCATCTAATTTTGGGGTCCCTAACCCACTAAGAGATGTTGGAAGCACTTGCACACTGTCATTACTGAGGGGTGTTTTTACGGTGAAGGAGTCTATAATGGCCGCATTAGCATTAGGGGTGGCCTCTACAGAAGGCAGCTTTGATGTGTTTTGCTTTTGTGTGTTACTATTAGTTCCTGGGGATAAATCGGTGACCACTTCAGCCTCATGCTGGCTACCAACCTCTGACGGAACATCAGTTGATTGGGGTAGCATCTGAGATGGAATTGGTGGTGCTACAGACAAAGGCTGACCAGATGAGGACGGCTTTGAAAGAGGCAAGGAAGGCTGGGCATTGGGTTCCAAATTTGCTATATTAAAGCTATCAAAAATAGCCTGGTTAACAGGAAGGGGCTGACTAGAGCTGACCATGGTAGATGTTTTAAAGGCAACCATGTTCTGATTAGATCCCTCTAAGAATTGTGCGTTTCCCAAAGAACTTTGTCGGCTATGTTGGCCAGGATCAGAATTGGGAACAACTTCCCAATCACCCACAACTGAACCATGCTTAATGGTGTTATCTACAGAGGTGACAGAAGGAAATTGGGGGCTCTCATTTTCTTGCTGAGGGTTCTGCTGATGCAACTGTAAACCAGTTACCTCAGCCATTTTAGATGAATCAGATGTAAAGTTATTACCTAATGAAATGTCAGCAAGCTTTTGGCTAATATTAGAGACACTACTTGGTATACTTTTTGCTATGGCACTTTCTGATATACTAGCTTGTGAGAAACTCTGGGTGATTGTGTCCATAGGAATGGTCCCAGAACTTGTATTGTTTGTATTGTCAGTTGAATTCCCTTCAAGAAAAGGAGGATTTTGCCCAAAATATGGTTCTGTTGTTTGCAGGTTTGTGTGATATGGTTGGAAATGTTGTATACTTCTATCTCTTGCATTTTGTTTATGAGACACATCTGACCATGCTGGCTGCTGAGGCAAGTTAGATGTAGGAATGGAACCTGACACTGACACAGTTCCTGCAGCTGACATGGCCATGGGCCCTGCAGCTGACATGGCCACGTGCCCTGCAGCTGACATGGCCACGTGCCCTGCAGTTGACATGGCCATGGGCCCTGCAGCTGACATGGCCACAGGCCCTGCAGTTGACATGGCCATGGTCCCTGCAGTTGACATGGCCATGGTCCCTGCAGCTGACATGGCCACAGGCCCTGCAGTTGACATGGCCATGGTCCCTGCAGCTGACATGGCCACAGGCCCTGTAGTTGACATGGCCACAGGCCTTGTAGTTGACATGGACAATGATGCAGGAGTACCAAGTGAAAACTGACCAGAATTCTCTTCACCTGACTTTGTAGGCTGCCAAAGAAAGTGTTCAGAGGCTCCCTGAGAACTAAAATAGTTGCTTGCATTTGGCTGGAAACCCATATTTACAAGCTGACCAGAGTTAGATGGTGGCAAAGAAGGTTCATTACGCTGGTCACTAGGTTTGCTGAGATCCGAATCTGTTGGTACCTCTGGCCAGTTGAGAGATGGTGGATTTGGATTAGCCTGTCCAAATTGCTGGTCAGAAGGCAGTGACATCTGACCAGTTGATGGTGAAGAAAGTGAAGAAGGTGCACCCATGCTAGGTGTGGAGACGGACATAGGTGACAGATAATCATTGAAGACCGGATATCCTGACTGAGAATAAGGTTGTGCAGATGAGGTAGCTACTTCCAAATACTGAGGTACATTAGTGGGAGGCAAAGGAGCATTCTGGGAAGAATTTAGGTTTCCTTCTTGTGATAACTGCTGTGGTGGCAGCATCTGTTGTTGTGACTGTTGCTGCATTTGTGGCTGCTGTTGAGAGTGCATGGTCGACCAATCTTGACCCGTGGAGGTATTCTGAGGCAAGTTCTGATTCTGATCAAAGTAGTGTATGGAAGGTCCCTGCATACTCTGCTTGTCAAATCTACTGCCAAAACTGGTATCTCCATCTGTGCTTTGGTTGGAAGAATTAGCACCAAGCCAAGAACTTGAATGTTCTCCCCAAGAGGGATCCCAGCCCCATGACCCATTCATAGTTGCATTTGTCTGAGACTGGTTAAACTGACCACTGGATTCTTTGTCAGGTGGAACTTGGTTGGTCGGCTGACCAGTGCTAGGATTATAAGATTGGAATACAGTCGTAACTGGAGTCGGCTGCTGGCCAGTATCACAGGTCTTCCCTGGTTGTTCTGTGATTGTTAAGCCACCAACTGGGAATGGATGGATCCCAGAGACAGTATTATTCTGAAAATCAGCAGGATTATATAGTTTTATAGTTCCAATGCTGCCTGAAGGTGTACCAAAGTTGTCTGCATTCCATGGAGCTGCAGGCTGAGACATCCTGGAGACAGAAGGGGAAAAAAAAAAGAGTGAATATCATTTAAATTGAAACAAGCTAGTTCATAATTAATTAAATAAATTTTTTTGTGAAACTTCCAAAGTTCCACACAAAGAAAAATGCTTGTCACATTAAAATAGAAAAAACACAGAATAGAAACTTTCAACAACTTTAGATCTTACTGAATTAAATACTCAAGGTTTTTATTAATTACTGTATATACTCATGTATCATGTGACTTTTGAAGACCTAATTTTGAAGCTAATTTTAAGAGGGTCGCATCCTACACGAGATATAAAATTAGCATATGTACTGCTTGTCCTGGTTATGCCATTGACCAAATTATATATCCATTTACTGTAGTCAAAAAGTACAGCTGTATTTAAAATAAACAAGATTTTGATAAAACAGATCGTTTACTTAACTGTATCCAATAATAATGCATGTAATATTCACATAATAGTATCGTATAATAAAATACAAACTTAGCGAATATGCATCTTTTCTATTGTTTACATTTATAAAATGTTTCAGTGTTTCTCGTTCCATGGTTTATGGCTGTACGGATTTACGAGTATAGAGTTACTAATGATACTTTTATCATTCTCTTTTACTTTTTTAACCAGAAGATGGGATAAAGAGATAGAGGAAAAGAAGATAGTCTATTGTAATTTGGTCTCTCAAAAAAGGAACTCACATGATACACAAGATACATGACAAAATCATTTTTTATAAGTGAAAATTTCGGGATCACATGCTATGTGAGATCACACGCTAAATGAGTATATACAGTAATCAGTGTTATGTTTTCAGGTAAGGGTAATAACATACAAAGACAACCAAGACCTCTTCATTTACACCTTGTCCTCTCATCTAGCCCCTTATATACTTTAATTTTAGTTAAGTTTAATAAAATAAGCATGAATTAACTTTTAATTTCAGTTTCTAAGCTCAATTTGAATACTCTCATAAGTCGAACAGACCCAACAAAATAAACCTAGTAAAATGCTCTTGAAAATTACCTCTAATCAGTGGTTAACTGGGACAAAGAATGGCTTGCAGATTTTAACACCTCCAAAACAAAACTGATTTTATTTAATCACCAGAGATTTTTCTGCCTTCCATCAGCAAGGATAGCAACTATCTACATCATTTTGACTTCATGTTTTCCACCGACATAAGTGGAGCAACTATATTAAATCAATTGCTATGTCTACTGCAAGGAAAGTTGGTCTGGTGCTCCTGCTGATTCTTGACAAAACCTAAAGAAGACTCAGTAATGTAATCGATCCTGACCAGACATCACAACTTCATTCACTTTCTCACCGATGTAATATGGCTTCCCTCTGTCTTTTCTACAAATATTTTCATGACAACTTCTCTGGTGAGCTTCTTTTTTTTTTTTATCCTGGTGCCCCAACTACATGAAATTAAGTGTGCTACTAGATTGGCAACTAGGTCTCACTGTTTAACTAGATACAACTGCCACATCTACTCTAACAGTTTCTTTTCTTGCACTTTCTGCCTGTGGAAATCCCTTCCAATTTCTCGCTTCCCTGATAACTACAATCTTCAAAAATTCAAGAGCAACATGTTTACTTGAACCCTGTTCCTTTTCGTCCTTTCCTCAATCTTCCCCATTTTCAGTTTTCTAATTCACTTTCACTCCTTGTAACGCCCTGCATTCTAATGGCATTATTATCTTGCTTGGAGTGAAATGATTAAAAAAATTTTAAAAATTGATAGGTCAAATTAAATGAATATGATCTTTAACCTTTTACTACTGTAAACATACTAAACTTTCAGTGTTAGGTACCAACTGATAAAAAAATTACTGGAAAATATATCCTCATATAAATCATAACATACAAACAAAAAATTAAATGAGGGGAGATTAACTCTTCACTAATACAAGTTTCCCCATACAACCCAAAAATAGAGCCTTTGTATGAAAGGTTTCAAAACTAAAATAAAATAAAAATAACCATTATTAACTTACATGAGAAAAAAAAAAAAAAAGAATTTCTATACCCTAAAAATAACCTGATGACAATTCTGCAATGATTGCAGAAAAGTATGACATTCATTTTCAAAGGATACATAGATAAAGGGGCTTATTTTCCGTGAAAACGGAATAGCCTACTTGAAATAGAAATTTTTTTTAACAATCAGATTTGCCAACCGCCATTTTAATTTGTTACTATGTTTGCCTTTCCTAATTCTTTCATCCAAGAGACATCAAAGGATAAAAGGTAATGTTTTAATACATCCCCCTTACTTAATGCCTCCCTACAGATTTACAGTATTTAGGAACAAAGTTTTATGAAGTTGGTTTGATTTAATAAAAAAAAAAAATTTTTTAAAAAGTGGTGGTGGTAGAGGGACAAAACATTTCATTATCTGTCTATATTTCTGAGATGAGGTATTATGTACACTATTTACATTATTCAGACTATTGTCGTCCTCATCTTTGTCACCATGTTTATCACAACGTTTTGGCAGTTGTATGCTCCAGCCTTCTTCAGAGGGGAATTAACAGGAAATAACTGACATCCATTAGACATGGTACATGGAACTAAAACAGTCTACCTGAGCGAGCAAAATACAGGGTTCAGTTCGACATTCCAACCAACTGAAGAAGGCCTGAGCACAGAACAGCCAAAACTTTCTGATAAACATGGCAACAAAGATGAGGACAATAGTCCAAATAATGTAAAAAGTAAAACATTTCATCTTTTCATTTTATCCTTTCTTTTTCCCATCACACATGGTAACAAGGTGGGGGGTAATTTCAGAAAGCCAAATTTTACAAATTAGACTTTCCAAAAATGTTATTTAATAATTTCAATAAAGTGGCCGAACGATAATGTAGCTTTTCATCTCTAGATGACTTTGTGGTGCTACTTTTCTGTAGGTTTTGCCAGTTTCACGTAATTCTTATAAGAAGTGAAACTGGCAAAACCTCCTGGGAAAATGGTTGGTTCCCTGTACTGCTCCAGTAAGCACCTGACTCCTCCTCATATTCTCTACTTTTACAAGAGCTAGATCAGGCTGAAAATAGGGTACTACTGCCCAGTCTTCATTTTCCAGTCTCAATAGAGTTAAAATCCCTTTCCCACAGATGCAACATTGCAAGTCTTTCACTGCTCTTTTTTATACTCGGTTTGTTCGCCTAATACAAAGCTTACAAGCCACTCATGGTGGACGGTTAACGAAAGAGATGTGGTGTGATATGAACATAAGAGGAGGTAGAAAAAAAAGTGAAGATTATGAGGATAAGTAGGATAGATAGCAATTCACTAACTAAAAGAGTAGCATTCAAGGAAGTATCCCCATAAGTGCTTCTTCACAAAGCACTTCTTGATGAGTAAAACTGTTTGATTGGAACTTCCTCCTTACAAAAGGAATACAGAGGAAATGTGGGCGATTCAACTCCATAGGCACAGCAAGGCATGTCCTAGCTCTAAAGGTCTGACATTGTAGAATGAAAGTGTGGAGCTCATCTGAATATTTGCCATGAAAATAGCAACAGAGTAGTGATAGGCTTGCAATAGTCATTGGTTGGTTAGTTGCATATCAGCCACTATGAGTTATCTAATGCCGAAACCTAAATATTTTGAACACAGTTTTATGATTTCAACTATAGATAAAATGTATTGTTGGTCATTTTGCTATAAAATGTATTGTTGGTAATTCAGATTTAAAAATATATTGTTGGTCATTTTACTATATGTATGGTTAGTAATGTTTCTGATGTGAAAATGTATTGCTGGTATTTTTATACTTTCATGGTGTTTTGTTTTTGATTGGGGATTCGCTATTTGCCCATAGCTTGGACCCTAACATGTGATACCACCCCTGTGCGGAAAGAGGCTTTAGAGTGGAAATTAATTCATCTCCTACAAAACAGCATAAACAATTTTCAACAATACCAAGGCTGGAAAGTGAAGATTGGGCAGCTCCAGCTCAGATATGGCAGCAATACTCCAAATATATTAGACTAATCATAAAACAATAGACAGCTCTAGTTGAAGAAACTACAAGATATACATCTAAAATAATAATTTCAAAAGACAGAAAATAACTTCCAAAATTAACATCTCATCTATTACTCATTTTAAGGTTTTATCCAAAAACTGTTCTCACAGAAATTCACACCCAGCAAGGCTAACTATATTATCTTGTATTTAAAAGGAAAAAAAAAAAACTAAAGAAATTTAACCATGTATTTCTGGCATAGACATTGAAATCTGTGCATAATGAAACAAGAATTTCTACCATGGATAACTCGAGAAGCTAAGTAATTAGATACTCACAAATATGATGATAACAGTGTGTGTATATATATATATATATATATATATATATAATGAAATGGACGAAGTCCAACAATTATTTTAATATATTTATTGTTTATACGTTATATATATATATATATTTTCTTTTTTAAAAATGATTACAACACAACATAGAAATGTTTCAAAACTGTAAATTTAATTATAAAAATTAAACTTGCATCGAGCACTGTTTTTTTTAAATAAAAATAATTTCTAAGAACACCTGATGATAAATCTTACTGTTCTTATTATTTTAACATATATATATATTTTAATATAAACATTCAAACTAAAAACAGACAAAGAGGTGCTGAAAATTTCTAGATCCAACCCACTTCCCAAATCCTGATCAAATGGCCCAACATTAGAAAATCATTTCACCTAATAAAAATGCTGACATTGAGCAAACAAGGTAAAGGATTTCAGCTTGGGACAGTGAGACTACATTGGTCAATGACACAAAAGAACAAAGATTTTAAGTTACTGAATCCCATTAAAAGCCACAAATAAAGACACCACAGGCTGTTTTTCTTCATAATCCATCTGTGTGTGTGTGTGTGTGTGTGTGTGAGTGTGAGAGAGAGAGAGACCAGAGTTTGTGAATAACATTATCAGGGACACTTATCTCTCTTTCAAATGTTATCATCATAGTGAAATCTAAGCAAAATGAACATATGTAAAACTCAGATCATTATATATTGTCTGTAATCACCATATAGTCTGCCACTAATATTCTTTTATTTTGCCCAGATGAAAATTAGAGGAACAGGACACTCAGTTGCCAGAATACCAATAAAGTGCAGACATTTATTTTAAATTATATAAACAATCTTGAAAGTTTCTATAATGATCAGGAAATAAATTACAAGTTTATGCTTAGGCCAATAATTTTAAAAACTGAAGCATCTTCACCAAATGGCCTCTAGTATTTATTTTAAAATTCTCAATTTTCGCTGGGTTTTTAAATATATGTTAACAATACAAAAAAAAATTTGCCAACAGCTACGCAATAATCAGTTTCCTTTTTTCTTTAAATCATTCCCATTTTACAAAATATTTAAAATTTAAAACCAAATCATATTACATGAAGTTTAAATACTGGACAGCCAACTTATTACCAATAAAATCTACGTAATCCCAAACAGATTATATCATAAAAACAAATACTCAATACAATGACTTAATAAGATTAAAAATCAGAAGTGCTATGGAATTTAATTCCCAACAAATGCCTCAAGACTAGAGAATCAATGTATTTATATTAGGAATAAAAACATTGCCTAAGTTCTTAAATTTTCTGTTTTTTATCAATCATATGATATGCATAGCAATATTCTACCTGATGAAAGTTGAACAAACAAAAACCAAAAGGTCATATAGAGTTTTGGTTATACCCTTTGCAAATCAGTGTGAAAGACAGTGGAAACTAGGTATTAGAATAAGTAAAAAAATTTATGATCAAATTATCCAATCTTCTGGGTCATAGACTAACATTCAATCATATTCAACTTTTTACAGATTTTTTTTAGATTTCATTGCATTTGATAAATTACTTTATATGGCTAAAGATTAATTAATTCTAACATTAATTTTATTTTACTTATAAATAGAAAATTGACAAAAAAAAAAAAAATTCCTTTACCTTTCATGGAAGAAGTTTTATTTATTTCAACTCCAATTCAAATTTAAAACTAACCTGTCCCAAAAGTAGTAAGCTTATAATACTTATAGAAGTGATACATTTTTTTAAAACTATGCTTTTCTCTGAAATCCTGTAAGAAAGCAGAATTAAAAATATTTAAATAATTTGGGGGGCTATCTAATGTTACCCCACTTTGTGTATATGTGAATATGAATGAAGACAAAAGAAAAATCTCTCTTTACCATAATGTACATTTGCCTTGATAAAGTCTATCAGTACAAAACACGTTGGTAAAGTTTTCCTTTTGTCTTTATTCATAGTCTTTTTATAGATATATTTATATTTGAATTTTTACATATGTAAACATGCAGAACTTCATAATTGACCTACCTTAAAAAAAAAATTAAAAAAAGAAGAAACTATAGACTCCTTATTAGTAACATGAACATTGTGAGTATATAACTAAGATATAGGGGCAAGATGAAATAGAAACAATATCAACCTGATAAAACTCCAAGGTTAGACAAAAGTCATTAAAGTTCAGCTCATACAGGACTGAGAAAATAATCGTCTTTACACTACAGGCGACTATCATGTCAAAACAAGTTTGATAAACATACAGAATTAAGTGCTGCAAAACATTAAAAAAAAAAAAAACAACAAAAAAAAACACCCCCAGAGAAATAAAGCTGAATATAAAATAACACAAATATATTTAGCCACGCATACTAATCCATAAATAATCTGTTTATGATAGCAACTCTGAGAATAAATACAAAAAATTAGATTAGAAAAGTTGATGAAATCAAACAAAATCCTAATACTCGGCTGCTGTTACATATCTATTATTAGGTTGGTGCAAAAATAATGTCGTTTTTTGACGTTCAACTTCACGTGAGAAAACGACATTATTTTTGCACCAACCTAATAACTGATGAGTAATGTAAAAGTACATAAAATTCATCTAGAATGAAGTTTATAGAAAAGAAATTTGTACAGTTGTTCATTAAACTATATATTACATGGTTAATTCCTTGTAGGCTAATGATTAGCTACCTAGTCTAACAAACCATTACAACTGTATGGAAACTTGATCCTCATAAGGTCCCTCATATTTGTGGCCTTGCGCCAGATAAAGCTTTTCTGGGGAGTAACAGGTTTATACACTAACATTACAGGAACAAAACTTAAAAGAAAAATAGGATAAAACTATTGGTAATCTATTCTGCTAGACTGGATTGAAGTGTTTTCTTCAAGGTTAGTAAAGTTTGTGCAAATATGGAAAACTAGAATTTTTTTTTTTAAATCCTCACAGCATATAGTATTGAAGTTATTGCTAACATTTTTTTATCAAGATTGACAAACTCAACTCTCCCTACTGTGTTTATATTTACAATGCTACTACTACATTTTACCAAGATGAAATATATACAAAAATATATATAAAAACTTAAAGATATGCAGAAAACAATATTACATTTTTATAAAATAAGCATGTTATTTTAATCGTTTTTAAAAAATCAGAGTATTTTGTATGTTAAATAATAAAACTATTTTTTTTTTAAATTAATGAAAACACACCCTAGTAAAACCAGCTGCACTTTGTACACCCTTAACTCTTTGTACTTCTCCCTTACATTTGATTTTGACTGATCAATGTACAGCTATTTCGGAGGGCATAACAGACTTCATAGAATTTTATAGATAGATAGAAACAAAAACTAATGTGTAAAAAAAAAAATAACTACTTTTAAACCAATTTCCATCTGATTATGATGAAAATATAAGCAAAAAATAGAAATGGAATGTGTGAAGTTCTTTCAGTAAATCAAGATCTCATGAAGGTTCTGCAGCATCAAGGAATATTTTGCACTTTATTTTTCTTTTAGCAATAGTTTCGCTTGCACCCCCCTTTTTTTAGACATCTGCTTCGTTAAGCTTTTAAAAATCTCACCAATTTAAAAGGAGCAACCACAACAAAAATGGATTCCAACTATTCAGAGTAAAAGAAAGTTTCATAAATCTATGCATAATATTTTGCATTAGGGAGAATTGAGTACTCACATACTTTGCTGGTATGAATGACTCAAAGCATCTTTATGATTCTTTTTGAGCTGCTGATAGAATGATTTGACCTTTTTAGCTTCAGGATAATGCTCATTTGCTGTCTGGCCAGTTATTGTCTTTAAATGACATCAAAATCTGAACTAATTTGATCAATAAATTGCTTTTCTGTTCAAGGTTTACAATAATGTTTTAAATCATCCTTAAATACCTCTAAGCTTAAAACTGATAAACCCATGCTTCTTAATTTCCACAAATCTCCCAAGACACAAATTAGATTAAGCAGAGAAACCTTTTGCCAATAAAGATGATTTCTGGAAGGGTACTTTGGAAGTGAAACCACTATTAAAATGAAAAACACATCAGCAAAAGCCATCATTTTGTCCCATAAAATCAAAACCCACCTGATCTTCACTGACTTTAATATGCAAAGACATAAATGGAATTTTTTTTTTTTACAAATTTGTCCTTTGTCAACTAATACAACCTTGAGAATAATTTAAGTTTAGGTATCGCTAATTATTCACTGAAAAAAGAGTATAGGATGATAAAAAAAGACCCAAACTTAATAAAAACAAAGTTTTGTCACCAAAATGATTGTTGTTGTTATTAAGAGAAAAGAACAAAATATTTTTTAATTATTTTTACTCCTTTCTAACATGTTTGAAATTCCTGTTAAAAATCTTGTTTTTTATGCATCAACCGTGTAAAAGAACCGGCAATGGAAATTTTCATGCCTGTTTTCTGGTAAAATAACACATTAATTTGGAAAGTCTTGTAAAAAAAAATCAAATAAGTGTCATGTTTTAATGAAACTTTCAAAACTTATTCATAAATGAATTTATTTTTTAAATTATTATTTTTAGAAAATCTTGGTAAATATAAATATATATATATATATATATATTTACATCTGTTACCCACCACTTACTTAATTTCATGAAATTTCTAGAAATTAAATTAATACCCCAAATTTCTTTTTTTTATTAGTTGAAAACAGGACTCCTTGGAGAATGTAAAGCAATTTTTTTTTCAAACTTTTGCCAGTTTCCCTAAAATCTGCTCCAAATCATAAAACAAAAATGCCAATAAATCTAATTAATTAGATAAGCTTTTAATTGCTTTTATAAATAATATATATTAAGGATATTATAATATGAAGAAAAAGAAATTTTTTCAATAAATAAAGAATTGTTTTCATTTTTTTCTTTATAATAATTTGTAAAGGGTAAAAAATGATTTAAAAATTCTTCCAAATTTTGTCTTCGTTTGGCTATTAAGTTATTTATTGAAGACTATATCTACTAAGTGAAAATTGAAAAGTTTAATAGAAATCATAACGGCCATATATTTTTGAATTAATTTAAAAAGATTTTTTTTAAATATATGTATAAACCTACCAATTTTGAAAGTATTGGTGATCATACACAGCATCATCAGAAAATAAGATTGATCATGATAGTAAATTTAAAGTCAACATTCTTAAAATTAAATTACGAAAACTATTTCCAACATTTTTAAGATCACTGAGTACTTAAAAATTATAAATTATGTTTTAACAGATAAGGTCTCCCTAGAACAATAATAAAAGTGTCAGCACCTCATAAATCACTCATGAGTTGATTTATGAGGTGTTCACAAGCACTTAATCGTGCTAGTGTTTGTTTTAAAAATCTTTTTTGCTGTTATGTTTAACTTTTTCAAGGATTTTTTAATAAAGAAAAATTCATTGTGATGACAGGTTGTTAAAAAATCAGCTATTTTAAACCCCCCCCACACACACACACACACCAAATGAATTGACTCCAACCAATAGAATTTTTGTTTGAAATAAATTACAAAGTATTTTTCTTACTGGAAATAGTAAATTTAATCCTTTAGCTTTCAATTAAAGCTAAAATGAAAGCTTAAGATTTTTCATTTATGAAAATTCATTTGAACATTATGTATACCAAATTATTGCAGATACCTATTAGAAGTTATATATTCTTGTAAGAATGCAAAAGATGACAGCATATGCAAATATTTTTAAATAATTTTTAAAATATCACTAGTAAAAATTGTAAACCTACTGCATATTAAAATGATTATTTCAATAGAGTGTTTCTTCAAATTTCTTACTGAAAATTTACATAAATTATCAGATTCATAAAAGGAGAATATTAATTCAGTGTCAAATATATATCAAAGAACATATCTAAAATAAAAACTACAAAGACTGCTGATTACGACACAAAACATTGAATATTTGGTGACAAATTAAGCAAAGGAATTGTTAATTTCATGTTTACAAATATTTTTTTTTTTAAATTATAATTTATTCAATATCCTTGTGGCTTCATACAAAACTATGAACTCTATGACATTCCTGTCTTCAATCATGTTTAATTTTACATATCTCAAAAAAAAAAAAAAAAAAAAAAAAAAAAAATTTAAATAAAAAAATTTAAAAAATACTTAAAAATGGAGGGAGAACAGCTTAAAGTACAGATTGCAAATATTAAAAATTTACTTTAAAAGAAAAAAATAACAATGAAGAAAATTGTTTAATAAAAAAAAAAATTTCTAACATCTAGCCTTCTGTTGCATGGACAAATTATGATATTTTCAAGTAAAAAATTCAAGTTAATTTTCATTTTATAGAAGACTAAATTTTTGCCTATAAATGTCTGGAGAAAAGACAGAGCTGCATTCTTGCTTATATCTTTGTGATATATTCACTGTTCATTGCTGAAAAATTATGCTTTCGCAGCAATCAATTGGAAAGATCAAAAAAAAAAAAAAAAAAAAAAAAAAAATTTAAATAAAAAAATTTAAAAAATACTTAAAAATGGAGGGAGAACAGCTTAAAGTACAGATTGCAAATATTAAAAATTTACTTTAAAAGAAAAAAATAACAATGAAGAAAATTGTTTAATAAAAAAAAAAATTTCTAACATCTAGCCTTCTGTTGCATGGACAAATTATGATATTTTCAAGTAAAAAATTCAAGTTAATTTTCATTTTATAACCAAGTTGTCATATTGTTTTCAATATACACAAGCTGTTAAATAAAACAGATACCATAATAAACTAATTTTAAATGTCAATCACTATCTACTCTCCTCCTGATTACCCATCTTTTGTTCTCACTCCTTAGTAATGTTTCTATTTCCTAATTCTTCCACACCCAGTAATCCCTTGTGTCTTAGTGGCCCTGCTTGGGGCGGACACAAAGACAAAAAAAAAAATCCTGCTGTGTATTTTTCAAAAGTTAATCCATTGTATAACTGTTTAAAGAACACATGACTTTAAACAGAAAATACTTCTCTTCAAAAAGAAGGGTGGGAGAGAAGTATCAGTTCAGATACCAAGAAGAAAGTAGAAACTTAAACTGAGCAAATAATAATCAAGCATTCAAATTAGGATTTATAGGAATCTCTTAAAAATAATTGAGACTATTAAAACATTTTATCTGTTACTTAAAAAAAAAACAAAAAAACCTGTTAGTGATAAAATTTCAAATCCTGAATTTTTATAACATACTGAAAACTGCAAACCATTTTATCAAAGATAAAAGAATGTAAAGACAATAAACATGCATAGTTGCCCATTCTATGTTTACAAGCATAATCCACTAATGCCCCCTATCCCAGAAATGGGGCAGTGGGTATTAATGGCTAGAAACCTATAACCGACACCAGATATTTATTATTATTATTATTAGAAACCAAAAATTAATACTAGACTTTTAATTTAATTTTTATAATACTGGATTTCAGAGCATGAGCAAATGGATTAAGTCAACAAAATCACTACTATCAAAACATGATCAAATTTAGCAACAGGTTATAATTTTTTTTTATAAATGAACACAAATAAGACAGCCAGTGATTGCCATTCCTAATTTTCAATTAACATCATTGTGGCGCCATTCCAATAAATTCTCCCATGGATGACCATTCTGATGTATCATCACTTTTCAGTAGAACAAATGGTCAATAATGGTCTAATCTTAATTCAAACTTGACAATATGGATAATTTGATCACTGGCTATGTTATAATGACTGTCTCTTATTTTTTCATGCACACTCGTCAGCTAGGGCAGTTAGACAAGTCCCTGTTGCAGACACCTGCTCAGGTACATTTATTTGTTCAACACCCAAAGAGCCTCCCTGTGGTTCATACTACAACTATGTTGTGCTGACCGTAGTTAGTTTCTTTGATAGAGCATATAATCTGATATGATCAGCAGTTTAAACACCACCAGTACACTCAAACCCAAAGTCACAATGACACATGATTTCATGCTAGCACAACCATCAACATCTTCCAAATTGTTTAGTTTACCTAATTTGACTCACAAGAATGGGGTCAACCTATGTCATAATTTTCAGGCACTTTCCAAAGATACCACATGCAGGAATCATCCCATCCCAGACCAATAACATTCCTTACAAACCGACCATTTCAGACAAAAACATGCTTTTGCAAGTTATTTAAAGCCAGAAAATATCCTTAGATTGTAAGAATTCCTTTTGAAGATAATGACTTATTCTACTAATTAATCCATATCTAGGGAGGAACGAGGCGCGTATGCAAGTGACAAACCCAATTGGAATCAGAATTGTATCTCTGATTTCAAGGAGTTATCCATTATACTAGCCACACATCCACGTTTACAATATCTGGTATTCCCAAGCAGTTACCTATCTAAGTACTGACTAGGTTCAACATTGCTTAACTTTGGTGATCATACAAGAACCGGTGTTTTAACATGATCTGGCCATAAGCCACAATCTAGTATAGAAGACTAAATTTTTGCCTATAAATGTCTGGAGAAAAGACAGAGCTGCATTCTTGCTTATATCTTTGTGATATATTCACTGTTCATTGCTGAAAAATTATGCTTTCGCAGCAATCAATTGGAAAGATCAAAAAAAAAAAAAAAAAAAAAAAAAAAGAAGAAATTAAGTAAATATATATAAGTTTATTAGATTATAAATATTTATTAAGATTAGTTTTGTATGACAAAGCCCCAATATTAAGATATCCATAAGGATTAAACTTATTCAACTATCCATCAGATGAGATTTTTTAACCATCATTCTAAGCTTCACATCTGTAAGCTAATTTATCAAGTTATAAATGAATAATTGATTTATTGGCATCAGATATACAGTTGACAAAGAACATTGATTGAGTGATTGATTTGTTTGTTTTGTTTTTTACAGCTTATCAACCCTTTGTGAGTTATTTAAAACCAAAACATTGAGATTGTAAGAATAATTGTTTTGGATGTTTTTTTATGAATGAATATTGCATTGATAATTTTTTTGAGTATAACAATGATTTTTCCAGATATGAGTCCTGCTATTTAACCCATAGGCAGAGGAGAAGATTCATACCTCCTCCAAGGTTATTTGCACATAAATGAATGTAAGAAACGAGACTGAAATTCAAACTCACTTCTCCAATTTCTCCATCATTACACGACATGTACATCCTCAACTAACAAAGAAAGCTATTTATGAAAACAACAGCTCCAAGATTAATGCAGTTAGTTTGCAGTCAAAACAATGTCTGATACGAAATGAAAAACAAGAAATTTGTAGGATAATTTCAAAATATAAATGTAAGTGTTCCAGTCCATTTTATATGAAACACAATGTGACTTGACACATCAATCGATCAGAGTCTGATTTCCCTGAGCAGTATTGTTCAACACCAATAAGTGAACTTACCTCATGTTACCATTAACAGAGGGTTACTAAGTAGGGAAGAACAGACAGCTAATACATTGCTTTTTATTTCTTTTGTAATCTGTCTAAAGATATTTTTATTTTGAAGGATTCAAAAAGCAGAAGGCTTTCTTCCAGGGGACAATAAAGTAAATGGTACAAACTACATGAGATTTTATACAAGCTAATGTCTTCACATTGCGCGTTGTAGTGCAATGGATGTCAGTTCGAAATGAGAAACTGGAGAGCCGAGTTCAAATTCCAGTCAGGTTTGTTACTTTCACTTATGTGCAAATATTCTTGGGAAAACTATGTATCCATCTCTTCTCTCGCCGGCTATGGGTTGAATAGCAGGATATACTGGGTCCTATAGCATTGGTTGGCAACCAGTCTACTGCAGGAAAATCTACCTAATCATTTATGAATCGAAAGAGAAACAATTGCCCAAGAATGTATTACATATGGCACTTAACTGACTGCATGTCTTCACAATAAAATTGGTGTTAACCAACCAATGTCTGTAAAATTTTCAGAATATATTTCTATGATGATGTAAATTTCAGGTCATAATTTATTTTTCTTAGAAATATTTACAATAAATTATTTGGTAGTGTGAGATGTTATTATTCAACTCAGCAACACAGCTATTGATATTTTTCTAATTTCCAATATATAAAGATTACCCTTTGTTCTTAAAGACAACCACAAAAAAAAAAAAAAAATATACATTTATTAAGTGATGCGGGAGATAACGATGGCTATTACAGAGATTAAAGGATAATAAAAACGAATTTAAAACATTTACAAGAGAACAAAAAATTAGCTTTAAGAATGTCACTAAAAAAGAAATTTAAGAAAAATTTGCTAATAAGCAAAGAAGTGGATTGATCAAGAACCGTTTGAAGCTGATGCAAATAGAAATGATGCAGATCTTCAGAACATTAGTTAAAGACAAAGCAAAATTTACAATTATTAATACACTTTTGCAGTTAAAATACATTTTGTCAATCATGTAAACAAAAGGAAGTAACTGTTGTACTGGTATTTTTATATTTACCGCATATTATTTTTATATTGAGTAAACGCAACAAGAAAAAAAAAAAATATCTACAGAAGAAAATGTTACAGTACATTTAGAAAAAAAAAAAAAAAGTTTATCTATTTATATATCAAGTTACAGTTTTAAAATTCATTCAGAACTGAATCCCAAGAATTCTTCTTCACTATCATCACTGTCAAACATCATTCTCATTTGTTCATCAGTTAATAGGTTTTCATCATTGTCAATTTTCACAACCCAATCATACAATTCTTTAACCATTTTTTGATATGGAGATCATATATACCTTGCTGCTCTTTGATTTCAGCATTTCTTTAAGCTGATCTTTCTGCTTTCTCTTTCCTCTGACAACCTTTTCTAAAACTCTAAACTGCCTTTATGCTGATTGATTTCCGTGTTCTTCTTCATAATTTAGTACTTTTAATTTAAAACCTGCTTCATAACTCATTTACTCATGATTAGGGTTTGCAACAATTAAAATTATGAACTATAAATTTGGCTACCAACTATATCGCTGCGCAATGCAAAATAGTGCAAATGTTTTGGGTACTAAATTCATGCACTTTGTTATTTGTAAATAACACTTAAGAACGCATTTTAATGTTATATGAAACAACCATTAAAGAAAATCTCATAAAGAACCTATTTCTTTAAGTCATATTTTCCAATGTATTTTTGACAATATATATATATATATATATATATATATATATATATATATATATATATATATATATTTTGCAGAATGAATTGTGGGACTACTTTTTCTTTGTCAAACATTTACATGAGGTTCCTTAACCTATCTATGCAGGTTCAGGGTTTCTATATCAGTCTAGTGCAAGGGCCCCAACCGAACGGTGACTGATGGATCAATGAATATTTTATAATTTTATTTATTTATTGTGACGGATATGTGAATCTAGCAGCATGAGGTAAGTTTAAAGCAGTGAGTCAGTATATATGATAGATAAATTGTTTCTGTATGGAGAAAAACTAGTTTTAGTGCTTATGGGTATCATTTCCAATTTCTCAGAAATCATGATGACAATGTAGTGTCGTTTTACATTTATGTCAAGCTGATAGGTTGCACCCCTAATATTTTGTGAAATTTTTGGTAAAAAAATACAGCGACCTATCCGCAAGTATATATGGTAGCTCCCAACCTATTGAGATATTAATCTCCTTTTGAAAAAATTGAGAATCATCGCTAAAAATTATGGCTATAAAAAAGGGAAATAACATACAAGCAAAGATCTCTGGTAAGCAACAAACACTTATATAATATGAAAGTAGAAAAGTTAAAAATCAATGGTTGAAAGAATAATGAAGGTTACAGAATGCCAAGAAGACCATTTTAATACATGTAAAAAATAATTTTGTCAGGTATATAGGATATTGTGTTAATCAATTACATTCCTATTGCTTATATAAAAATTCATTTTATAAACAAAGATATGTTGCACTTTGAAATATAACCCGATACACACACACAAAAAAAAAAAAAAAATCAGTATTTTTAATAATAGATGTTTTGCTCATGTAAATATAAGTATATGCTGAGAATTTGACCAATATTGGTTGTTTAATCCCAATTTTATTTTGAAAACCTTGGTTTGTATGAAATAGGACACTATAGGTAAAGTAAATATCCTGAATTAACCATGCAGAAAATATAACAAATGCAACTGCAAAATTACCTACTAAATACCGCTGTTATTTTTTGACAATACAGGTAAATAAGTATTTATTTTGTAGATTCTCTCAAAATTTAATGAGGTAAGTTGGTCCTTTCATTACAGGTCTCTATTTGCCAAGAATAAACTTATTAAATCAACATTGCCTGTAATATAGAAACAAAGTTCTGTTTTCCATCTTTTCTCATCAGATTTGTTTGATAGAGAAAGAATATGAAAGGACATTTAAACAGTGTTTTTTTTTTACTGACAGATTGCAACTACAATAGTATACAATTTTCATTGCATATTTTTATCTTAAAAGCTATATTTTGGATGTGAATCATTCTCATATATTATATACAGGATGGGCTCTAATCCCAAATCTTTTCTTCACAGATAAAAATAATTTCCTCTCTTTTCAACAGAACTGTTTCTGACAATTTAAATTTTATTGTCAAAAATATACTATTTTCTTTTTAGACAATTCTTTAAAAGAACTTAGTGAGCATAAACAATGGTTTCTGCTATCCTAAATGCGATGATGTCACTGTTTTTGCCAAAGTTGAGGAAATGTAAACAAGGTAAAAAAAAAAAAAAAGCAAGCGAAAGAAAGCCAGGAAAGAAGTCAAGTTTGTCAGTCGAGATAACAAACAGCAGCTGTGTGTTTGGCAAGTGACACGTTGATACATCCAACAACACAGCCTACTTATTTTCATCTTTTTCGACCATATTTGCTTTCTTTGGCAAAAAGATTATTTGTTACGAAATAATCTCTAATTTTTTTTACCAAATAAGAGAAAATATGGCTTCACTTGGGCGTGTGTATAGAAATGACAACTAAAAACAAAGCTAAATTTAAAAAAAAAAAATAAAAAATCGAGATTATGATAATCACATCATTCAAAGAGAATCAAAAAACAAAAGTGATTTGATTTTATTAAAAATATATATTTGATAAAAATAAATAAATAAATAAAGCAACATTTCTGTTTAAAAATCAAGAAGAAAACCATTTACGAAAATGTCGATAGCCAATCAAATAGATTTATAAATCTTATTTTTATATTGGAAAATACGTTTTTTTAAGTTAACTGGGTTTCAAAACAGCTGTTTCTTCTTTGCACACAATATTGATCCATACGAAACGAAAAAAGATAGTTTTTTTTTTTTAATTTAATGCTGTTATTTTTTTCATTATCATGAAATGCAAACCAAAATATTCTTAGTTCTTACAAACTTGTATAATAAAAACAACAAAAATGTCATTCGATAACTTCTTTCATCGTAACAGACACTGAACTCAACTTAAAATATTTTCCAGTTTTTAATTTAAACCAATTTTTTAGACTTATTTAGTTAATGAAATTAAAAAATATTACTACACTTTTTAGTTTACAATACATTTTACAACATACAATTGCGTTAGCATTGACACGTTTTTTAATAAAAAAAATATTACGTTACCTCTCCAAACAGATTTTTAAAAAAAATAATTTTGAAAGCTAAAAAATAAAATTATTTATATTTATTTTTAAATTAACAAATAAATGTATTATGCACAAGTTTAGAATTGGTAATAATTTCAATGTTTTTTTTATTCTTTTTAAAGGCAAAGAAAATAGTAAGAAAAAGAATGTAAATATTAAATTAAAAAAAGCAGTAAGTCTTTTTAGTGGTTTTATTTTTTTCTTTAACCCTGGTTTTTAACTTTTTAAAAAATCAGCAAATACTATTTTTGACTTATTTTCTCTTGTTTTTCTTTTAAAAGAATAATAAAAAGTTTTGTTGGTAGACTTTTCCTTCTAAAACTTCAGACTGTTCTAAAAAGTTTTAAAAACAAAATATGTCTAATTTTTTTTTTCAATATTTTAAATACTGAAAAAAAAAAAAAAAAAAAAAAAAAAAAAAAAAAAAAAAGATTATTTATATATATTTCGTTTAAAAAGTAACAAGCTCTTGAACTAAAAAACTTAACTAAAAATCCGTGTGGTAAATCCAGAAAAATGATGTCGACCACAAATTCCCGGTCAAACGATAAACGAAATATTTCTCAAGCCAAAAAAACCACAAGGAAATATTTACTTTATTATTCCTGGAGAAACCACAGTAAATTGAACCATAATTTATTTTAATGGGAAAAAAAAATGAGGATGGCAAATATGAAAAATAAAAACCTGTTGGTCTCCGAGAGAAAATGATGTCATAAAAATAAGCCGGTGGGATTGTCTCGCTCTACTTTCGATATTTTTAATTACAAACACTATGAAAATTCAAGTTTGTTTTTGTTTTTTTATAATAAATATTAACTTGTTATTCAAGTAAATAATAGTCATATCTAAAGTTTAACAAAACAAATTTGTATTTAATAATGAGAAAACAAAAGACAAACAAAAATGTCGGTTCAATACAAAATTGAATTTTAAAATGTCATCCGTTACTGATCGAATGCAAATGCAAACAGTCGAGTTCAGATTATAGAATTAATTTATTATATTACTAACATACAATTTACCAAAGATTATTTTCTTAATAATATTCTTAATATTAAACAAAAGTTATAGAATCTCTAAAATATTTTCCTCTATAAATCTACAAGACACTCCCGTTGTTAACTTATCATCACCCCGGTAAAAGATTTTCTATAAGCAGTAAAATTATTTTACTTTTAAATACCATTTTCATAAAAAAAAAAAAACATTTTATTCTCATAAACAAAAAAAAAGAAATTTTAAAAATGATCGTTAATACATTTTCACGTCAATTATTGTGCAAATAAACAGGTACACACGCCGCAAACGTTTTTTTAAAAAAAATGACATTAAAAAACAAAAGAAACCTACCTGATCTCTTGATATTTTTAACACAAAAAGAGAATATATATATGTTGGTTAGATAAAATAAGACATAAATTTGTTACTATTTAACAGTACATATGTCAAACAACTTGACAAGAGGCGTGTTTAGTTTAAATGAAACGTTTTGGTTTCGTTATTAATTTACAACTATGAAAGAAAAGAGAAATTTACAAGAAAAAAAAAAGAAAAGAAAAAATATCTACAGGGTCTGATTTCTTCTTCTTTTGCTACTTTTAATCGTTTAATTCTTTTTCTTTCTTCTTCAAAAGATGTTGTTTATATTATTTTTCCTTCCGTTGTGTATCCCGATGCAATGTTGTCCTGACTGCTGAGATTTTTACAATCACTCAACTGATGATTATTCCAGTTCAGGGGGAAAAACAACACAAAGATTTCTCAGCAAAAGTGATTAAAAGAAAAATAACAATAAATCATTCTCCCAAAATATCCAAGAAGCTTATCAATATAGGAGCGTTGACATGGCTCGGTTTTTTCCTTCTCAACGAAGGGTGGTCTTTCCCACCGGGCTGAGTTCCCACCGAGCAGCGGCCATCTTGTCTCGTCTTCGCTGCTACGTGGGTTACACATGCGCAGTGTGTACGGCGGCCGCTCACTACGTCAAACAGACACTAATTCCATCCTTGAAACATTAACACATTTCAATTATTAGTGTATTCAACTTATAAAAATAAATATTTTTTAAAATAATTCTTTTATTTACATTATAAGTGAAAATTTGCTTTCTAATGTTTAATTATCACTTTTGTCTATGATATAAGCGTCATATTGCCACGTATTAATCTAAGTTACATGACTCTGATTATGAATTGTCATAAGAATTACGTCCCTTTATTTTGGATATGACATAAATTCTTATAGGATGTCCCAGAAAAAGTGAAACTGAGAAGCGAAATTAGGTCTCATTTAGTGCCTTCTTTCAAAAAAATATTAAATTTTTTCTTTCTTTTTACAATAATAAAATACGACGACATTATTTGGTACACAAGTCAATCATTTTGGAAGTAGGTGAAGAATATCTTGTTTGATGTTCACAGTACCATTTCTTGAACTTTAAAACTGATGAAAGGATATTTTGTGAAATAAAAGTTCTAAAAACTACAAAGATGCGTTATAAAATTTCTTCTAGTCAATAAGGCAATTATTCCAACAGAAGTATTTGTTTCATCTTTGAAACTTATGTGTCCATTTTTTAAAAAAAAATTGAAATTTTAAGGTCACAGCTTTGTAGGAGAGTTATAATTCTGAGTGAATAATTATAAACCCCTAACATTTAAACTTACGAAAATACTTGGTATTTGTTTTGTGGTGTTGAAGACACAACAGACTGTAATACTGAGTAAAATTGTGAACTTGGGATCAAATGTAGATCAAATATGGATTGGATTCCAACAGAATGATAAGATAAAGAATAAGTAAAGTGTATAAAGTCTTTTTTGTAAGTTTTTTATACATGCGTTTAATAAGTGTCCAGATAATTTAGTAGGAAAAATACAAGAAATGTCTGGTGTTTTTCTACCTCAAATTTTTGTTGAATGCTAAAAGATAAATGTTACTGTTATGGCCTGAAGAAGGAAAAGGAGCCAAAATGTTCATTGACACACATGTTGACGGCCTGTCCATATCAACTGACTATCCAATGGTGAGAATGTCACGTGTGTGTGTGTGTGTGTGTAGAGCTGAAAAGTGAGGTCGATTCTCCTTCATTTAGAATGAGTGAATTAATGATAATTATAATTGTTATAATTATTTTTGACATTATAATTAATTTTTATTTATTTAATTTTTATGGACACAACACAATGACAGTATAATTAATTTTTTCTTTATGGACACCACAGCTTACAAACAGTAAGATCACTAACATCAACAACTTTTTAAAATTATTATTTTCATTTCATACACAAAATATTGGTATTTTTGCTTACTGAAAGTGGTAATGTGGAAGCTTTTGATTTGAAAATTTGGCATTGTAAAAATATTCAACTTATCCACAAATGAAAAGGAAACATTTATTTTTTTTTTAGTCCAGTTTCTTCTCATGAAGATAATTTTCATGCAACAGGAAATATAGACACAGAATGATTTCTTAATAGATCATCTTAATGTTTTGACTGGAACTGGACTCCTCTTATTACTTTGACTCCAACTGCCACATGGACTGGCTACTTGATACATTGCCCTTTTATTTATACATGGCACACAGACATTAGTAAACACAAGAATACACATTTAACAGAAAATAGATCAACTTTATTCTCAGCTGTGTTACTTGAAGAGTATAAAATTTCTAATAACTTAATAACCATACATGCTTAAAAGTTGAAACCTTCCGGATTAAAAATTTGGCATGTTTTAAATGTTGTGTAACTTTTGTCTTTCTCCAAAATTTATGAGCTAATTAAATTTTAAGTTGGTATTCACTCAGTAGTGATATTATATCTTATTAATAATTTTTAATAAAAGATTTTTATGTTATCTGAAACTGATTAACAGTTTGAACCTGTCTAATTTGCATATTTTATCAAATCATAATTTATGTAAATTTTTTAAGTTTTTTTTCTTCACAAACACTACAGTACAACCAGTTGCAACCGAAACAACTATTCTTACTATTAATAGTGTTGGATTAAATTTCCTTCTCTCTTAATTAACATTCACCACACTTGACTGGTTATGTGACCCTTAACAGGTAATCAGTGAAGTCCACTTCATATAGAGAACAGTTCTGGGGTGCTTGCCACAAAAAGATGCTTGCCTATGATTAAAAACATAGACTCTTGCAACATGACATAAAAAACAGACTTTGTTAATATTCAGTAGCTTTTCTTGGTGTCAGATAGAAGGTATGTAATACATTTCTACACTTTGTTAGCATGTTCCTTTTTTATAAAATAAAACTTTCATTTACATTCTTCAAACTTCTCCCCCACCATATTTATTTATTTTTTTTTTTAATGGTTGAATATATATCTGTACCTATAGTGGTTATTAATTAAGTCTACCCACATACATTTTGGAAAACACCTCAAGAGAATTAATACATCTCTGTACCAATCAGTTTACTCGCCATTTCAAATGCCAAAAATGATGAAAACATGCAGGATATGAAATAAACAGCAAAGTGATAGATTTCTTATTCAGGACACTACCTATTTCCAATGGCATTAAAAAGGAATAATGCCTAATATATACACTTTTCACATCATACATATTCTTTGTCATAAAATCCTTAAGTGTTAGGGTGCCAAGTTCTCTAAATGTTTACAGACTATGTGATGCTAGCACAAAGATGATGATACAAGTATGTTATTCAAATATATTCTAGCTCTCCATAATATATATTTAGATACATGCATGATTTGTATATTCCTTTTTATGTATGTGAGAGTGTTCTATTTTAAATATTTTTAAAAGAATTTTTTGATAACATTTTTTTTATTATTTACCCATTAACAGCCTGTTTCATGCCATGTGATTTTCAAAATTAGTGTGTGTTTCTCTTGAATGCTCACAAGCAGGGCTGGTGCAAGGGTCTTTTCCCCCACTCCAATCTATGATACAGGGCCCCCACTCTACTACATTTTTATTAAATTTTATTAAAGTAGTAGTCATATAAAATTATGTACAACAATGGATCATATGCAATGTAGGTGACCAATTCAATCAGAAAAATTGAAAATAAATACAATTCTACATACAAATTACAGTCATGTCATAACAGATCATTCTATCTTAAATAAATCAACAATGATTTGGGGCAACTTTTAATGTCAACTCGAAGATCTTTTTTTTTTTGAAAAAGTTGAATAATTTTAACACATTCAACATTATGGATAAAAAATAGTGAATTTAATATAACGGGGTTTTTTTTAGACCTATCATGAGCAAAACAAATTCACAAGTTTGGACAAAAAAAGCTAAAGAACTCAGAATTATGTAAAAACGCACAAATATTTTTCATCATTCAATAGTCAGTTGTACTTAGTTTAATTTATAATGTATACAGTGTGCAATGGATAAAGTGTCATCTAAATTACACAAAAATGAAAATAATACTGACATCTCATTTTAACAGATATATCTACCAAAATTACAAAAATATCTTGAAATACTAAAGAGTAAATTTATTCAATAAAATTGCCATTGGCTTCAACCACTGCTTCCAAACAGATTCAGAATATCATGCAACTCTTCTGGACAGTCTCCTTATTTAAGTTGGTCAATGTTACCATAATCCTTACTTTCAGTTTATCTTTAGTTTTACAAGGAATTTTGTTGGTTTGTCACTCAAATGTGCCATACATAATAATCAAGGGGGTTGTAGTCTGGGATGTTAGCTGGCCAGATGTAAGGGCGATGTGATCGCAGAAATTGCCTGACAGCCAAGACTAGGTTCTCCCCCTTATGTGACATGGTGCAGAGTCCTGTTGCCAGACATAGGGTTTCAGCATCCATCCTCTTGACCCAAGGCAGCACTACCTCCTCAAGGGATGAGTGTGAACCAGATGACAGGTAAGCCTATCTACTCCTATTAATCAACTTCTTATGGATCATTTAATGCTGAAATTTAATTTTCTTCAGAGCATTATAAAATGCAAAAATACAAAAATGTATTGTTGGTAATTTTTTACTATGAAGATGTATTGCTTGTACTTTTACTATAAAATGTATTTTCATACTTTCATAGTGTTTTGATCCCAGTTTGGTGGTTAACTATTTGCTCATAGTTGGGACCCTAACAGGTGCTACCACCCAGGCTCAGGATGAACCTCAGAATAACAGCAATCTGAGGCCTTGCTATCAGATGTAGTTTATTGTCATACCTAGGACAAACATAGATTGCAATTTCTTTCTCTGTTTTTCTTTATCTTTTTATTATATACCATTCTACTACTGGTATGCTTTCTGTTTCATTTTTACTTCCTATATGAGTTTTGACAACATGGTGTTATTTCGATTTAAATTATTTCCCAGTTGTTCCAATGAAAATTCTCACCTTCCCTGCATATTCTTTTGTTGTAAATTTTGCCTTATATATATGGGGTCAATTCAGACTACTGGTAACATGTAACCCAGTACAACCTGCTGCATGGACAGAGGGTTAGCATCTAAACCAGCTCTTCTACTAACTTTTGTTGCTGGTGAGAAGGATGGTATGTCACCTGACAGGCCAAAACACAAGACCTGCCAAAAGGTAGATGAGCTTCTTATAATAGTCAACAGCCAACATGTGTGTGTGTGTGTGTGTATATACATATATCTATATATATATATATATATATATATATATAAATAAGGAGCTCTTCAAAAGAGTCTGTCGTGTATGCACACTAGAAAGAAAAAAGCTTAACAATATGGTAGAGCCTTTCTAAACAAAGAATCACCTTTCAGCTATATACAGTCGACCACTACTATGAGTTTCATGCCTTAAGCAATTGTCAAGCAGTCGGCAGCTGTAATGCAAAAATGGGAGCTTCCATATCCCCAGGAAAGACTAAGGCAGAAAAACAAATATGGACGGTGTTCATGCAACATGCATACACCAACCAATCTCACCTGGAGCAGGGAAAGCACCCATCCAGCCAAAGATCAAAATAAAGCCATAAACACACAATTATGCCCCTACCTCCTACAGAAAAAAAAATATCTTGCCAATGCACCAAAAATGTGCTCAATTTTCGCATTACAACTGCTGACTGCCTGACAATTGCTTTTTATGTGTATGTATATATATATTATGAAATGAACTAAGTCTGACAATTATTTTAATATATTTTCCGTTTATACATTATTTATATAAATACAAATATTTAAGTAAATGCTGTTTATAATAAACACTATTAACTACATTTACCAACCTGAATTTTCAAGAAATTTCATAGAAAATATTCGTCCTCTGTTTTGAGCAGATATGAGTTTTCAAGAGAAATCATGGGAAATTTGTAGTTTAAAAACAGTAATTTGAACTTGCTAAACAGATGCTTCCTCTGTAGCTAAATAGTATAGTATGTCAGGCTATATGACGGTTCTGTGTAGGATACAGGTTCGATTCCTATCGGAGGACATATATTTTCTATGAAATTTCTCAGACATTCAGGCCAAATAAGTAAATGTTGTTATTACTGTTTATTATAAACAGAGCATTTACTTAAATATTTATATCTATAGAACTAACATATAAACAGAAAATATATAATACAAATATAAAATTTGTCATTTAGCTGATTGATGTTATATTCAGCACCTCAATTCCGGAGTTTCAGAGATAAACCCTGCTATTTTTCTCAATTTTTATTATCGTTATACTACATTTGATTTAATCAAATTTGCTCAAAGATTTGGATTGACCCTGTGCACCATCTTTCTTCATTTTAAAAATTTCATGCACAAGCATTGTACTAATGGAGGGTAAATAATAATATATATTGTCCAATAACCAATGGGTGGTAATAATATCACATGTTGGGTAAATAATATTGCTCACCAGTATAATGGGTGAGCTTAGAAGAAAGATTTATTCTCCCATTTGTATTTCCCCCATTATGGGCATTATTATATCCATGATATAATAACACTGTATTTCATGGATGGAATGGAATAACTGTAAGGAAAATGAATGACAAACATGCTTTTTTCTCAGAGAGAGTTTTATGCCAATAAGACATACATTTAAACTATATATATATATATATATATATATATATATATATATATATATATATATATATATATTTACATGTGTCCCACACAGAAAAAATATAAAATATCTACACAGAAAAAAGAGTGAAAAAAGAATGAAAAGAGAGAGTCTTACATATATGGATATTCTTCTGTGTTTCTGGAGAAGCAGTGTTTTGGACTCCAGATTCAAATGGGCCAGATTCATCTCCTATGTTTCAAGCGAGAATATATTTCACAAACAGAAAACAGTAAGGTTTTCCCAAGT
This sequence comes from Acanthosepion esculentum, assembly GCA_964036315.1. NCBI lineage: Eukaryota > Metazoa > Mollusca > Cephalopoda > Sepiida > Sepiidae > Acanthosepion > Acanthosepion esculentum. Next base: position 25,018,318 of record OZ038503.1, on the reverse strand, counting down.
TGAGGACTGTAGCCAGAGATTCTCTCTATATCTGGGGAAGACATATTCCCAAAAGGGAAATGGCACCATTTGCTTATAAGCTGTTGGGGGAGATTGATTTAACCTCAACATAGGCCTCTCGGACCAAGTCAAACAAACAACTGGTTTGTTTAACTCCTGTGAATGAACTGTATGACTTACTGACGACTTTTGTAACTGTATGAAGTGACATCACTAAGCAGCCATCATGTGACCCACAAGATTTATCTCGACCAAAGAGACATAATTGCCTTTTGTATCCCTACAGCACAATGTTTTGGGGGATCTTATGTTGTGATGGGTATAGCTTGGCATAGCCTTAAAAGGGGCTTAAAAGTCATGTCTATGCATGGTATTGCTGAATCTTTGCGGGATGCTGTATGATTGCCCTGCTCAACAGCAAGAAGGCAACCATCATATTCAATTTATTGCTCGACTTTAAATATTTTTAAAGAGCTTTCTAATGCATAAAAAATACACTATTTAAATTATTTGGACAACTGTCTTCATCTTTGTTGCCATATTTATTACAATGTGTCGGCCATTGTATGCTCTGGCCTTCTTCAGGTGGTTGGAATGTCGAATTGAACCCTTTATTTCGCTCACTGAAGTAGACTGTTCTAGTTCCACGTGTCATGTTTAATGGATATCAGTTATCTCCTGTTAATTCCCCTCTGCAAGTTCTCCACTGCCTTAACCGGTATTGAACTAACACTCTTTGGGTCCTGTCACTGGATCTAACTAACGCCTTTATCCACTGTGCCATGTGTCCTTGAGGACACATGGCACAGTGGATAAAGGCACATCCATTAAACATGGCATGTGGAACTAGAACAATCTACCCCAGTGAGTGAAATAAAGGGTTCAATTCGACATTCCAACCACCTGAAGAAGGCCAGAGTATACAATGGCCAAAACGCTGTAATAAATATGGCGACAAAGATGAGGACAATAGTCTGAATAATGTAAATAGTGTACATAATACTTCATCTCAGAAATATAGACAGATGCATAAAAAATAATCTTTTTTTATTTAGTTAGCCATTTACCATCTGTTTCACATATTTGTGCGTTGCATAAAATTATTTCAAACTGTCGACAAGCTGACACATTATTATTGAAAAATATGGAAAAAAACCCAAAAGAATGTGTTAGATCATAGGTGCATCCAAAATAAACAAATACCCATTTTAAAAAATTGCTATGCATGAAACAGTGTGTGAACAAATAACTAAACAAACATGTTATTTTATATGTATATATATTTTTTTAAATAATATAGCGTTCATTAGGTTTTTTTTTTAAAATAAAGCGTTGTGAGGTCATTTGATAAAAATCGCCTGAAGATATCATAAGGTTGAAACCATGGTAGCGGATTCAACTGATCTCCTGATTTTTAAAGTATATATATGTTGTAAGACATCAGCTTCCAGACCATGCTCAAGCTCTACAAATTGCTGGTCATATACACCCTTCGCTACAGATATGAGACTTGGACACTCCTGGCTGAGGTAGGAAAAATCCATATGTTGAAGAATAAATGCTTAAGAAACTTTCTCTGCATCTCCCACTGGGATCACAAAATCAATGACTATGTATGGAGCAACATCAAAAGTCTTGTAGGCCGACAGGAATCTCTCCTCGGCACTATTAAGTATCAGAAAATGGCATGGTTTGAACACATCACACAGCATAACAGCCTCAACAAAACCATCATGCAAGACACTGTTGTTAGCAGGGACAGCAAGCAACACAAGAACTGGTCAGAAAACATCAAAGAGTGGCTGGACATGATAATGCCAGAACTCCTGAGAGCCACTGCCAACAGATCATCCTGGAGGAGGTTGTCTGTTTATTCTGCTCTTAGATACCGCCTCAACAACTGAAGTAGTCGAGGGACTGATGATCATCATAAGTAAAATAAATATAAAACACACATGTCACTGCTGCTAGTAATTATGTCCACACAAACATGTAGATGCAGAAAAAGCTGAGTGTTATCTACCATGTACTCAATTGTGAAAGCAGAATAACATATATCATATTTTTATTATTTCCAACCTCCCAGGAAAATGAAATTTCAGCATTAAATGGCCCATAAGGAGTTGATATGTTTTTAAACAAACAAAACAAAATAATATTATGCTCTTCAGTTTTCTTCATGAGGCCTGTCAATTCATATAGCTTTCATGATCCAAGTTTTAGGTTCAGGATTATCCCATGGACAATTAAGGCACCAAGCTATATCAAGAAGTTAAGCAATATTGAGCCAGGTCAGTACCTAGATGGGTAACTGCTAGCAGGTGGTGCAATAGATAATGACTCAGAATTGATAATCAGAGTTTCAATTTCAGTTGGGTTCGTTATATCCACTTATGTGCAAATACCCTTGGGAAAGATATGAATCCACCTCTTCTTCCCCCAGCTATGGGTTAATTAGTAAGACTAATAAGAAAACATTAATCTAAAACATTATCTAAAAAAAAAAAATTCTTACAATCTAAAAATATTATCTGGCTTTAAATAACCTGCAAATTGTTGATAAGCCATAAAAAAATGAAAGAATCAGTCAAGTCTGATATTTTCACAATGTTTTAGCTATTATACTCTTCAGTCTTCAGGTACCTATCAATTCAGATAGCCTTCAGACTCCAAGTTCTAGGTTTAGGCTTGGTTTGGTTTACGGCATATTAACCTTAATGGGTTATTTAATGCCAACAAAATTTTTATTTCTGGTAATATTTTTTCTTAAAAAATGTATAGCTGGTAATATCTTTTTTTCAAAAAATGTATTGCTGGTAATAATTTTTTTTTTTTTTTTTTACAAAGTATTTCTGGTATTAAAACCTATTTTTACACTTTCATAGTGTTTTGACCTCAGTTTGGGAGTTAACTATTTGCCCATAGCTGGGACCCTAACAGATGCTACCACCCTGGGTCAAGGTGGATCTGGGAATACCAGCAATTAAGAGGTGGTTCCACACCCATCAAAACCTCCTGCTCAGAGGCCTTGATGTTGGTCATATTACCCAGGATGCTCTAGGTTTAGGATTGCCTCATGGACAATCAAGGCTCCACGTTTTAAGCTCATGGGTAAGGTAGTACAGACTTAGATCCAGTAGAAACAGGGGGGAAAGAAATGCAGTGCTAAAAAGAACAAGATCAGATATCCCTGAACATGGACAATGGAACAATAACAATCTACCTCCATACATTAAATAAAAGGTTCACACTATTTATATTATTCAGACTGTTATCCTCATCTTTATTGTTATATTCACAACATTTTGGCCATTGTACATTCCAGCCTTCTTCAGGTAATATACATTGGAATTCCAAACTGAACACTTTATTTAATCCAGGGGGTTCTATTGTTCTAGTTCCACATGCCATGCCTTTTCTGGATATCTCAGTTTCAGTTAATTCCCTTTATTAACTCAACTTTTTTTATTCACCTCTGCTGTGGCCAGGTATTGAACTCACAACTCTTTCGGTCAAGTGACTTTTTGGATTACCCATCACTTTTATTGTAAAATGTATTGCTGGTAATAATTTTTTTTTTTTTTTTACAAAGTATTTCTGGTATTAAAACTTATTTTTACACTTTCATAGTGTTTTGACCTCAGTTTGGGGGTTAACTATTTGCCTATAGCTGTGACTTTCGGTCAAGTGACTTTTTGGATTACCCATCAATTTTATCCACCGTTTTCAGTTCCCCAGTGGTTCAGTTCAAAATTCCAACACATATCACCTGAAGAAGGCCAGAGTATTCAACAACCAAAACATCGTGAATATGACAATAAAGATGAGGACAACAGTCCAAATAATGTAAATAGTGTAGAAGGTTTAGTTCAAAATTCCTTGAAGATTACCTGGATTGACAAACACCTGAAGAGGGCTGGAGAGGACAACAGTCAAACACTTTGATAGTAACAATAATGATAAGGACATTAGCCCAAACATAATTCCTCACCCCAGAAAATAGAAGTCATATATTCCTTGTTTTATCCTTTCTGTGTGACTAACAAGTGTTCCTCTTCCCATATTAGTCAATGAAATTGTCTTTTGGTAAAAGCAGTAAATATATTAACAAGGATTTTCTTTCACTGGCATGAAACATGAAGCAAGTTCACAATTAAGACTCTGGTCTATCCAAGAAGTAGATAGTTTTCTTCAAATTTTACTAACAGTAGACAATTTAGTATTTATTGTTAAACAGTCTCCAATTTAAAAAACAAAAAAGCATATAATTTTCCAATTCTCTGATAATTGCCTTATTTTTCTTTAGAAAGAGGAATATTATCCAATTCCCTGATAATTCCTTGATTCTTCTTTTAAAATGTGACTATTTTCCAACTCCATGATAATTCCATGAGTTTTTTTTCAAAAAAGTGACTATTTTCCAATTCCCTGATTTTTATTTAAAAAAATGACTATTAATCATTTTCCAGTTTCCTGATAATTTGCTGACTTTTCTTTAAAATAACTATTTTCCGATTCCTTGATCTTTCTTTTTAAAAAAGTGCCTATTTTTTTAATTCCCTGATAATGATTTCCCTCTTTTCCCAGTTGTAAGAGTTCATGACAATTACAATCACATCTCTTGCTTTCAATGATGACAAATTGGTCTAGGATTTGATCCAAGTTATAGCCCCCCGCTTTTTTTTTGCTTTTTTGTTTCTTCTCTTTGTATATTCAGTGGAACAAGATCACCAAGTCTGTCTTAACCAATTAATTTTTACCTCATAAGCAGTTTAACAAATCAGCCATCCTAGTGCTTCTCATCCATGATAAACAAAAACAGATTATACAAAGAATATTCTTCTTCTTTTTTTTCACAATCCAATGATAGGTGGTCTTCCTTTAATAAATAATAAAAAAAAAACTTGTTAGTGGCATCAAGGGCATATGCTATACCTGCCCTCAACTGACATGATTTACAGCTGTGCTTTCTCAATGACTGTTTCTGTAACAAGAGCTAGTTTTGGAATTCCCAGGAATCTTGCCAAAGACAAGGCATTGCCCAGAATAAAAGAGCAGTTTGTGGTAAGTGCACTTAAGACTTTGGAATTAGGACAAATAGAGAATGGAATAAAACCATCAACCAGTATAGCAGACTTTTATAGTTATTTTTTTCTTTTTGAGAGAGAGAGAGAGAGAGAGAGAGAGAGAAAAAAAAAAAAGTATTTTCTTTATTTTAAAAGTTTTTATTTACACTAGTTTTGTCATCTGACTTGCATTCATCAAATATCTTATTTTTGTCCTCTTTCCTATGATGACATAACTCAAAAATAGCTAGTGCTACGGCCACCAAATTTTCTCTGGTTACCAATGGGAACACAGAAAACATTTTAGTAGATTTTTCTTCTTCAGTGTGTTATATTCATTCAGGACATGGACGATCATGGCTCTCTACAACTTCCTAACTTTTAGTAACATTTCTCTTTTTTTGTCGTCTCTCCTACCCTTCATTCCACCATCCATTCACACAAGCTGTCCAGATGGGTGATCTGCTGCCCCTCTCACTGTCCCTGTTGCCTTTGATATGCTCTATGAGTGTGAAATTCTCTAAGCCTTCCTTCCTCAATATTGTTTATTTCAGCTTTGATTTACAATGTAAATATAATGTTAAACTGAACCCTTACCTTTTGTCCATCAGATTAACTAAACCAAATGATTTTGTTTAACACGACAAAGCAATAATCTTGCTGAATAGTTATAACTTTCCTTTTTTACCATTGTCAGTTAGTATCATAATGCCACTATTCTGTGGCTATTGTTATAACACACTCTTACTTATATAATACACTTCGTATAAGGATACTCTATACGCAATGCTTTGGCTACTTGCTGTGACGCCTGTATAAGTTAGTATGAAGACTGACTCCAAACGGCTACCAGTCTTACCCCTAACCTGGAGTTCTTATAGTAATGGACTAGTTTATATAGTCACCGGGGATGTACTGTTTATTCCTGTAGCGGAACTGAAAGGCAGCAGTCTGTTGGTTCTGCTGAACTGACTACAGTTCACCGTTCTAAGAGGCAACGAGTGGCATGCGTGATATGCAAGGAGAATAGTGGACACTTACGCAAATGTAGCAACAATCCCTAACTAAATTGAATGATGGACGAACAAGGAGAAAAAAAAATGACCTACCTTAGAATCCGAAACGAGTGCGAACACGTTTTGCCTGCAGAGTGCCGGAAGTTAACAATAAAAGCACAAGCGTCCTTGGGGGGGTGTTATTTATGAGTTACAGACGTGTAACGTATGCAAATTTCGGCCAGTTAGAACTGATATAAAACGAGCAATCTCGCAGGTGGGAGGGGGATTGCTTTTTTTTTTTCTTTTGTTCTTGAGTTGGTCGAACGGTTCGGCTGTGCATATCGTCGGAGACTAAGAAAGACTATAGGAATCTATCTTCCTCCTTATACTTGGGACGGCAGTGTTAAACTTAAAACCAACTCTTTTCCTTCAATTCCACAGTTAAGTGACATACATGATACACACTTGGACGATCATGTGTCTTTAGGTTCATGACTGACTAACCAGAAGATTTTCCTGCTGTTTCTTTCTGCGGTAGTGTTATATAGGACATAAATGAATGGAATTGTCCGTTTATATAAATATGCGGTGTTAAGTAGAGTGGAGGAGAGTTAGCATTAGGTCAATTGCTAAGTGTATCTTCATGTAGTAAACCTTCTATTTCATTATTTTATGATGTTGGTCAGCTTCGCTTGCCACTTTTGCTATGTCAAGCGAAAACTTGTTATGACTTCCAAAAATACTAGTTATATTCGAGACTTTGTAGACGCCGATAATAATAGTAACGGCTTCCAATGATATCCGCACTAGTAATACTTGTTCAAGTAGTAATCGCCAAATAGTATAATGATCAGAAGAGAATCGTAATCCATATAGTAATGGAGTAGAGGGAGTGAACATATAGCAACAGTGGATAGGCAAGAAGAGTGGACGGTGATCATTACCCAACTTCCTATTTATTCACTTCCTTTATGATCATGTGATCTACTTAATAATGGAATCGCCCGTGTTACTCACTGGAGATCTAGTTTCAAACCACAGTGTCGGCAACGACACTTACTCTTATACAACACATTACTTACCTACAAGCTTGTCTTTTTTATTTATTTCTCTCTGTTACCTTGAAAACACGAGATAAAACAGGTAGACTGATTACCAACCAAGACTATTGGATCCAGTCTGTTCTGCTATTCAACCCATAGCTGGGGGGAGAAGAGATGAATCCATACCATTCCCAAGGGTATTTGTGCATAAGTGAATGTAACGAACCCAACCAGAATTCGATCTCAGATCTCCAATTTTTCATTCCGAGTCGATAGCCATAACACCAGAACACACATCTTTTTCTATGTTAACTTTTTTATAACCACTCAAAAATCAAGACTTCAAAAAATTGTATTATTGTGTTTTCAGGTTCTCAAAGGTTACCAGGGGTCATAAATGTTAACCTCTTGATGACCTTAACCTCATAAAAATCTAGTTTGGTATTATGCTTGTGTGTGCGTTTTTTTCTTTTCTTTTTAATAATTCCATATCCCTTCAGTACATTGGTGATCACAACTCTCGGCAGATCTCTTTTCTTTATTATCTGTGAATTACCATGACTTCTGGGGAAAAAACAGGCAACAATATTCAAGAAACTTAAAACGATTATTTGGTTACTCATTTTACTCATAATCATTGCCAAGTGATACAAGACAACAGTCAGTGCATTATTTAAACAAATTAGCTGTAAATAATCAACAATACTTTTTTATAGCCATCTGTCATATAATTGTCAACTAAGACTTTTCACATTTACACAAGTAGTGAAGTAATCGTTCTAAGTAATAGGTTAATCAAAATAAGTGCTGCATAATCTGTTGCAAAAAATAGTGGCTTTCAATTGCCTTCTCCAATTCGTAATTCCTTCTCCTAAATTGTCTGAAAAAAATCATGGGTCAAGAGCACAGTCTACCCTGCTATTTAAGCCATAACTGAAGGGAGGAAGATGAGATGGCTTCATGCCTTTCCCAAGGGTATTTGTGCAAAAGTGAACACTATAGTGTAATTTGAAAAAAAAAAAACTTACCTATTACAAACCAAGAAGCAAGATGAATAAATTGAGGAAATGAGGGGAAATCTTATTAGAAAAATAGAGTACATATTTTTCTAAGATTTCTCAAATATTCAGACCAGCAGATGGAAATAAATATACTGTTTAATAAATAAGTAAAAACGTCCATTAAAAATAAATAAAAATATGTCAGTTTAATAAATGAAAAATCTATTCATAAAAATTGTCTTTGTTTACGTTAGGCTATGAAACCAAGTAGAGATCTATATTTCGAGAATCGAGAAAGGTTTACATTCAAAAGCACTATTCGGGCTTTGCTTGACCAGTAGGCTTTTCATGGCCAAGAGGTCAAAGCACATCAGATCTAATGACAGTTTCCCACAGGGGAAAACACACACACACACAAATATATATAAGATTAACATGAGTAAAAGTATGTCACATAGCTGATTGATGTTACCTTCAGAGTTTCTTAGACAGACCTGTCCATCCACTCTTCAGGTGATATCAGCAATTTCCTGCTTATATTTTTTTTTATTTTTTCCTTTTATGCATATTTAACACTGGTATAAGTTTCCTTCTGTGTTCGTGTGTGCACTTGTGCACCTGTACAGACATGCATGTCCTGCATATCCAAATATATATATATATATATATATATTATATATATATATATTTTGTCATCCACAGACAGACTGTTTTGCTGTTTCACAGCTCATCAGTGTGGCTAGACGTCCGGTTGCCTCGAGCTAGGATCGAAACCCAACTGAATTTTTGTCAGTCCGAACTTCTCCCACTAAGCCGTCAGCGTACGGTACGGGATGAAGGTGAATTTTAGCGTGTTTATTTTTAGATTCAGATAAACACACAGTGACTGAGAGTGACTCAATTCTGTCGAAGAGTATATATATATATTATGAAATGGACAAAGTCCAACAATTATTTTTAAACATTTTTATGCTTATACATTCTTTTTATAGATACAAATATTTAAGTAAATGCTCTGTTTATAATAAACAGTATTAAACAACATTTACCGGCCTGAATGTCTGAGAAATTTTCATAGAAAATATTCGGCCTCTGACAGGAATTGAACTTGTATCCTATACGGAACCATCATTTTGCCTGACGTTCCTTAACTGATTGGGCCACAGAGGAGCGTTTGGTTAGCAAGGTCGATTTTACTGTCTTTAAACTACAATCTTTGATGATTCTCTCACGTACATTCATATCTGCTCGATGTGTATCCAAATGTAAACAAATGACGTCACACATTATGAAATGGACAAAGTCTGACAATTATTTATTTAAAGACATTTTTATGTTTAACATTCTTTTTATAGATACAAGTATTTAAGTAAATGCTCTGTTTATAATAAACAGTATTAAACAAAATTTACCGGCCTGAATGTCCAAGAAATTTTCAGAGGAAAGTCCGACAATTATTTTAAGACATTTTTAAAAAGAATGTATAAACATAAAAATGTCTTAAAATAATTGTTGGACTTTGTCCATTTCATAATGTGTGACATCATTATGTAATAGCTATGCCTATTGTCTTGTTCACACTCCTCTCCAGTCTTTTAAACAGGAGTAGCGGTTTATCCCTTGTTGCCTGTTTAGGATTAGGTTTCCAGTTACTTCTAAAGTCTTTTCAATCACTTTCACCCACAAGCCACTTGTATCTTAGTGGAATTATCACCTTACTTGAGGTGAGGAGATTAAGAAAAAAAGTGAATTTTGTCACAATTCCATTTTCTTTGGATATCTACAAGATCTGTAGGGTCTCTAACGAACACTATGACATACAACATCTTTTCTAACTTTTTAAAATAAATAAGATAGATATCCATGCTGAGCTAATCATATTCTAACCTCGACTCCAAAACTTGAAAATATATAAATAAAAGGAAATTAGCTTATGTCTAATAAAATATATAAAAGACTATTGTTGTATCCATTAAAAAAATTACATAAAGAAAAAATTTATCATACTGTCATTTTGTCATGTCCATAAAAATTAATTAGTGTCAAAAATAATTATAACAATTATAATTATCATTAATTTTCTAATTCTAAGCCAATGAAATCAATTCCACTTTTCTCCTCTACGCACAAAAAACATGTGATACCTTCACAATTGGACAGGCAGTCAACACTTGGATCCATTAAACTTTTAGCTCCTTTTCCTTTTCAGGTGACAACAGCAACATTTGTCTATTAATACTCAACAAAAATTTGAGGTAAGAAAACCCCAAACACTTCTTGCATTTTTCCAACTAAATTATCTGAACACTCATGACACACACGTATAAAAAAAAACAAAAAATCACGAGGAAGACTAGATACAATTTGCTCATTCTTTATCTTATTCTGTTAGATTTTGATCCATACTTGAGCTATTTTTGATCTCAACTCACAATTTTACTCAGTATCACTGACTCATGTCTCCGACACCACATAACAACCAGATAATAAGTAATACTAATTTTGATGTTTCTACGTCTGGCTGTTTCTCATTTTCTATGAGTATTTTTGAACTAAGACTAAATGTTAGAGTGTTTATAATTGTTTACCTACATTTATAATTCCCCATATATGAAATTTCATGAAAACAATCCTGTTGTTTCAGAGTAAATTACAAATACACTACTGTAAAAGATTAATCAGAAATGTTGTGGGCTGTAATGAACAATGGCTCAGAATGATAAATCAGACAAGCTAAATTTGAATTCCAATCAGGTTTCTTACATTCACATTCAAATACTCTTGGGAAGGGTATGAATCCATGTCCTCATCCCAAATTTATGGTTGAATAGCAGGACAGACTGGGTCTTATAGCCTTGGTTGGCAACAAGTCTACCACAGAAAGAAGTGGTACACTACTACAGGACATCGTCTGTCTAGTCAATGAATTTTGAAAGAGAAATGATCTCCCAAGCATGTATAATATATGACACCTGACTTACAAAGATTAATTGGCAATCTTTAATCTTCATGTCAGCGGGGAAAAAAAGTGTGTCAAAAGGACAGTTTTTCCCTTGACACTGCTATTATTTTAACTATCTTCACTCCTTGGCATTGTTTATTGTTTTAAAAAAGCAACAATTGGAATTTTAATAAAAACCTAATTATATGAGAGTGAATTTATACATTTTCTTTGTTCTGGAGAATTGACAGCAAAAGTAATGAACCCTATTAGATTGTTTATTTACACTATTTATTACATTGTTTATTGGAGTGGTTGGTAAAACATTGGCTATTTGCCAATCGATTTGAACTTTATAAAATGGTAAATAATAAGGATTTTCTTATACTTGGTTCATATTTTTATAATTTCATATAAGTTCATATTTATTTCTTTATAAATTGGTAAATGATAAATATTGCATTGCATTATTTCTAATGGTATTAGTTTTTAGAATGTTGTAAAATATAAAATTATTGGTTTGGTTTGGTTTATTTTGTTTTATGGCATATCAACCAGTGCGTTATTTAATGCCAACAAGATTTTTAGGATAGCTTCGTATAATAGAATATTCTTTGTAAGAAATCAGTTTTGTAGATCAGGTTTCATTGACATATTTTTGTAAAGAGGATTTTTTCTAATAGTCAAATGTGTTGCTCATAATATTTTTGTTTTCAAAAGTGTATTGCTGGTATTTTAACTATAAAAATCTATTTTTATACTTTCATAATGTTTTGACCCTAGTTTGGGGGGTTAACTATTAGCCCATAGTTGGAACCCTAACAGGTGCTAACATTCCAGGTCAGGGTGGACCTGGGAACAACAGCAATTAAGAGTTGGTTCCATGCTCTTCAAAACTTCCCAATCAGTGGCCTTGCTGCCAGATGTAGTTTATTGTCATACCTAGGACAAATAAAATTATTCTTGTAAATAAACAATATTATAAATAATGCTTAATATTTTTGTTGCAAATTCTTAAGAACAAAAAAATGTATAAATTCACTTTCATCATATGTTTAGGTTTTATTACTATTCTAATCATCACTTTTTAAAACAATGAATATTGCCAAGGAGTGAAGGTAGTTAAAATAATAGTGGTGTCAAAGGAAAAACTGTCCTTTTGACACAGCATTTTTTTTTAAATTTTTGCAGGCATGGCAGTAAAAGATTGCTTTTCAAGTTAAATGAAGTTCCAGTATTTTCTTTGAACTTTGGATGTGTTTTTCTTCTGCAAGAAGACTAGCTGGAAAGTAGGTTCAGAACTCTTGTAAGATCAGAACTGACTTGGAATTATAGACAGCATTATTTTTAAATCTTCATTCTCTTTCCATGTTGACAACCAAAGTGACAAAATGTATTCATATCTGTTAATTCTATATTCAACCATGTGATGCTATTTGTTTCTTCCTCTGAATCACTCACTCTTTTGCACTACCTGACCCAGGGATTGAACTCGAAACTGCTAGGTAACTTGATTGACTTAACCAACACTTATCCACTAGACCATAGACAGCAGAATGAGACCAATAAATCAACATGGAGTAAAAAAAAAATCAAGTTAGCTTGGTTAATTTAAACACTTTATGGATTAATTAACATTGGACATACGTTTTATAGGACAACAATCATAGTTCATCAAAAGACAAGTAGACAGGTTCAGGGACACAAAGGTAGACATGTGTCCAGTTGGCACTAGAGCCAACAAGGTAGACATGGATTGGGTTGACACTAGAATGAAAAAGATAGACATAGATCCAGTTGGCACTTGGGTTAACAAGATAAACATCGATTGGGTTGATACTAGGGCCAAAAATGATAGACATGAGTCAGGTTAGTACTAGAGCCAACAAGGTAGACATGGATTGGGTTAGCTCTTGAGTAAAAAAGTTAGACTAGGATCCAGTTGATATGAGAGTCAAATGGATAGACATGGATTCAGTTGGCATTAAGTAAACAAGGTACACATGAATTGAACTGGCTCTAGAGTCAAAATAGCGGACCTGGATCCATGGATCCAATTAGCACTAGAATAAAAAAAGAGACATGAGTTGATTTGGTACTAGTTAAAAATGGATCTAGTTAACACTGGGATAACAAATGTAGACTTGGATCAGGTTGAGACTAGAATTAAAAAGCTTCACATGAATCCAGTTGGCACTAGAGTCAACAAGGTAGACATGAATTGAGTTGACACTTGGATAAAAGAAATGTAGATATGGATCTCATTGGCACTAGAGTCAAAAAGTAAACATGGATCTGGTTAACACTAGAGTAAAAATGTAGACATGGATCAAGTTGATACTAGGGTAAAAAATGTAGAGGTAGATCTGGTTGGCACTAGGTCAGAAAGGCAGACATGGATCCAGTTGACACTCGAGTCAAAGAGGTAGACATGGATCCAGTTGGTACTCAGGTCAAAATAGGTAGATCTTGATTGTATTTAATTCCAAATCTGCAAGTATCCACCCAGAAAGTGGTTTTGTTTGGGTAGGATGGGTTTTACTCCTCTACAGGGAATGCTGCTCTGACAACAGAACAGAGAATAAAGTGCTTAGTTCAAAATTCCTAGAAGTTTACCACTTGCAACAGATAGCTCAAGAATAACAGACGGTACAATTAAAACATTGTGACAACAAAAATCAAGCTGTATATTAAGATTTTTTTTATTTGGGCAAATGCCAGAAAATACTTGCTCTTCTCAGTTTTTGCTGCCAAAATAAATGTGTACTCAAGACTGTGTATCTTTTATTAAAATAGGTTATGTCTTGTGCCTAGATCCTTAACCACTAGGCTACATTTGTTGCTGGCAGGCTGCCTGAAGATAGAAGCCAGCTAGCAGCAGGTAAAAAGCCAGACAACTTTGTTAGTTATTTAGAAGACAAAAACAAAACCCAGGTAAGGAAGACACCTGACAAGTAAAGAATGAAAGAAAGAAAGAAAGAAAGAAGTAGGTATATATATAACAGACAGATGAGGGAGATACAGTTGTTTTGTAAGTCACATGATTATTTGTCACTGAAGAGGCTGCAGCATCTTCAGTTTGTAAAAGCTCTCTTGTTAGGTATTTTATTCTATCATTTCTCAGAGACATTAGTAACCCACTTTACTCTTTATAGATTATGTCAGGATCTAGGATAGATGTCTATTTATACCAGTGCTCTAAAATCAAGAATGCTAACAACTACATATTTTCATGAACTACAGAAAGCTACAGAGCTGTCTCTCAGGAGTTAATTCTTCTTCTATGTGCCATGTCTATTCAGGATGTTGGTGATCATGGCTCTCCACAATTTCTTGTCCTTTGTAGCTCTAAATAAATTTTGTCTTTTTGCCATCTCTCCCAAATCCTGATCTGCCATCTATTTACTCAAGCTCTCTAGATGGGTTGTGCACTGCTTTCCTTTGTCTCTTTTACCATTAATATGTCCTGTGAGTATCAAATTTTCCAAGTCTTCTTCTCTCATTATGTGGCCTAGAAATTTCAACTGTCTCTTCCTGCTGTTAAGTATAAGTTTCCTTTTTGCTTGCATTTTCTCTAAAACTTCGTCGTTGCACACATGTTCGGTCCATGGCATCCTCAGCATCCTTCTGTAGAAATTTCAACTGTCTCTTCCTGCTGTTAAGTATAAGTTTCCTTTTTGCTTGCATTTTCTCTAAAACTTCGTCGTTGCACACATGTTCGGTCCATGGCATCCTCAGCATCCTTCTGTAGAAATTTCAACTGTCTCTTCCTGTTGTTAAGTATAAGTATCCTTTTTGTTGCCATTGTCGCTAAAATTTCATCGTTGCTCACATGTTCAATCCTTGGTATTCTCAGCATCCTTCTGTAGAATCAGATTACTGTTTCTTCAAGTTTCTTCTTCATCTGTGAGAAAATTGTCCAGCATTCACTGCCATATAAGATTACTGATACTATGAAGGGAAAGTCAAAAATTATCCGCACCCTTGTCTAAAGATATGTCATGGTGAAAAGATGGATAATTTTTTACTTTTGTACATAAGTGTTCAGTCCTCTTTTCTTTGATTCTATTGAAATTTTTCTGTTTCTTAATACTTTGCTCAGCTTTTGGATGGCATCTTTCACTATCCCAATGTGCCTAAGGATTTCCATATCGCACTTTCTATCTTCTGTTAATACACTTCTCAGATATTTAAATTGTTGAGCCTACTTTATTTCTGTATCTCCAGTCTGTAATTTGCATTTTGGGCTGTTCCATTTGCTAACAACCATGCATTCTGTCTTCTTGCAAGTGATGTTTAATTTCTTTCTTCTTGCTTTCTGTCACTAACTTTTGTAGGGGGTCTTGTAGTTTCCTTTCTGTGTCAGCTTATAGCGGGTTATATTTGGGTTAGATTTGGGCCTTGTCAAGATTAATCCACTATAAGAGATTTATGAAGGAGTAAGTAAAACATGATAAATCAATTTTAAAAACAATTAAGTCAGAAGTACAGTGTAACCCGGATATAAGAGAGTTGTCGGGACCGGAGAAGAAGTCTCTTATATCCGTGTTTATCTTATATCCGGGTTTGGTCTATTATATATACTATTATAGTATATATAATAGACCAAACCCGGATATAAGATAAACACAGGCTCTAATTTTTGACCAGAGAAAATCTCTCTTATATCCGGGTTACACTGTAAAACAGTAATAATTTATACAAAGCATTAAATAGTGGTTTTATATTTTACAAAAAAAAACATTAGTAATGTTTATAGATGGCACAAGGTTGTTATTCATAATTTAAGTAAAATTAAATAAAAATTTCATTTGGTAATGTGTTCTGTGAATGAGGAAAAGGAAGTTGAATGTATGAGAGAAGTAAAAGGGGTGAAATTGACGAAAGAGGTATGAGGAGTGTTGTTGAAGCCGATATCTCTTTGATGTATCCACTCACAATTGTAAGTGTTCGTCTCTCTGTGACTTCTTTGTTGGAATTTTTTATTGTTCTTTCTTTTTGTTGTTTTAGACAGTGGTATACTATTATTAACGAAGTTGAAAGAAGTTCCAATTAAGTTGTTATTTTAGGCGCGCTCATTTCTCATTGGTCAACATATTTATTTATGATTAATTTAATCAACATCAACCGGAAGTATATGTGGAGCCTATTGCGCAAAAGTAAAACACGAAATATGTAATGAAAGAGGTAACTCTGTTTCTGCTCTTAGTTTCATTACAAATTGTCAATACTAAATCCTTGCCAGAGTTATTTGTATTATTGAGTAATCGAAAATCTTTTTTTTTTTTGTTATTGGATATAGATAGCATACGGAATATCGTAAATTTGCTTTTTAACGCCCGCGCTAAATATCTCTTAAAATTTTCCCAAATCGTCATAAATCCGTGTTAAATGTACATGCTGAACTCGAATTAACAATTAAATTATGAAGAAACCTACCGTTTTGGAGTTATCGACAAGAAAAAAATCGGACTTCGTGTCAGACCGGTAAATTTGCTTTTTAACGCCCGCGCTAATATTTAATTTTAATTTATTTCATTCAATAAAAAAAAAACATGCATTTTTTTATTGTTATGTGGAAAGTTTTATAATATTGGCGTCTTTTTCGTCATACTACATTTTTAGCGATCTCGTGAAGGTACCTAGACTCCATCGGTTTCCAACGTTTTTTGTAGGTATCTCCACGAGATCGTTAAAAAAAGAGCATAGCTCGATGAAAAAGACGCCAAACTTGCCGAAAAACAAAGTTTATCGTCTAATTGTTTATGTTACTATTAAGAGGTAAGAACAAAGTAAATTTTAATTATTTTTCAAAATTTTTCTGCGTTTATTAGAATATTCTAACATTCGATTGAAAAAACCGTGTTTCTCGTCATTACCGGAACTTGTAGGAAATAACATAGCGATTTTTTTGTGCATTTTTTCCTTATGACACACATTAATTTTGAAAATCTTGCAAAAATAGAAATAACTGTCAGATTTTAATGAAACTTTCAGAAACGATGGAAATTATTATAAAGATGTTATTTTTTGCTTCATCGCCCACTTTGACATGGAAATATTTTCCACCACCCAACTACAGTACAGTAAATATTCAAAATCATACAAAAATTGTTTGGTAAAACTAAAAGTTTGTTACTGGTTCATAAACTGACTTTATGCTGTAGTAAAAACAAAATGAAGTAACAGATAAAATTGACTTACAGCAGCTGCCATATTAACGAACAAATGAAAGCAAACTTGACCACTATATAAAAAATAACAAAATATTCCTTGTTTGCAGGGATATTTATATCATTTAGGAATGTGACCCAATTCTTCTCATTTAACCTCCTGTTTGTTTATTTTTATACAAGTTCTTTGCATATCTCCTTATTTTTTATTATTTTTTTTTTTAGGTAGGTAGCATATATTGAATTGAAATATTATTTTAATACTCAAAAATAAAATCCTATATCACCCACCAAAATTTCGAATTACACACCATTTTCTGTTCAGTTGCTCATCCCTCACCCCCCCCCCCAAACAATTGAAATCACCCATCAGTTGGCAATATCACCCAGGTTTGGAAATCTTGATTTAGTGAGTGAAGATCTGGCCTTGTCAACAAACAAAAAATGAAGAAAGATAAAATGCAAATATAAAATTTTATATTCCAGAAATGTTGAGCTACTTTACAAATAATAATTTTTTTTAATCAAGTTTCTTCTTTTGAAGATGGCCTTGAACCCACAGATGGTGATTTGGGTGTGTCCCTGGGAAATTCAATGGATCCCAATAAAAGTTTCTTAATAATTTTTTGTGTTAAACTGCAGGGCAACAGACTGTCCCACTATTATTACAGTATAGTATAAATATCAATATTTAAATTATGCAACAGTTTTCAATCAGTACCCAATGATTGCATTGTGCATGAAAGTCAGAGTTGTGCTACCTGTGAGAGAAAAAAATGTATATTTATTATTAATATGAATTATAGCTCTGCTATTATACATTGAGCACTATTTTATTAACACCAGCATTCAATGTGTGATATTTTATTTATAATTACTACTGGATGTTGGCTTCACTATCCACTTATATATATGAAAATTGCTGTATTTATGAGAAAAAAAAGAGCTCAATTTTGAGGATAGACAGTTTGAAGATATAAAAAGCATGAGCATAGAAATCAACCCTGCATGTGATTGACAATTGTTTTAGGCCTGAAACTAATTGTCACAATTCATTATTGATTTCTATGTCCACACTGTTTAAATACACACAGGATAGGTACATTTTGGTCAAACTAAGTTTAGCTTAGTATATAAATTAATATGTCTCATATGACAGGAAAGACAGTAAGTTCATAAGTAAATTTCCTAGAGTAGTGAGTTTAATCCTCACAAGGTCTACTATGAATGTGGCTTCATGTCTCATGCTGTGTTTTTTTAAGCTAAAAATTACATCACCCAGTTCTGTCAGCTCCCATTCCTACAAGCCAGATGTGGGTCCCCATGACGTTTAGCTTTTTCTAAAGCTAAACTTGTTGAAAAGGAAGAAAGGTAGCTGATCTTTTCCTTTTATGTGCCTTGTCCTTTCAGGACATAGGCGATCATGGCTCTCCACTTCTCCCTATCCCTTGTGGCTCTCAATAAGTTTCGTCCTTCTGCCATCTCCCTCAGACAACATTCTATCATCCACTTGCTTAAGCCCACTAGGTATATCATGTGTTGATTTCCCTCGTCTCTCTTTTCTTTTATTCAACCTGTATCAGATTTTTCAGACCCTCCTTTCTCATTATGTGTCCCAGAAACTTCAGCTGCCTCTTCCTGATGTTAAGTATAAGCCTCCACCTTTTTTGCATCCTCTCCAAAACCTCATCGTTGCTCACATGCTCAATCCATGACATCCTTAGCATCCTTCTATAGAACCATACCTCCAATGCATCAAGTCTCTTCTTCATCTTTGAGGAGACCATCCAACATTCGTTGCCGCAAAGGAGACAGATGTCATGTAACAATTCCGTACTCTTTTCTTTGTTA
>OZ038503.1:24968769-24999045 GCA_964036315.1 Acanthosepion esculentum | reverse complement strand
CACAACACACACACATAATTTCTCCACACAAACACTATGTAACTGTCCATGTCTTTGTTTAACTTGTTATTAATATATATTTGTTTACATATATATATCGGTCTTGTTTGTTTTCTTTGTCTTCTTTGGACTTAATTTAAGTCCAACATTCTCATGTAGCTGGACCGGCTAACAGGAAATTTTAACCCACGTGTGTTCTTCACATCTTCAACCCCACAGTCCACTACAACTCTACCCAGCTTTTGGAATGCGTCCATGGCCATCCCAATATGTCTGTGGATCTCAGTGTCGCACTTACTGTCCTCTGTCAAAACACTTCCCAGATATTTAAACGTCCACACCTGCTTGATTTTAGTGTCCCTGACCTGCAAATCACATTTTGGGTTCATCTTTTTATTGATGACTCTTGCATTCTGTCTTCTTGTCGTTTATGCTTAGTCCCTTCTTCTCACTCTCCTTTGCTACCTTTTGAGGTTTTGTTTTTTCTCTTCCATATATGCTGTCAGTACTGTGTCATCTACGTATCTTATGTTGTTAAGATCGTAGTCACCAATGTTGAATCCCAGTAGGATTTCCAATTCTCTCAGAATTGCCTCGCTGTATAGGTTGAACAGGCCGGGTGAGAAGACGCATCCTTGCCTTACGCCTCTTTCTATTTTCGTATATTCACTGCTCGTTCCTTATGCATATGCATGCTGTTTGCTCCCAGTATAGGTTCTTGATTATTCTAATATCTTTCCCAAATATATCACGGTTGCTGAGCAGTTCCAACAAATCTTTGTGGCCTTTATGTAGTGTATGAAACATAGGTACACATACTTCTGCATTAGTACTGCTCTTTCTGATGAGGTAGCTGATAGTAATCCCAAACGATGATTTTGCAGACTCTCTTGAAATATAGAAGGAATACTGTGATAAGTATATGTGATACTAAAGGAAGTACTTTCAAGAGAGCAAAGGTGCCATTACTGTAGGCAGGCTAATTATTCATTAATGGCCAGATTATTTCAGATGGGGACAATTAGTAAATTTGGTTCTCATCAAGTACTCCATAGTTATGACCTTGTGCCAGAGTAGATAACTATGAGAAGAGTCTTCCTTATTTTGGTCAATATGTTCTTCAACCTGCTTTAAATGTCTGGTTTTAAACTTGTAACTTACATGTACAGTGTAACCCGGATATAAGAGATTTTATCTGGTCCCAAATTAGAGCCATACTTACCTAAACAAAATAGACCAAATCCGGATATAAGAGAAACCCGGCTATAAGAGACTTCTTCTCCGATCCCAACAACTCTTATATCCAGGTTACACTGTATAAGGATACAGAAGGCAATTATCTCCCTTTAACAGAAAGTATTTACTAAACCCAAAAGGAGACCATATGAGTCATATGACAGCATGTTGAAAACAGTAGACAGTGGCTGTTCAGTTTTCCACTGGTGAAAACATGCATCAAATGAATTCTAGAAATGAACAGAAAAGATATTCATTATTTACATTATTCAGACTATTGTCCTCATCTTTGTTGCCATATTTATTACAACATTTCGGCCGTTGTACGATCCGGCCTTCTTCAGGTGGTTGAAATGTCGAACTGAACCCTTTATTTCACTCACTGGGGTAGACTGTTCTAGTTCCACATGCCATGCTTAATGGATGTCAGTTATTAGTTATCTCCTGTTAATTCCCCTCTGAATGTTCTCCACTGCCTTAACTGAGCATTGAGGGGAATTAACAGGAGATAACTAATAACTGACATCCATTAAACATGGCACGTGGAACTAGAACAGTCTACCCCAGTGAGCAAAATAAAGGGTTCAGTTCGACATTTCAACCACCTGAAGAAGGCCGGATCATACAACAGCCAAAACATTGTAATAAATACGGCAACAAAGATGAGGACAACAGTCCAAATAATGTACATAATACCTCATCTCAGAAATATAGACAGATACAGAAAAGATATTACAGGACTGTCCCATGTCCCTATTGGTAGCTATGAGGTGCGTTCAAAAAGAATCCAAACTTTGCACATAAAAAATCAATTTCATACATTTCACAAATTTTATTTAATTGCCTTCATAATAGTCATAACATTCATAACACATAGCACAGTGGATAAAGGCATTAGTTAGATCCAGTGACAGGACCCAAAGAGTGTGAGTTCAATACCTGGTTAAGGTGGTGGAGAACTTTGAGAGGGGAATTAACAGGAGATAACTGACATCCATTAGACATGGCACGTGGAACTAGAACAGTCTACCCCAGTGAGCGAAATAAAGGGTTCAGTTTGACATTCCAACCACCTGAAGAAGGCCAGAGCATACAACGGCCGAAACATTGTGATAAACTTGGCGACAAAGATGAGGACAATAGTCTGAATAATGTAAATAGTTTTTTTTTGTTGAGATTTACAAACTTTAATTTTCGTTCAATTTCACAAGCAAATCGGTGAAATTTGAATAAGCTGATTTGTTTGGAAAAATACTTGAACAAAAACTCTACTTTGTGGTTTAATAATTTCTTTAATATAATATTATAGGACGTATAAAATAGAATAGCAAATAAAATATCTGTTAAGAAAAAATATTTTTTTCCTATTTAACACAAAAGAATAAATTCTTAGGATGTAACATACAACTGATCATGTGTATGTATTTGTTCCTGGAGCTAAATTCCAATTTTTTGAAGTGTATTGCTTTCTGATTTGTTTATAGTTCTAAAAAAAAAAAAACAGTATGTATCTTTCGATGCATGACTGACGAGGCAGATTATTTCCCTGCAGTCGATTGCCATTTCTTTCTGGAGTAGACCAGTTGCCATCCAAGGCTATAGAACCTGGTCTATCCTGCTATTTACCCGTAGCTAGGGGGAGAAGAAGAGGATTCATACCTTTCCTAAGGGTATTAGCATGTAAGTGAATATAATGAATTCGACTGGAACTTGAACTCAGCTCTCCGATTCCTCAACCCAAGCTGCTATCCATTATAATAAAAGAAAAAAGAAATATAGTTGATTCTTAATATCATGTTGATTTTTGCTTTATTGATCAGTTGATTTTTTATGGCTTATCAACACTTTGCAGGTTATTTAAAGCCAGAAAATATTTTTAGTTTATTAAAATTTTTTTTGGAGATAATAATGATACAAGTCTTACTAATTAATCGATGGCTGAATAATTTGAAGAGGTTCCATGAGTTGTTCAGACTATTGATCTAATTCTTTGTGTTGCTTTTGCTGCTGCCACGGTGTTTTGGCTGATCCATTCTACAGCCTTCTTCAATTGCACAATCCATATGGAAGATATATTCTGTAATTTTAGTATGTGTCAGTATCATTCCAAGAGTTGTTCCGACTATTGAGCTCTAATTCTTCGTGCTGCTTTTCCTGCTGCCACATGTGTTTGGATACAGTCCATAGAAAAAGAGGAATGCTGTAGGATGTTATTGTTTATTTTATTATTTCATTTGAAGGAATACGATTGATTTCATGAGAAACAATTGTGTCCAGAACTTACCCAATTAGAATTGATAGGGGGCCCAGTATTTCAGCAAAATCATGCACTTTGTCACTTCATTAACAGAGTTGAGCAGTTTATTAGCAAAAATTAATAAATATAAAATTTGTCATCCATCACACCCTAAGGGAGTGAATTTTAAGCCTAAATGCTGTCAGTCTTTGATATTTTTTATTTATTAGAATTTTTTGGGGGAGATAATACTGATACAAGTTTTACTAATTAATCCATAGCTGGGGGTGAAAGGGGGGATTCATACTTTTCCTAAGTGTATTTTGCACGTAAGTGAATATAATGTACCCAAATGAAATTGGAACTCAGCACTCCAATTAACAATTCCGAGCCATTATCCATCACATCCAAGCTTACAGCACCTGGTATTCCCAACCAAGAGGTCACCTATCTGTATTATTGATCAGGCTCGATGTTGATTAACCAGTGATCATACAGGAACCAATATTTCAACGTGATATAACCGTAAGCCTTGACGTTTAAGTTTATCAGAAATTAAATTCCAATCTTTAAATTGAGTCATTTTTCAATTTTTATTATAAGTTTTGTATTGGATAAAAAATAATAAAGTGTTTAAAAAAAAAAAAAAAAAAAAAAAACGACCCATCGCTCCTTAAACTTCAATACCGACAAACACACTCAGATACTGAGATAGCGTACTGGAGGAAATTTTACAGTAGTGGAGGTCATAATTTACCCTAAAAATTCTTTAAGTTATCCTGAAGTGAAAAATGTACAATTCATTGGTCTTGGGAGTAGGATACCGTCCTCCATATCTACGCTTCGTACGCCTATGCTGATATCACCAGGACAGGATCTCTCAAATCAGGACGTGTGGTATGATGATGTTTAGTTTATCTAACGTAGGTTTTAAATAGGTTAATTGATTAATTTTGTTTTGTTTATCGTTCTAAAAAAATCTAAATAATTTTTTTTTTCATTTTATAACTAGTAACAGAAAAATCTTCTTTTTTTTTCTTATGCCTTCTTTGGGTGCAAGATTTAGGTAAGTTTATGAAATGAACCCACTATCAACAAACAAAACTTTTGTTTTGAAAGTGATTTTTATTGAAAACTTTATCCTTTAAACAAACTTTTAAATAATACTGCTTTTTAAGTCATTTTCAAAATTCCCTAAGAAAGGTTCACGCACCTAAAGTTAAAAAGTTATTAAAAAATAAATAAAAGCAAAGATTTAAAGAAATTAGTCAATGTTTTTAAAAGATTTTTTTTTTATATGATAATGATACGTATTCGTTTGGGTGAGAAAAAAAACGTTAAGCAAGGGCAAAAGATATAAATAAATAAACTAAACAGAAACTGTAAGTGCAAACAAAGTGTGTATAAAACACTTCTCTTAAAAATCAGCTCTAACTATACCACGTGTAGCATAATGTAAAAATAAATATGAGGTAGAGAAAGGAACAGAGGTCTTTCAAAAAGACAACAAAGGAGAGAAGCTGTCCCAAAATGAATGCGCCAAAGAAAAGGGAAAAAAAACTCAAAAGTTATTCTTTCTGGCAGTATCCAAAATAAACGTTGTTAAAATAATAACATGCATTTAAATTGATTATTGCTACTTACTGGTCCGGTGTTCTAGACATAACTGTCGGGTAAAGTTGCCGATTTAGTAATAATCGACCTCTGTGTGGCCTCAAGCACCGACCATCGGTCGTCGTTATTGCTGAGGCAAATAACAACAGCTGTGGCCGGAGTTGGACGTGTCCGTTGGCCGGATTCCAAGAAAGAGTAAGAATGGATTGCACAATAAAAACATCGTCCACCAAGTAAGCAGGAATTTGGTGGGGATGGTGTTGCTTAAACAAAAGTACTGTAGATACCTGCTGGTTTGAAGCAATTATAGAAGCACTTGTAATTGTGTCAGTGTTTGTTGTGGAGTGATTCTTCAAGGGGTGATTTCGTCTTTCTCGTTTTCCTTTCTTTTGTCTGTCACAAGAAGCACCAAATACAGCCGATGCCTGCATGTAATGTTCTGGCTGTTGGATTCAACGGAGCGCTGCTATTATTGCAGTTGGGTTGCTAGTGATATCTACGAAAAGCAAGCAAACACTGGCGTGGCGGGATCCTAGGATAATGATGATAAAGATAAAGAAAGCAGTAGTACTAGCATTTCGAAGAATAATGGTACTATTATTATAAGTAGTAATAGCAGAACTGTTCCATTCTGGGCTGTTTAACTTTTCTTCTTATTTGTTAGGTTAGAAATTTACCAAGTTGGAAATTGAAAAATCCGACTTAATTCGTTAAAAATACTGGTTTCTTGATATAATGTTGACTAAAAAATAAAAATTAATATTTTATGATTTTATTTTTAAGGCAATGGTTGATTTTTTTTTTTTTAAACTATTTCCCGTTTTAAGGGGCTTTGTTTTGAATACGAAAAAGAAGAAAGTCAATGGAAAGAAAAAAAAACCCTGCTGATGATTTACTCATGTGTGAAGAACTTTTAAAACTTTTTTTCTTTTTTTAACGAAAGATTTTTTTTTTTTTTAAAGAAAGACGAATAAGCAATGCATAGTAGTATGTATTTGTTTTTCTCTCACTTGGTAAAGAAAGAAAGAGTAGGAATACCGAGATGGTGTGGGGGGGGGGGAGAAAAAAACGTCAAATACCCGAAAATACACATATAATTTCTTCGACCGCCACTGCGTTGGTGATTCTTCTTCTTCTTCTTCACACTTAATCAAGCAACTGACAACTTTGACAACTGCGCACTTTTTCTTTCTTTCTTTTTTTTTTAACTACGACTGTCTCGAGTAGTATTCAATCATTACTTACGTTTTTTACTTACAAACTTCTTTTTAATAATTCATCTTATTTGTAATTACAAATGATGACCAATAGTAATTTTAGAAAAATTTATTAAAAAAAAATCTATATTGGTGACATCTGGTTTCTCTAAGATTTTTTTATCGTTTGTTTTTTGTTTTGTTTTAATCTTTCTTTAGGACAACTGTGTTGTTTTTATCACAATACCAGACAGACTTCTTAGTCTTCAGTTGTTGAATAAAACAAACAACTTTTATTGATTTATTTTTAACACTGTTTAACGATCGGAGAGTCGGCCGGCTTAACGTTATTTTAAAAACAAAAAAGAAAATTAAAAATGTGTTTTATTTTCTTCTATAAAGTTTAGCTAGAGTAATGTGAGAAAGAAAAAAATAAATAGCTTATTTAACAATAAATAGCTTATTTAAAAGACACAAAAAGTATTATGAAATGATATTTTTCTCCCAGTGAGTAAATGAAATGTGTTCTTCATCTTTGAATGCAAACGACAATAAAAAGGCGAAATTGTAATTTCAATATCAATGGTGTCAAGCCAGCCTGTTCTCTGTCTCCTTTTAGCTTTCCTTCACAAGTTAATCACCATAAAAATCTTTTGTTTGAGTCTGACTCATGTCTAGCAAGCACAAAACACAATAAAAACGTTACACAATTACATGCTAGATATTAATTTTGCATACAATGCGCCAAATATTTTTTCTGTGGCGATAAAATTATCTCCCTTAGATGATCAGGTGGTCTTCTTTTTGTATTTGGGCAATCATCGCTCTCCACAACCTCTTGCAAACACAAACTCATTCGGTAGATTACTCAATGTTTCCTCCTGTTTAAATATGTCCTGCAAATACTTGCATTATTACTCGGACTGTTATCCTCATCTTCATTGTCATATTCACAATGTTTCAGCTGTTGCATGCTCCGGCCTTCTTCAGGTGATTGGTATTTCAAACCGAACCCTTTATTTTGTTAGAATTTTTTTTGGAGATAATAGTGATACAAGTCTTACTAATTAATCCATAGCTGGGGGAGAAAGGTGGATTCATACTTTTTCTAAGTGTATTTTGTATATAAGTTAATATAATGTACCCAAATGAGATTGGAGCTCAGCACTCCAATTAACAATTCCGAGCCATTATCTATTGCATCCAAGCTTACATCACCTGGTATTCCCAACCAAGAGGTCACCTATCTGTATTATTGATCAGGCTCGATGTTGATTAACCAGTGATCATACGGGAACCAATGTTTCAATGTGATATGACCGTAAGCCTTGACGTTTCTCTAGGTTTTTCTAAATGCTGTCATTCTTTAATGAATATATGCAATGCACGATGAATAAATTGTCGTCTAAATTACGCAAAAATGAAAATAACACTGACATCTCATAAATATCATGAAATACTAAAGGTTAAATTTATTCAATAAAATTGCCATTGGCTTCAACCACAGCCTCCAGTCAACTTCAGAATCTCCTGCAACTCTTCTGGACAGTCTCTTTGTTTAAGTTGATGAATGCTGCCATATTCTTTGCCTTCAGTTCATCTTTGGTGTTACAAGGAGTTTTGTTGGTCTCTGACTCAACATGTCGCAGTTAGCTCCTCCTCATTTCCTTAATCCTTCAACAGGGGTCTCTCTCCCACGAGTATAAATACTGGCTGACCTTTCGCCTCTTTCTCTTTTTACGGCTTACGCACACGTGCAGCCAGCTGTCTCGACTCAGGCCTCAACCTCGCACGTGAGGCGAGGTAAAAAAAAAACTTTCTCTTTTTTTTTTACTTATTCCAATATGTGACCTCTCACACATACAGCGTTTCCCATATTCTGGGAACACGCTAAAAACAATATACGCGTTCGTACGGACACTCAACACACTCACCATAACTTCTCCATACAACACTCTGTAACCCTTCATGTCATTGTAATTTGTTATTAATATATATTTGTTTGCATACATGTATATCGGTCTTGTTTGTTTCTTTATCTTCTTTGGACTCCATTAAAGTCCAACATTCCTATGTAGCTGGACCGGCCAGTAGGAAATCTTAACCCAGAGATATCTCCTCATCTCTCACACATTCACACCCCGGTCCACTACAAACTGCACCCCACACAATAATCAAAGAGGTTGCAGTCTGAAGAGTTAGGTGGCTAGATGAAGAGGTAATGTCGTTGCAGAAATTGTCTGGCAGCCATGTTGCCCATAACTAACAAAGAAAATTAGTAACTTATAAAAGAAGCCATTAACCTTTATATTCTTTGCTTTATGTTTCCAAGTCGAGAGATATATTCCTTTAGAATATGTAGAAATTAAAAGATTTGTTTGCCATGAGTTTTCTGTGTCAACAGTATGTTATAAAATTGGGGTATATGATCCCGACAGTGTTTTAAATTATTGACAATTGGAAAACATGAAAGTATGTGGTTTCAAAAATATATCTGATTATGAAACGTCAGCTTGGGGGAAAAAAAAAGATTTCATTATTTAGACATAAACAAAGACACACACATGCAACTCATTTTTTCACTTTCAATTTGATGAAGCCTAAATGGCGAAATGCATAATTGGATATATTTTCAAATATATACTTTCATGAACATTTCCAATTGTCAATAATTAAAAACACCATCGGGATCATATACCCCAATTTATCTTCGTATAACTGTCTGTCTGGATATATTGATTCCATTTCAGAAAATGTAATCAATTTGATGAGATGAATATACTTATATTCATCAAAATAAATTTATTACAGAATATGGATTTTTAAGGTTTATTTCCTAATTAAGTATATATATATATATATATATATATATATATATATATATATATATATATATATATTGACACTTGGGACTGTTCATGAAAGTATATTGTTTTGAAATATATCCAATTATGCATGTCATTGTTTAGGCTTCATCAGATTGAAAGCTAAAAAAAGAGTCACATGTGTGTGTCTTTGTGTATGTCTATTAAATAAAGATAAAAAATAACTATGATTAAATATAACTCTGTTGGTATCAAATACCCCATTTTTGCAACATATAATAAAATAAAATAAAATAAATAAATTATTTTTCTACTGCTTTGCTTCGAATAGTAGTCAAACATGACGTCATGTTAGACCATTTCAGACGTTCAGCGTCAGAATGAATAGCAATATGTAAATATAGGAATTAAAACTACCACACAGACACTACATCGGATCTTGATAATGACTGATATGTCGAAAATACTGGAAGAAAAAAAATTAAAAATTGAACTTGAGACAGTTTATCCACAACTTCAAACATAAGACTCAACATCTTATCTGGAAGTTGGAATTGGAAAAGCATGACAAAAATTAAACAGACAGATCTTGTCGGTTCTATTTCATCAGATTTGTTTCAATGAATACTTGCTAACGAAATATATATATATATATATATATATATATATATATATATATATATATGTAACGTAAATCATTCAAACGAAAAACAAATACTGAAGCTAATTATATGGCGAGAATCACTCTCACAAACAATATTTACTAATAAAATACAATCAACTTCGAATCTTGTTTGTTTAAATATTGTTTGTGAGAGTGATTCTCGCCATATAATTAGCTTCAGTATTTGTTTTTCGTTTGAATGATTTACGTTACATAAATTGATTACACACTACAAAATTGACATATATATATGTATGTTTATATATATATATAAATAATAGATAATTATAATATCTGGTAATCTGTATGAAAATTCCAAGAGGGGTATGAATCCAGAGAGTTCAATGTCAAAAATAGAGCAAATAATAATATTTGTGGGTAAGAGTCAGTCAATTTCGGGAGATATATATATATATATATATATATATATATATATATATATATATATATATATATATAGTTGCATAATACAATTTAGATACATCTAGTGCGGTCTTCATTGATGCACTGTCCTCATCACCAATTTCAGCTTTTGCATCATATTGACTCAAACAGTAACCCCAATCTTACTCAGGACAAGTCAGGCCACCTTCTTGAAAGTGTTGTGCTATGCACTGCGGCATTGCAAAAAGCATTCCAATATTGCTAGGATTTCAACCATTCTTATTGACATACATCAGTCAATGTCAGCCAATGAAAAAAGTCTTTTCATGCTCCCCTCCTATATACTGTTGTCTTTTTACTTCATCTGGTGTAGCTTTGAGATGCTACTTCTGGATTCCTAAATTGATAAGCTGGTCTCTTTCTTGTACAGTTTAATCCAATGTTTAATACGTTTTAAATACTAATCCCAAACAATATACTTTCATGAATGTTTCTAATTAATATATATATATATATATATATATATATATATATATATATATAATGACATTTTTTATTATGCAAGGCTTTCACCATAAAACTGGTATTAACCAACCCATGTTAAAATTTCCAGGATATAATTTTGTTTATATTTTCAATATTTCCTTTTTGTTTCTAATTAATGGTCAACTCATTTTTCAAGCACAGCTGTTTGCTTTTGTGAGTAGCAAATCCCTGTGGCAGACACCTGATCAGGCACATTTATTTTTCTTCAACACCCACAGAGCCTACCACATACTGCTACTATGCTGAGGGCACCTTAATTACAGTTTCTGAGAATGAGTGCATAATCTGTCATTATTAGTAGTTTGAACAATACCAGTACACTGAAACAGTAGGTAACAATGACTTATATATAGTGTACTTAGGCAGCAATTGTTTTCATTTAAACCTCTTATTAAAGTTTATTTCACCAGCAATCTTCTCATACTCTGAGATCAAAAAACACAATGTGGCAGAGGAGTGAATGGTTGTAAAGCAGACAAACGCCAGCTAGAGTGAGTGGAACCGTGCTCATCATCACGATACCAGCGACAAACCAGTAATGCGTTAATGAGTGAAGAGTCAGCTAGATGGTAACCTTGATGGTCTGAAGGAACCTGAAAACCAACACAGTGAAGGGTGGTTATGCAAATCTGTGAATTTGTTTTGCTCATGCCAAGTCTAAAAAAACACTATATAAAATCCATTATTTTTTTATCAATAAGGTTGAATTCAATTTTTTAACAAGAAAAATCTCAAGTCGATGTTAAAAATTGCTACAAAACATTGTTGATTTATTTAAGATGGAATGATTTATTACGACATGTCTCTAATTTGTATTTAGATACATTGCATTTATTTTCAATTTTTCTAGTTGAATTGTTCACCTTATTGCATATGATCCATTATTGTACCGTGTAACCCGGATATAAGAGAAACCCGGATATAAGAGAGATTTTCTCTGGTCCCAAATTAGAGCCTGTGTTAATGTATATATAATAGACCAAACCCGGATATAAGAGAAACCCGGATATAAGAGACTTCTCCAGTCCCGACAACTCTCTTATATCCGGGTTACACTGTATATAATTGGGTTGTAATAAAATTTGTATCTGAGATGTAGTAGAGTAGGGCCCCACCCCCGTATCATAGACAGGGAGTGATGGCACGACACACTTCCACCAGCCCTGATGTATATATAAGAATTGTGAATGCAGATGTAATAACTGAGTGTTGACAGTCTGCTTCATACTTGGTGCATTATTGAATGGTTATAATGTTCACTTTCTAACCATGAGACCTTGGTTTGAATCTCAAGATGTGTTGTGGTGTCCTACCTCTACAGAGTCTATTTTAGACTCTTCTGCCTCCTATAAGATTAGTAGGAGAGAAGGCCTTGGGGAACAGTCGAATAGATTGAACACTGGGTCATTTGACACACACTCACTAGTTGTGTGATACTATTCTGTTATACTTACTGTTTAATATATATCTGTAACACATGTTTTAACCATTTACTTGGGTCACAACAAGATGGCTTCTTGATGTTATGAAAAGAGGGTGGTGATCCAAGCACATGACACCATTGGAAAGTGTCTAAAAATTAGATGATAGGTTGACCCATGTTTTTTGAGTGAAATTGTGGAGACATTCTAAAATCATCAATGGTTGTACTATCACAAGTCACTGAGACTTACTTTTTTTTATTTTTTTTTGTTTTACTTCTTTTTCACATGGATTTAATTTCTTTTGCAGATTAAAAAAAAACTTTGAGAGTTTTGGCGATTAACAAAGATGGCTGACCAAGAAGCATGCTCCAGGATTGAACAGCAGTCAGTTATCAAGTTTTTGGTTGCTGAAGGGTGCAAACCAGTTGGAATTCATAGGAGAATGTCAACTGTGTATGGTGCCACATGTTTCAGCCAAAACAATGTCTACAAGTGGGCTAAATTGTTTAAAGAAGGACAGAGCAGTGTTGAGGATGAAGACAGGCCTGGGAGGCCTACAGAAGTGAGGTCTCCTGAGGTGATCGAATCAGTCAATGACCTCATTCAGTCTGACAGAAGGGTGACAGTGGATGACATTGCAAGGACTTTGAGCTTATCTGTTGGGACAGCACACAAGGTCAGCTGCCGGTGGGTGCCAAAGATGCTTACTGCAGAGCACAAACAGCACAGCAGCCCAAACTGTACAGACCATCAACAAGCTGGGCTGGGAACTGTGCCATCTCTCCAGTACTGTTTGTGATGGTGATGCAGGTGATCCTGAGAGGCCTAAAGCCAGAGCACCACTTCGTGCAGAATGAGGTCAAAATCCAGGCATTTATGGATGACTTAACAGTAATTCAAGATGATAGGAAAGTATCACAGTTGGTTCTGGAGAAACTTGCAGATTTGGTAGAGTGGGTTCAAATAGCCTTCAAACAAAGGAAGAGCAGGTCACTTTCTATGAAGAGAGGTTCTGTGATTAAAGAACTGTTCTACATTGCAGGTGAAAAGTTACCAACAGTGCAATAACTGACATCCATCAAACATGGCACGTGGAACTAGAACAGTCTACCCCAGTGATCGAAATAAAGGGTTCAGTTCAAAATTCCAACCACCTGAAGAAGGCTGGAGCGTACAACGGCCGAAACGTTGTGACAAATATGGCGACAAAGATGAGGACAATAGTCCAACTTATGTAAATACTGTGCGAGAGCAAGGTGAGAAGAGTCTTGGGAGGTGGTATAATTTGACTTCTACACCTGTGACAGATTGTCGCTGTGGGTTTGAAATCCAGTGACAAGCAGAAGTGGGTCTGTGAAGCATAGACCAATGTGGTCTTCCTGGGAAATTTAAAGTCTCGTGTATGCATTTCAGTTTGGTGCCGAGACTAATGTGGTCGCTAACTATATATGTGACACTGTCTCGAGCTTAGATAATTGAGAGGAAGATCAGTAAATATGTGGCTTGGTGTTCCAAGGAT
Organism: Acanthosepion esculentum; assembly: GCA_964036315.1. Taxonomy (NCBI): domain Eukaryota; kingdom Metazoa; phylum Mollusca; class Cephalopoda; order Sepiida; family Sepiidae; genus Acanthosepion; species Acanthosepion esculentum. The sequence goes on along the minus strand of OZ038503.1, from coordinate 24,985,401 downwards.
TCTGTTGACAGTCACTTTGTATGGCAGTTGGTGGTGGGGGGCTTCAGTTACCTGTTATTTCTTTGGTGGAGGAGTACAAGGTGGCAAAGGTGAAATTGCAGTCCATGCTGTGTGAGTCTATAGCAAAGAAAACGGTGACTTACCTCGTCAAACCAAGCGACAGCACGTTGCATGTATCCTACAATGGAAAATGTGGCAAAAAAGAAAATTACTTATCAAAAAAATGGGCATGTATTCCACATGACATGCTGAAGATGGAATATGTAAATTAAAAACAAGTCTGTCGCAGGAGTCGCTGTAAAAGTATTTTGATATGCAAAAATTGGGCGTCCTCTCCCAGTTGTCAATGAATGGAAAAAATGCTCTGCCGATAAAAGCAGTTGGTGTTCTCAAATCAGGGACGAAAATTGAGTATTTTGGCTATCGCATTCGTCGGAGAGTGAGTTATTTTTCTGACTGGTTACGTGCATTGGGATTTGTAAGATAGTATCTGCGAATCAATGATTTGTTCTCTGCGCTGTGGAAGTAATCTGCGACAAATATTTCCTTTGCTTTCAGAACGTCTACAGAGTCTAAAGCTGTTGTAATCCAGGAAAATGCACTAAAGGTGAAAACAGGTAAAAGGTGAAAAATGTCAGATGAGATGTCAGCAGTGGAAGGAATGATAAAGCAGACAGAGGTTTAGGGTGCTATAAGGGAAGGATGTGCTGGACTTGGTCTAGTGGAGAGGGAGCAATTCTGGTCAGAGGCCAATGGGCAAGAGCAATGCAAGTTACAGGAACAGGGGGTTCAGAAGCTCAAGGAGAAGAGACGATTGGTGCAGTCTATCCAACAGGCTCAGCAGGGTTGATGGAACAACTGGGAGGGTGTTTATGGTATTCAGATCAGTTGGTCTGATTGGTGGCATCGCAGAGCAAGACATTTAAAGTTCCCCGTTCAATCAGCATATGATGTTTCAGCATCACCTGCAAATTTAAGAAGTGCAGGAGTCACCCTCCTGCCAATTGTGTGGTGCATATGGAAACCTGTGCCATATGCTGTCATCTTGCCTGAAGGTGTCCTGGAGGTTATAGCAGCAGCTTTGAGAAGTGCTAATATACCCTTGTTGAACCTGCAAAGGCTTGCCTTCCTGAATCAAGGTGTGACTGGCAAGAGGTAGAAGACCAGATCAGAGGGCTCAAGGAAGTGAACAGTGTTGGTTGATGCTACACTGCCGGGGGGGGGGTATTGTGTCTAGACTGAAGCTAGATCTAGTTTTGATTGATAGCAGGAAGAAGCGTCTGCTGCTTGGCGAGCTGACGGTGGCTTGGGAGGAAGAGATTGAAGAGGCTCGTGAAAAAAAGCTGCTTCAGTATGAGGAACTGGTGGCTGAAGTCCGTGAGAAGTTATATGGCTGCACCCAGGTGCCATTTGAGGTTGGCCGTAAAGACTTTCCTGCTGCTTCCTTAAAGAGATTCCTCAAGTGCGCTGGTATCCAAAGGCTGAATAAGGTAATAAAGACCTGTGGCGAGAAAGCAGTGGAAGGCAGTGCATGGATTAACTGGAAGTTCATATTGAGTCATGTCCAGCTAATGACAGATCGGTTGCAACGTAACATCATCCAGCTGTTGCGGGCCCACAATGTGGAGAGGTACTGAGCTTAATGGGCTGAAGCTTTTTTGAAGCATGGTAGCTGAAGATTGCAGTTGATCTGGAGCACTTGATGTGTACATGTGTTTTTATATATCAAGCCATAACTATAGAAATCTCCAAAATCTGTCTGTACTCCTAATTAAGCCAAGAATAAAATTTACTGCAAAAATTGCTCTCAAAATATTGACAGTAGCAAAAAAGAAAACAGATCAGTGTGTTTATTCTGGATAATGTATTGAGCACTCTCTCCAATTGTTTGCAGACATCTTCAGCCTTAGCTGGGCAGGTTTTTACTTGTTTATATAAGAATGTCAGCTTATTAGATTCAAATATGATCGATGGCTTCATTCATTAGTCAACCACTTGCACGCCTTTTCATAATATTGTTTTTCATATCTTTGATGTCATGTAATATTTTTATAGCTAGAAGGTTTGCTTAAACCAGGACTTCCCAACCTTTTTTGTGTTATTGCCCACTTTCACATGGAAAAAATTTCCACCACCCACTTATATATTTAATATTCAAAAGCATACCAAAATTGTTTGGTAAAGTTTTGTTACCAGTTCACAAAATGACTTTATGGTGTGGGGAAAAAAATACCAAAAGAATGTAACAAATAATGCTTTTCAATTACAATTTTACTGTCAGGTCTGGTCTGGTGTTTCTGCAATGTATTTAGAGATTCTTGAGGAAATCCAAAGAACAATCTGCGATGTTATCAGTCCTGACCTGGCATCTCAGCATCAGTCACTTTCGCACTGCTTTAATATAGCTTCTCCATGCCTTTTCTATAAATATTTTTATAGTAATTTCTCTGATAAGCATTCCCCTTTTGTACCTTGAGTTTACAAGTACAGTACTAGACTGGTAGCTAGATCTCTGTAATTAAATGAGTCTCTATTCCTCAGACATCGTTCATACAATAAAAGATACCGCTTATTCAATCCACTGTTCTTGTGTTCCACACACTTCATCAATGTAAAAACATTCTGCCTTTTCACTGCTTCATCCCTCTTTTATCAGGCTAACACCGTAGCTGACCAACCAATCAGCATTCTTCGCTTTTGTTCTCAGTTACCCAGGCAAATAGCCTCCTCCAGTCCAACCAATTGGCACACGACTTGCTATTGGTCAAACAATGCAAACTGTACCTGTTACAGCAAATACTGCTGGAACAGAAGAGTAATGCCATTTTCAAGGAACAAAATGCCAATGCCATGTGCTGCACATTGAGGTAAGACACTTATTTTCCTTTGCACCAGATGCAAGCCACTCTGGCTCACTTGCTTCTATGTCACTGTTCACCACAGTCTCAGAATTTCAATGTTGGTGATTTTCAATCATAATTTCACTGCCTGGTCTGGTCTGGTCTGGTCTGGTACTTTTGCTATCTATTTAAAAATTCTGGATAAAATTGAAAGAATCTGCAATGTTATCAGTCCTGACCTGGTATCTCAGCTTCAGTCATTTCCCATTGCTGTAATATAGCTTCTCCATGCTTTTCTTTGGTACCTTGACTTTACAAATTTAAGCACAGTAATAGATTGGCAGCAACAAGGTCTCGTCATTTTACTGTTGAAGTGGCTAGATACAACTAAAAGTTCTATGCTAACAGTTTCTTCTCTCACACTTCTTGCCTGTGAAACTCTCTTTTCCCAGCTTTCTACTTCCCTGTTAACTACGATCTTTAAAAATTCAAATGCAATGTCAATCATCATTTTCTGTCTCCTTAATAGCTGTTCTTTTATTGTCCTCTCTCATTAATTGCTAGTTGTAGCCATAAGTTCTATGCTAATAGTTTCTTTATTATTGTATTATTTTGACTATTGTTTTCTTGGTTGATATAGATGTTATTATGGACATGTTTCGACCAAGTACCTTCTGGTCATCATCAGGTGCCCATAATAGTTTCTTCTCCCACATGTCTCACTTATGGAGCTTCTCTCCCAGTTTCCTGCCAACCATAATCTTCAAACATTTAAATGCGATGTCAGTCATAATCTCCTGCCTCCTTGAATCTTGTTCTTTTATTGCCATCTCCATTTCTTTCACTCTCAGAAACCCCTTGGACCTTTTATTGCCTTACTCGAGGGTGGGGGTGCAAAATTATTAAAAAAAAAATACAAAAAAGGAATGAGAAAGGCACAAATATTTTCGGCTGTAACCTCTTATTAAATAAATAGTGTTTATTATTTTTGTTGTCAATTCTCCAGAACAAAGAAAATGTATAAATTCACTTTCATATGTTTAGGTTTTATTACTTTTGTAATGCCCATTTGTAGGAGAGACTTTGTAAATCACAGATAAAATAATAGTAACGCCTTTGAACAATACTTAGTCACAATGCTGCTAATTCCCATATATATATTTTTCCTTTACCCGTCACGTGATCTAATTATTTCAAGATGAGGTTGACTGTGCTTGCTCTCTGGCGATCTGTGTTCAAACCTAAGTGTCAGCAGCGACACTTTATTTTTATATGATAATTACAATTCTGATAAATTTTTTTTAAAACAATAAACATTTTTTAAAAACAATAAACATTTTTTTAAACAATAAACATTTTTAAAAACAATAAACATTGTTTTTAAAACAATAAACATTTAGTGTAGGTAGTTAAAATAAGAGCAGTGACAATGGATAAAAAGTCCATTTGACACTGTTTTTTGTAGACATGAATGCCCAAATTTAAGTCAACCATGATGTGAGTTGAAACAACCAAAGTAAAGTTTGTATTACTACTTCATCAGTAATTAGGTTCTTCAAAACATGTCCAAACACTGTGCGTTGGAATGTAGGAAGAGAGTTTCTTTTTCTGATCAAAAAGCAAGTTAGTGTAAGTCACGATAAGAATGGTTATATTGGTTGCACTCAAGTCAGTCTTGCGCCGAGTTGGAATGACCAAAGTATACGTTCTACTTACTTTGTCTGTCAGTTGACTGGAGAAAGGAAACGTTTCTCAATGGGGATGCCTTCATTTGCATCCTGCTACATCTTGGAGTAAGAAGAGGATGGTTATGTAACATATATAAATGTAAGTAAAAAAAACAAAAAAACAATGTTGATAAAGACAGTGAGGATGACAAGCACTGCCCCGGGCCTCCGATCAGGCTCCCCCTACTCTAATTGTAGGGTTTGAGTGCAGTACACACCTGATAGTAGGGTATTCAGTATATTATTAACAGCAAATTTAGGAACTGCAAAATTATAGAGTGATGTCTTATTGGCAGAAGAGCTTAATTGTTTTTTTTGCTTGTTTTAAGGTGGAACCAACAGAACCAGACAGAAACCAAAACCACCCGTAATAAATGTGACCTTCCCAGTTTATAAGCATCACATGAGGCATCTATTCAGACGAGTGAATCTGAAGAAAACCGCTAAGCCAGATGGAGTGTCAAGTTTGGTTTGGTTTGTTTTGTTTTACGGCATATCAACCTCAATGGGTTATTTAATGCCGACAAAAATTTTTATTGCTGATAAAATTTTGTTTTGTCAAAAATCTATTTCTGGTAATATTTTTCCTTCAAAAGTGTCTTTCTGATAATAATTTTTTCAAAAAAACTGGTAATATTTTTTCCTGTATAACTGGTAATATTTTTCTTCAAAAATTTGTTGCTGGAAATAATTTTTTTACAAAGTATTTCTGGTATTTGTAGAGGACCGGCGGGTTAATGTGAGGATAAAATCTCTGGACTAAGACTTCCTGCTGGCCAGTCCCACTACATAAAAATGTTGGACTATGATAGCGTCCAACGAAGATAAATAAACGAATAAGACCGATATATATGTACAAAACAATTATATATTAATGACAAACAGATTGATACAAGAATTACAAATACATCATTTAAAACATGAATAAAACGTTACAGTGTCTGTATGGAAAGTAGTGTATGTTGAGTATAATTGAATGTCCGTACGGTTGTGAATTTTGTTTTAGCGTGTTCCCAGAATATGGGAAATGCTGGTTGTGTATAAGAGTTCACATATTGGAAATTTTTAGAGAAAGTTTTTTGTACCTCGCCCCACGTGCGAGGTTTCGGCCCGCGGCCAAAATCGAGATAGTTACTCGCACGTGCACGTAAGCAGAGAGAAGAGAGGCGAAAGGTCAACCAGTATTTATACTCCCGGGAGAGAGAGACCCCTGTTGAAAGGGTTACGAAATTAGGAGGAGATAACCCGATATATTAAAACCTATTTTTACACTTTCGTAGTGTTTTTACCTCAGTTTTGAGGTTAACTATTTGCGCATAGCCGGGACCCTAACAGATGTTACCACCGCAGGTCAGGGTGGACCTGAGAACACCAGCAATTAAGAGGTGGTTCCATGCTCCTCAAAACCTCCTGATCAGGTTATCCGGAAAGAATGTATCAACTCTCTGGAATCTTTATGAAAATATTTAACCTCTTAACCTCTTCTTGCCAAAATCTGTGATACCATCTTTACCTGAAGTCAGCCACCATCATCCTCTTGTTGAAAAAAAGAAAACAAGTGATTATTTACACTATCTACATTCTGACTATTGTCTTCATATTTGTTGTTGTTCTCACAACATTTTGGCCATTGCACCCTCCAGGTTTCATCAGGTGTATAGCGAATTGGGCAGCCTACAGGGAATTCTGAACTGAACCATTTAGTTAATCTACACGGACTGTTCTCATTCCATTTCCCGTGTCTAGGGATATCTTGTCTAGTTCTTATTTTTAGTACTGCTGAGTTATTGTTCGCCAGTTTCCATGGAGTCCAAGCGCACGCTGTCCTGCCCAGGGATTGAACTCACAATTGAAGTCACCAAATTTACAAAACAATGATTTAATCCACTAGGCTATTGTTCCATAGTTGTTAGTGGCCCCAGCAATTATCGACCAGTTGTACTTACACCGATTGTCATGAAGTGCATTGAAAGATTAATCTGGTGTCATATCAAGGCAAGTCTGCCATCTTCTTTTGATCAATAGCAGTTTGCATACAGAGCAATAAGATCAACAAATAGATCGACAGAAGATACCATTGTCACTACTCTCCATATTGATCCGCTTAGAGAAAAAGCGGATTTGTAGGAGAATACTTTTTGTTGACTTGAGCTCTGGCCTTAACATGATCATCCTGAGCAGATTGGTCAAATAGCGCACACAACTAGGACTATTTCGGTCCATCTGTCGTTGGGTTAAGGACTTTCTAGCAAGTCATTTACAAACTGTTAGAATAGGTCTGCACATTTCCCTGACTCCATACGAGTGCATCTGTATTAAACCATTCTCTGTACCCCATCTACACTTGAAGTTGTGTTCCTATCCATCCCTCCAACAGGGTCACTAAGTTTCCAGGTGACACTGCTGTGGGTGGTTTTTACTCATTTCAGAAGGTGATAAGGTGGGCTACAAGTGTGAAATTTAAAAATTGGCTGCATGTTGGCATGATTATACATGATGTTGGCTTATACAAGGATATATACAATAAATAAAATAAATTATTTGGGCCAATCTATTCTTCAGCTCTCATCAGGTGTAATCCAAGAGAAAAAGTAAAAGGAAACCCCATTATAAAAAAAGAACAACAAAAATCACACACAACAAGCAATTGTTTTTGTCGCATCAGGTGAACCAAATACCCAGGAGAGTTTTATTACTGTCACAACTTGATACAAATACATACACTGAAACAAATGACATCCACACCATAATAAGAACAGTTCATTACAACCTTATCATATTGTACGAGTTCTCGGATTGCAAAGGAAATATTTGTTACAGATTACTTCCACAACAAAGAGAGCAAGTCACTGTAAGTTCAGACTCGAATATCAGGAACAGGAAGAAATGTCGAAATCTCCATTCGCAGGTAGTATGTCAAATCACAATGCACGTAACCAGTCAGACATTTAAACACCTTAAAGATAAAACAGCTGGTGATGGAGTTTCTGAGAAATGCCACAAGGTCTTCCCTTTGGTTATCAGCAGGGTTTGTATGGAGAGGGTGGATAAATTCAAGTTTCTAGGCCCATCCACTGCAGCTGATCTCTCATGAACTAGCAATACCATTTTGTTAGTCAAGAAGGTGCAGCAATGACTCTATTTACTGAGAATTCTCAGAGAAGCTAATTTACAAAGGGTGCTGCTGATGATTTCTACTGCTGCTCTACTGAATCACTGTTTGGCGTGTCAGCTGCTCGGCAGCAGACAAGAGAACCCTCCAAATGATTACAGATATTATCCAGAAAATAATCAGATACTTTCTTTCTCCCTTGGAAGACATTTCTAATTCTTGTTGTTGCAGAAGACATAATGAAAGACAGCACGCCACCTGGGTACCACTTGTTTGAACTGTTACCCTCAGAGTAAGTTTTTAGTTCTGTTAGTTTTATGACAAAGCACTTGAGAGACAGCTTTTTACCCATAGACCCCGTGTAAAATGAATTCTGCCACTGCTGACAATTTTCAACATATTTTAAATTTATTACTTTTTTCATTTGAAGCTGTACATGTTTTTCTTTTTTTTTTAATAATTCTTTTTTTTTGTGTGTGTATGTGTTGGTGCAAGTGCTGTCCAATTTCATTGGAAAGTGACAAAAATAATATAAAATCAATAAAATAAATACCATATATATTTGAGTATAGTGTGAGTTTTTATCATCTGTTCTTTATGTAAAAAAATAGGTCAGGGTCGCACTATACACAGGTAATTTTTCTGAAGAGGTTAAAAATTACCTTTGTTTTTGGTGAACAATTGCATAAATACAGAGGTAAATTTTTTCCGGGAGGGGTTAAAATTCATGCAAAAAAATATATATACAGTAGCGGCCATAATATAAGGAATTAGCAATTAAATTTTTACCAAATAAAGATTAAAAAAAAAATTTTTGTAACTTTGTATAATATTTATGCATTACACCCTAATCTTTATTCGGTAAAAATTTCATTGCTAATCATGCATTACTTTTTAAGTAATACACATATTTATGTCTTTGCTGTTTCCGTTCCTTATATTATGGCCGCTACTGTATATACATGATGTTGGCATGATTATACATGATGTTGGCTTATACAAGGATATATACAGTAAATAAAATAAATTATTTGGGCCAATCTATTCTTCAGCTCTCATCAGGTGTAATCCAAGAGAAAAAGTAAAAGGAAACCCCATTACAAAAAAAAACAACAAAAATCACACACAACAAGCAATTGTTTTTGTCGCATCAGGTGAACCAAATACCCAGGAGAGTTTTATTACTGTCACAACTTGATACAAATACATACACTGAAACAAATGACATCCACACCATATTAAGAACAGTTCATTACAACCTTATCATATTGTAAGAGTTCTTGGATTGCAAAGGAAATATTTGTTACAGATTACTTCCACAACAAAGAGAGCAAATCACTGTAAGTTCAGACTCGAATATCAGGAACAGGAAGAAATGTCGAAATCTCCATTCGCAGGTAGTATGTCAAATCACAATGCACATAACCAGTCAGACAAATAACTCACTCACCAACGAACGTGGTAGCCAAAATACACAAATTTTGTCTTTCCCTTGATTGAGAACACCAACTGCTTTTATCGACTGAGCATTTTTTCATTCATCAACAACTGGGAGAGGACGCACAATATGAACATATCCCAAATACTTTTACAGTGACTGACTTGTTTCTAATTTGAATATTCTGTCTTCAGCATATCATGCACGTAACTTTCCAGCAAGTAACTTTCATTTTCACCACGTTTTCCATTGTAGGATACATGCGACATGCTGTAGCTTGGTTTGACGAGATAATTTGCCATTCTCTTTACTATAGATATAAATGCAGGGGGGGGCTAGTGTAAGGATCTCATATGTTAAGTTGTTAAATAACTCAAATGTGTATTTACTATCCAGTACAAGTATTGAACTGGTAGCCTTCAGCTAATGTAAACTTGGGCTTTAATAAGTTGACCTGTTCCACCTGCAGTTGAAATGGGTTCTACCCATTGAGTTCTAGATAAACTTATTGGAGTCGGTCTTTATACTAATTATAAAGGCATTATGGCAATAACCTAAGCATTATGCATAGGGAATATTTAACGAATTATGTTTTACCAAGTACTAGTGTGTGTTAAAACAATAACCTTTCAATAGGGAGTTTTAATACTAATTATGTACAATAATGGACCATATGCAATACAGGTGAAAAATGCAACTAGAAAAATTAAAAATAAATACAATGTATCTAAATACAAATTAGAGACATGTCATAATAGCTCATTCCATAAATCAATGTTTTGCAGCAATTTTTAACATCAACTTGAGATTTTTCTTGTTAATAAGTTGAATAATTTTAACACATTCAACATTTTGGATAAAAATAGTGAATTTATATTATTTTTTTTAAACATTTCAGTCGAAGCAAGGTGAAAGTGCCACTAGTATGCAAAGGGTTACAGAGAGTGGGAGCAAGAGTAAAGAGACATGATTGAGGAAAGGATAAAGAGAAGGACGGTAAATTAGATCAAGGCATCAGAAGATGTTGATTGACATTACATTTGAATATTTGAAGACTATAACTGTCATGGAAGCAAATAAGAGGAAGGGAGTTCCACAGATGGGAAGTGCGAGACATGAAGCTATTGGAGTAGAAGAGACAGCTACATTTAACTGTTTCAACAGTGACAGTGTGGGACTGAGAGGCCAACCTAGTAACACACTTAAATTCATCCAGTTTGGGAACCAGCAAAAATAGCTTGTCAGAGCAGTTACCATAAAAGTGCTTGTAGAAAAGACAGAGGGAAGCAACAGCATTTCTGTGAGAAAGTGATTGTAAATGAGATGCCAGAACAGGACCAACCACATTGCATATCTGTCTCTAGATTTTATTGAGAACCTTGAGTGGGGACTCCAGACCATATATGGCAGTAGTATTCCATGCAAGGGTGAATGGTTGATTTATAGATTTGAAGGATGGACTCAGGTGAGAAAAACTGAGAAAAACAAATTCATGGATTTGGATGAAAAAAAAAAACAAACAAAAAAACAAAAACGAAAACCTAGAATGACATCAAAATCTACAAACATTTTTCATCCTTTAATAGTTTTGCTTAGTTTAAATTTGTCACATAAAAATCTCGGTAGAAAAAAATCTAATGTTGATAAAATAGCAAGACTCACAAAGCACTGCCTGGGGCTGTCAATCAGTTGGTGGGGTTCAGAGATATTACACACCACCCCTACATTTATATATAACATAACTTCACTCTTTATTTTGCAGAAGGAGCAACTTCATGCAATAAATGACACTGAAATTTACTTACAACCATAGTACTTTTTACTCTTTATTATTAATTAGCAGTACCCATGTAAACTGCACGGTTTTCCTATTTGAATTTTCCGATAAATTATGATTCTTAAGTTAATGATTGAATAAGTTCTTTGCAAGTTCTATAACTATAAAATAGTCAGGGAAATTATTTTATTGCCTTGAATGAATGTAGGTCATTATTTAAAGAAGTAAGAAGGTACAAATGAAAAGATTCAAAATTGACAAAATTTTCAAATTTCCCCTTTTGATAGAAGTGGAAGAATCTGTAGCACCTGTGAAAATTTCACAATTTTGCTATTTTAATTTTCATTCTTAAATTAATGATTGAATAAACTCCCTTGAACTTGTATGACTGTAAAATACGTGTGAAAATTCTTCTATTGCATTGTTAAATATTTGAGCAAAGCAATTTAAGAAAAATATTGCAATAACAGTTATATGTATGAATGCAGGCCATTATTTAAAGAAGTAAGAGGGTACAAATGAAAACATTCAAAATTGACAAGTTTTTCCATTTCACTGAAGCAGATGTTAAATGCATGAGAGCATTATCAAGTCCTCTATCTTCCCCTTTCTTTCTATTTCTCACTGAAACAAAACTGTATATTACAACAGTTTTGTTTTGGAAATTAATTTCAAACAGTTTTATAATTATAAAAATATCCCTTATTATATATGCTTTCTTTTTCTCACTAAAATCAGACAGCATCTCTGATATATATTTTTCTTCCATCTTGCAATCAAAACAGAATGGTCCATTATTTATCTGAGGCAATGGAATGGTGTATTACACATGCAAAACTTACTAACAGAGAAACAAGCAGAATTATAATATGATTTTTTTATTACATTATTTACATTATTTGGACTATTGTCCTCATCTTTGTCGCCATATTTATTACAATGTTTCAGCTGTTGTACGCTCCAGCCTTCTTGTAGTTGGAATGTCGAACTGAACCCTTTATTTTGCTCACTGGGGTAGACTGTTTTAGTTCCACGTGCCATGTTTAATGGATGTCAGTTATGTTATCTCCTGTTAATTTCCCTCTGAAAGTTCTCCACTGCCTTAACCGGGTATTGAACTCACATTCTTTGGGTCCTGACACTGGATCTAACTAATGCTTTTATCCACTGTACCATGTGTCCTTGAGGACACATGGCACAGTGGATAAAGTGGATCCTTGAAGACACGTGGCACAGTGGATAAAGGCATTAGTTAGATCCAGTGACAGGACCCAAAGAGTGTGAGTTCAATACCCAGTTACGGCAGTGAAGAACTTTCAGAGGGAAATTAACAGGAGATAACTGATAACTGACATCCATTAAACATGGCACGTAGAACTAGAACAGTCTACTCCAGTGAGCAAAATAAAGGGTTCAGTTTGACATTCCAACCACCTGAAGAAGGCTGGAGCATACAACGGCCGAAACATTGTAATAAATATGGCAACAAAGATAAGGACAATAGTCTGAATAATGTACATAATACCTCATCTCAGAAATATAGAGAGATACTGATTTTTTATTATTATTTCTTTTCTCTTACTTCTGCTGCTTTATATTGCAACTCAGAGATAGTCATCCCATGATTGTTATTAGCAGTATGGAGTAAAAATCAAGAATAAGTCTCTGGTGAGACTTGAACTTCCATCTTTTATCCTTAGGAGTTTGGTTTTCTGTAGTTTCATGGTAATATTAGCCATTTTCTTATATAGATACATTCAGTATTCATTGGCTGTACAGCCAGTACTAGTTGAGTTATGCTTTTCTTTATTCCCTGGCCAAAGGCTGGGATCAAAGTGCAGTATCTGTTCTCAGATCGCTCGCTTAATGATCGCCTTTTGGCTGAGATTTGATCACTGATACATGCCTGGCACAGGGATTCGTCCCTGCACTGGTAGTATCGCGGCTACGTCTAGCTATGACCAGTTTTGACCAGCTCTGACCAGCTTGGACAAGCTAAGACCAGCAAAGTCCAGCGGCCTGGGTGGAAACACTCAGGTCCCCCCTTCCTCCCCACGTTAAAAACCGACCTTGTGTCACAAACTGACTCAGTGGGGGGTCCAGTAGATACCAAGTGTAGTATCTGTTCTCCTCATTGCTAATGGTAATATTAGCCATTTCCTTATATAGATTCTTTCGTCATTGATTGACCAGTGCCACTTTCAGTTGAAATTTATAAAAAATATTTTTACTAAAACAATTTTTCAGGAAGATATATTTCTCAACTTCACTAATTATTGTCACTCTTATTGATCGTGGCTTCCTTCCTAACCTTTTGTTTGAAGTAGCGTGCAATGTCAACATATTGATTATACCATTATTTTCTCACCATGTTACATTTTAGTTGTTGCTGCAGTTTAAAGACCTCAAGTGATCTGATTTTTGATATTTGGTATAGTTCTTTGTGATTCTATAATGCTAGTCTATGAGGTTCAAAGAAGGATGGTCCTCACAGAGACCTACAGGTTTCATTTGTTCAAAGCCAGTTTTAATGATTGAGAAAGTGATATCAAATGTGGCATCCATATGAAAGTCTTGATGTGACAAGGTTATCTATGAACATGAATTGAGTTTTTACAAAAATGTCTTGGTTTTGTGGTAACTTGTGGTTTTGGACAAAAATAATCTAAGTGCAGCTTATTTTATGTTCTATTTCTTTATCTCCTATACTAATGGCTTTTCTATATAAATACATTGCAAATGGCTTTACTATATAAACATATTGAAAATGGCTTTACTATATAAATGCATCGCAAATGGCTTTACTATATAAATGCATTGCAAATGGCTTTTCTATATAAACACATTGCAAATGGCTTTACTATATAAATGCATTGCAAATGGCTTTACTATATAAATGCATGGCAAATGACTACTATATAAATGCATTGCAAATGGCTTTTCTATATAAACACATTGAAAATGGCTTTTCTATACAAATATATTGCAAATGACTACTATATAAATGCATGGCAAATGACTACTATATAAATGCATTGCAAATGGCTTTTCTATATAAACACATTGAAAATGGCTTTTCTATACAAATATATTGCAAATGGCTTTACTATATAAACACATTGCAAATGGCTTTACTATATAAATGCATTGCAAATGGCTTTACTATATAAATACATTGAAAATGGCTTTACTATATAAATGCATGGCAAATGACTACTATATAAATGCATTGCAAATGGCTTTTCTATATAAACACATTGAAAATGGCTTTTCTATATAAATACATTGCAAATGGCTTTACTATATAAATGCATGGCAAATGGCTTTTCTATATAAATACATTGCAAATGGCTTTACTATATAAATGCATGGCAAATGACTACTATATAAATGCATTGCAAATGACTTTACTATATAAATGCATTACAAATGTTGATTTTTGAAGCCCAACTTAAATGTGGTACGCAGCACACAATGAGGATTGAACTCACTATTCAGTTGTAATTGATCTAGCGAGATAATCTTGATGATCATTACACCATGTCAAAGTGCCCAAAATATGTTGCAAATGACTTTATAGTATAAATGCATTGCAAATGCAAACACAGATTGTCAATGGTCAGGAATTAATGCAAGTATAATTGATAGAATATGGTTATTTTTTGTATAATATAAAAGTATTGCTAATATTTTAGAAATGTGTTGAATATGCAGTAAGAAAGGGATTGTATGTGGTAAAGGATTAATGTAAGTATTACTGACAGAATAGGGCTTTTATATGTGCCATTTTTATGTACCACTTTTTAAAATTCTTTTGCAAAACACCTTTGGTTTTTTTTCTTTGTATACATTATTACAGATGTTTTTAAAATTATCTTGACGGAAGTCCTTGTAGGTCTAAAATTATTAGAAACACTTTGGATGTTGAATAACCATCAGAAAGAAAGTGTTTCACCTTATATCACAAAGTATAACAAAATATTTGCACAAGCCACATTACAATTCAGATAACTACTTGTACATACACACAAATGAATTGGAATCAAATATGGATCAGAATTCGACAGAATGATAAGATAAAGAACAAATCGAAAATGTTTATCAATCTGATATGTTTCACTTTTATTAAAGTTCATCAGAGAATGAGATATGAAGAAACAAATTCTGGTATTTTTATTTTTGTGTTGCTTTATTCTCATTGGTTAATGAGGTTTCATGTGCATTTGACTTGATAAACAAAAGTTAGTATAATTTATGGCATTCTGAATTCAAGGAGACAATACATCCTTCTGAAGTTCCAAGAAATGAATGGATTCTAAGCCTAACTGAAAAACCGTAAATATTGCTATATGTATGTAAGTGTATAATAATTCTAATTTGTGTATGAGGGATTCAGATGATAATGTATATTCGTAAGAGTGTGTGTATCTGTGTGCATAGTAGACATTATGTTCGGTGGTTGATTTGATAATACTTTTAGTTTTTTTTCAATAAAATATGCATTATATTCTTTAAGAATGGATTCAATAAAGGTTGGTGATGTAATATAATGTTTCTAACATGTATTTATATTAGGTCATCCCATAAGTTCTGTCCGAATTTTAACTTTTTGTTAAAATGAACGAAATTTAAAGAGTATTTTATAATGTCTAATGGAGCTGAACATTATTTTATGTTTAGATGCATAAACTGATCAAATTTTATTTCAGAGAACAATAAAATTCAATTTTGTTTGATTAAAACCCTGCTAACATGGAAGTACCCAAGAATCATTTGAGGCACATAATGCTTTATGAGTTCAAGAAAGGAAACTCAGCAGCCAAAGCGGCTAGAAACATTCACTCAGTTTATGGAGAGGAATGTGTGAATGAAAGAACTTGCAGAAGATGGTTTGCAAAATTCAGAGGTGGAGATTTCACCCTTGAAGATGAAGATCGAACCGGATGTCCAGTTGAGTTTGATGAAAAGCTTCTCGAAGCAGCCCTTGAGGAAATCCTGCTTTATTAGTTGAGGAATTGGCAGTGGTTCTCAGTTCAAACCATACAACTGTTCATCGTCATCTTCAACAACTTGGAAAAGTTCCTAAACTTGGAAAATGTGTGCCTCATGAATTGTCTGAAAACAACCTCAAATCCCGAGTTGACATCTGCTCTTTTCTCCATTCTCGCCAACTTCTTTCACCTTTTTTGGATAGACTTGTGACTGGCGACGAAAAATGGATCTTTTATCGAAATGTTAAGCATCGTAGACAGTGGCTTGGTAAAGGGGAAGGACCCCAGCCACAGCCGAGAAGGGAACTTTATGGGCAAAAGGTTCTTCTTTCAATCTGGTGGGATTGCCAAGGAATAATCCACTTTGAATTCTTACCACCTAATGCAATAATTAATGCTCAAATATACTGTCAGCAATTAGAACGTTTGAACCAAGCTTTGAGGAAAAAAGACCTGCTCTAGTGAATCGAAAACAGGTGATGTTTCATCAGGACAATGCGCGACCACACACAGCAAAAATCACGTCACAAAAGATCAAAGAACTTGGTTGGGAGAAAATTCCTCATCTACCTTATTCTCCCGACCTTGCTCCTTCAGACTACCATTTGTTTCGTAGCTTACAGAATCATTTGGAAGAAACAGCTTTTGTAACACAGGAAGAGGTTAAAACTGACATTTGTGAGTTCTTTGAATCAAAGCCAAAAGAATTTTACAGTAATGGAATTAGTAAGCTTGTTAATAGATGTC
>OZ038503.1:24846269-24966269 GCA_964036315.1 Acanthosepion esculentum | reverse complement strand
ACTACCTAATCCTACTACAATTCTAAGCCTGGATGAATGTTAGACATAGATATTCAAGATAAATTTCAGGAGAGAAAAACTGTCTTGCACAACACAGTGAACCAACTTTCATAGCAGCTGACCTAGCAATGGATTCGTTATTTATTTTAGCTTCTTTAAAAGATGATATATAAAGTGATTTACCTGACCTCCCCACTAAGGTAGAATGTGACAAGGTCTTTTTTTCTATGTGGGCTGCTCATATCTACATGCATGCATATGGGCCAAGGACAAAAATTGCCCAGTCCTTGTGATCACTGTCATGCTGGCATCAATATTACACCAAACCCCATCTCTCTTGGTATTTACCTGACCTCCCCACTAAGGCAGGATGTGACACAAGATCTTTTTCATGTATGTATATGGGCCAAGGACAAAAACAGCCCAGTCTCTGCAGCCACAGGCATTGATATTAATCTGACCCTACCACTCTTAGTGCAATGAAAAAGGTGCTGCCACAGGTTTGGAATCCCCAGAACCAAGTGCCTTCTCTCATCTCAAATGAGAAGAGAACAGATACTATGCTTTCATTCCAGTGATTTATTAAATTATTTGCAGAATTGAAAACACTTTCATATTTTTGATAAATAAAACTTTTTTCTTTTTCTTTTCCACAAATGATTTCCTGAAAATTATTCCCAGTATGAAATTTGCCTCTTCAGTATTTTTTTTTTGTTTTTTTTAACTATATTTCCATTCTTTCATTTTACCAAGATTATAAAAATTATTTAAAAAAGAGAAAAAAAAAAAAAAATCAATAAATAATAGAAGCAGTAAGGTTGAAATAATTTTTTTTTCATAATTTGTAAAGAAAATGTTGGTGAATTTTTTTAAAATAACATATTTAAAATTTCAGGACATTATTGCCTTTCATCTCAAAATTACTATTTGAGTCCTGTCATGTATTTGTTTTTGTTTTTTTCCTTTTTATTTTAAAAAAGAACAAAATCAATAAATTGGGGGGGGGGGGGGCTAAGGACATTTTAAAAGGGATAGGCGGGTGGGGGGGGGTGCTTCGGTGAACTTTCTTTTTGCTAGAACTGAGAACCTTGCCTCATTCGATGACAATGCTAATGAGCTGAGCTGTATCAACTGTGTAGAAAAAATTACTACCATTCATTTTTTAAAATAAATCAGAAATTTTCATTTTTCGTTTTACATTTTTTTTTTTCTCGAAACATTTAGCAGCTAATGATGAGCTTCTAAAACTTTTATATCGGAAAAACTCAAGGACTCGTTTCATAAAATAAGTACAAACGAAAAAAAAATATATTTAAATTAAAATCAAAACAAAAAATATTTACAGTTTTTCTATGTATAGGTCTCTAAATATTCATTTTTTATGAGAAAATCAGATACATAAAAAATATACTGAATCAGTGATGATTAAAATAGCCTCCAACCCCACCGCCTTTAGCATCTGATTTAGTCTGATTTTGTAGCGCCGTCCAATCATTATTATTAATGCTATTATTGCTACAAAGTAGAGAAGCAGAAAACAGTTTTTAAAGTTTAGTCTGTTTTTGTCAAAATTGGTCTACCGTAATTTATAGCAAACAAATGTTAAATGTTTACTGCGTACATTTTCCTCGCACTGACGAACTTGAAACTTTTCTTATAAAATAAAACACCAAGTAAAAAGTTTTTATTTTTCTTTCTTACCTGAATGGTTTCCATTAGGGATTCAACTTTGGTTTCGTCCAATACTGATGGAATAGGACGTATTATAACCTTAATGGGTACTTGGTAAACATCAGTTACATGAGCAGCATGTATAGACGACACCTGTTGTTCTACTCGTCTTTTTTCTTTATCATCCGACAACGAACCCTTAACCCGAAGAGAAGAATCATCTGAGTCGTCTTTACAACTAGAACTTGTAGACATTATTATTTCTCTTATGATCGTCACAGCTGTCACTGAGTTGGTTGAAGCAGTGGTTGTCGATCGAAGTAGTCGTGATAAAAACATCTACTACTTTATGAAGGGCGAAGCTCATCAGTTGATGAAAAGAATGAAACCACCCACTCCTCTTTCTCGTGTTATTTCTTTCAGGAAATAAGAATAAAGTTGATTCTTAAAAGCAACCAATCAAAACACGAATTTGAGCCGACACCCGGATTTTGCTTTCTTTAGTTTTGTTTTTAGTTTTTTTTTTTTTTTTTTTTTTTTGGCGTTCCAGGGTTCAATTACCATAATTCCACATGTATAATACGCCTAAAAATCCATACGCTCCCCTAAAATTGTGCTGAAAGTGTGGGAAAATGCTACTACTCACGCATAATACGCACCTCTTGTTTGGTAATCAAACACATTGTACCTCTCCAATTTCATTATTTCATTTTATTTTTTAAAAAAATGGTTTTAAACATATTATTCTAATTTAGTTTTATGATTCTTATTTTTTTTTACATTTGTAAGTATTTTTAGGTACATGATTGTATTTGACATCTTTATGGGTCGCGATCACTGAATGTTAGTGTCAAATTCAAATTGTTGTATGTTTGTGGTGAGTAGTAATTTTGCAACTGAAATCGACCAATTTTTTAAAGACCTTTTCTTCATTGTGCATAACACGCACCCCTAATTTTACTTATTATTTTTTAGAAAAAAATGCGTATTACACATGAGGAATTATGGTAATTTTTGCAACTGCCTGGTCATGAATGGCCAGGGATTTTTCACCAAAGAGTACCTCCCTATTGCATTATGATTAAAGAAGGCCAGGGTCAGAGGTACATCCTGATGTCTGTGACAACAACTGAGGAAACCACCCAATTTCGAAATGTGGAAGTATGAAAAAATAAAATGCAATCCTGTGCCATATCATACGAGTACAGTGTCTTCTCACATTAAAAACCATTCTGTTAGTTTCTCGAGGTAGAAAAATTCTTTTTAGTTTTTGCATGTCTGAAGTATCCAATACAGGAAGCTTGGACATGGAGGGGTAGGGATAATTAATTTTTCAAAAAGTTCTGTATAGTTTTATTTATTTATTAGAAATGGCTAGACGTAACTGTAAGTTCTATGCTAACAACAGTTTTTTCTCTTGCACTTCTCGCTTGTGGAACTCTCTTCCACCTTCTTGCTTTCCAATTAACTTCGATTTTCAAAAATTTAAATGCAAAGTCAATCATTATCTTCTGTCTTTATAATTCTTGTCCTTTCTCCTTAATAGTATATTTTTTTCTCATATTCTTTAACCTCTTGTATCTTAGTGGCTTTATTGCCTTGCTTGGACTGAATGAAATGATTAATATATATATATATATATATATATATATATATATATATGGGAAAATGATATATAAATATCTATATATCAGAAAAATGTTAGGCAGAAGGTATAAAAAGTGCTTTGATTGCTAGATCATTATCGATAAATTTATGTTCTGTTTCTTACAATATGTATTTAGAGATTCTTCATAAAATCCAAAAAAGAATCAGCAATATTATTGTTCCTGGCCTGACATCTCAGTTTCAGTCACTTCCCATCGCTGTCATGTAACTTCTCTGTGCTTTTTCTATTAATATGTTCATGGTAACTATTGTGATGTTCGTTCCTTTTTAGTAGTAGAATTTTATGAATTTAAGCACAGTACTTGATTGGCAGTTAGGTCTCATCATTTTACAGTTGGAATGTTTAGATGTAACCCTAAGTTCTATGCTAACTTCTTGTCTCATGCTTCTCATTTGTGGAACTCTCTTCTGGCTTCTTACTTTCCAATCATGTTTGATCTTCAAAAATTTAAATTCAATGTCAATCGTTATCTTCTGACTTCTTAATTCCTATTCTTTTATTTATTGTTCTCGCTAATAGTGTGTTTTATTTTTTCATATTCTCTCATACTCTAGTAACCCCTTGCATCTTAGTGGCTTTATTGCCTTGCTTGGGGTGAAATAATTAAAAAACAAAAACTGTATTTTCTACCAGTGTATTATGTTGATTCATAAATAATTTCCGTTTTTTGTTTATCGTCTTTATTCTTCAAAAGATAAATTTCACTTTCATTTTATTCAATTATATGTTTACCATTATTTGCAATGACTTGGTGCCACTTATCAGGCAGCTCTTCAGTACCTTTTGAGCAAAATTCTGTAGGCTTTTAAGTGAAAAAATTCCACAGGTTTTTTATGTGAAAATATTCTTGAATCAAACAAGATTCAAGAATATTACATGAGAGAAAGTTTTCCCTGTCAAAGTGTTTTGCAAGAATCACAAAAGGCAATAATCAGCAGGTGCAAGGTCAGTTTTTCCTGTGGTAATTTTTTGGTATGTGACCTTGCATTGTCATGGAGGAGAACAACGTAAAGAAGAATAATTAGCCATCATTTATAGTGATTGAGGGCTCAAAATAAAACAATGAGAAAGCGAAAAAGACTACGCTCAACTGAAGAAGAAATGAGGGTCTGTTTATCTCACATTTGACCAAACATTGAAGAAAACGCGAAAAAAACACCAGGTACAGGTTTCACACTAAATAAGCTACACAACTAGTTGAATAGAAACATTGAAATAAAGTAAGTTCATATTTTTGTGTGTATTTTTTTAAAATCTATAGTTTTGTGTCATAACATTTAAATGCATACCTTTAAAAATTTTGCTAAGTGTGCCGTGGTATTTTTATTTGCTACTAGGTGTGCCATTGCTTAAAAAGGCTGAGAAACACTGCATTATACGAACAGTGTAGATCATTTTATTTTTACATCTTTTGTCTTTTCTTTTTGTTTTACCTCACTGGCAATATTTCATTTGTTACTCTTGTAAACATATGTAATGTATGTAATATATAACATATATAAAATATGAAAAACATATAAATATATATATAAATATAAAAACATATATAAAATATAACATGTAATATATAAAATTCCTTTGTCTATTTCTTCAGTATTGAAAGACTGTAAACGTATCAATTGGTAACAAACAACAGTGAAATGAACTCAGTCTTTGCCTTATGGCTAAAGAAGGCACAAGAAATGTTACACCTTTTTTTATAATTATTTGTATTTATAAGAGACAATGACAGTAATTTTTATTCTCAGTCACCCATGTAATCTTGACAAAATCTAATACTGCTTATCTTAGAAAAGCTGGTTCACTGTATCATGCTAGACAGTTTATCACAATAGACTCTATCTTACATATTTATAAGTCAACCATATGTCTGTTGTTGAATATTCCTAATCTTTAAGAATCCAAAAATTATTCCACAATAAATATACCTGTCAATTCTTTCTTTTTATGTGCTGTGTTCTTTCAGGATGTAGGCGATCATGGCTCTCCACTTCCTCCTATCCCTTGTGGATCTCAATACGTTTTGTGCCTCTGCCAACTCCCCCAGACCACATTCTTTTTTTTTTTTTTTTAAGCGTATCACCCCAAGCAAGGCCGGTGGCCACTATCATGCATGGGGTTACAGAAGGGTTGGAGGAAGAGCAGATAGAAGTGGTAAAGGAAGGGTTGTGGAGAAAGAGAAGGACGGAGGGCCGATCGAGGTGGGGAGGTTACGGGAGATATAGAGCGAGAGCAGATAGGAATGAAAGATGTCAGGAAGTGGATAGATCAAGGCAATTGGAGATGACGATTGACGCTACACTTAAACCGTTGGAGATTGTATTTGTCAGGGAAACAGTAGTAGGGAAGGGAGTTCCATAGGCGAGATGTGCGAGACATGAAGCTATTGGAGTAGAAAAGACGTCTACATCATTCTGCCATCCATTTGCTTAAGCCCGCCAGGTATGTCATGCATTGATTTCCCTTGTCTCTTTTTCTCTCTATTCAACCTGTGAGTATCAGATTCTCCAGGCCCTCCTTTCTCATCACGTATCCCAGAAATTTCATCTGCCACTTATGTCAAGTATAAGCTTCCTCCTTGTTTGCATCCTTTCGAAGACCTCATCATTGCTCACACGCTTGACCCATGATATCCTTAGCAGCCTTCTGTAGAACCACACCTCTGCTACCTCGAGTCTCTTCTTCATCTTTGAGGAGACTGTCCAACATTCGCAGCCGTATAGGAGGACAGATGTCACGTAGCAGCTCAGTACTCTTTTCTTTGTCACCAAAGAAATCCTCCTGTCTAGCAGTACTCTGCCCGGCTTTTGGAATGCGTCCTTGGCCATCCCAATCCGTCTTCGGATCTCAGTGTCACACCTACTGTCCTCCGTCAAAACACTTTGCAGAGGAAAACAAAAAAAGTTGATGATTGAACACCAAATTTTATAACTTTTTACTTCAAATTTGTTTTAAAACTCTTAGAAAATCAATCAATAGCTTGAAATCAGATTACAGAAAATTTTCTTCAAGAAAACATGACACAGACATTCTAATCTTGTACAACAAATAATAATAAATATTTATTTTTAACATTGGAGCCATTTCCTCCAGGTATTTGTAAATCTACCAGTTTTAATCCATTGAATATTGTTGCAATATCTGGTTGGGTGCTTCTGCTATGCATTTAGAGATCCTTGATAAAATCCAAAGAAGAATATGCAATATTATCAGTACTCACCTGGCATCTCAGTTTCAGTCACTTTCCATGTGCCTTTTCTATAAATATTTTCATGAAATCTGTTCGTATTTCTGTTGAAGCATACCTATGGAAGATAATGGGTATGTCCCCATTCACATAAATACAGTAGTAAATATTGTATGTTGGTCTGCAGTTGGAGATTCATTGTGGAATTCACTTGACTCATTTCTAGCAGTTGACTGCTACTTCTACATGCAGCTGGCAAATCTTATATATGTTGTTCTTGTCCTAAGTATTATCATTCATTACCAACCTTTGTGTGATTATTCTATTCAGTAACCTTCTCTAGGTTACAACATTTTGGCAACAAGGATTAGACAAAATTACAACAATTTCTGAGATGAGCCATTGCAACTTCTCACACCATTTACACTGTTTGGACTGTTGTCCTCATCTTTATTGTCACATTTACAATGTTTCAGCTGTTGTATACTCCAGCCGCCTTCAGTTGATATTTGTTTGAACTTCGAACCAAACCCTTTATTTAGTTTACAGGGGTAGATTGTTCTAATTCCACATGACATGCCTTTGGATATCTCAGTAGACAAAATAAAGAGTTTGGTGCAAAATGCCAACAAATATCACCTGAAGAAGGCCAGAATGTACAATGGCCGAAAGGTGAATATGGTAATAAATATGAGGACAACAGTGTAAATAGTATGAGTACTTTCATGACAATTGTTCTGATGAGCTTTCCTTTTTGGTACCTTGACTTCATGAATTTAAGTGCAGTACTAGATTGGCAGCTAGGTTTCATCATTTTACAGTTGAAATTGCTTGATAGAAAAGTTCTATGCTAATAGTTTCTTCTTTCACACTTCTCACTTATGGAACTCTCTTCTGGCTTCTTGCTTTTCAGTCAACTTTAGTCTTCAAAAATTTAAATGCAATGTCATTTGCTATCTACTGTCCTCCTGATTAATCTTTGTTTGTTCCAACTCCTTAGTAATGATTCTGTTTTCAAAAATTTTCTTCCAATTCAATGCTTGACTCTTCCGGTGTACCCATACCCGATTTCCCTCCCAGAACTGAGTCCCTTTTGAGCGGTTTACACATACTCCCATCATTGGTATTGGGCATTATCTCTAATTTAGACCCCCACAAGGCTAGTGGTGGAGATGGGATACCAGCCATTGTCCTGAAAAAATGCGTGCCTGAATTGGCACCCGCCCTCTCTAAATTATACAACTACTGCCTCAAGGAGTCTTGTTTTCCTGCTGCTGGAAGTCCTCATCCATTGTTCCTGTCTTTAAGAACTCTGGCGACCCCTCTGACCCTTCTAATTACCGTCCTATCAGTCTCCTACCCCTCTTCGGCAAAGTCTTCGAAGCCCTTATCAATACCGAAGTGGTTAATCACCTTACATCCTATGATCTGCTCTCAGACAAGCAATATGGTTTCCGCTTTGCCCGATCTACAGCTGATGTGCTTACGGCCATCACTGAATTTGTCTACCAAGCTCTTCATAATAACAGTGAAGCTCATGCCATGGCCCTAGAATCTCCATAGCGTTTGATAGGGTTTGGCATGCCGGCCTTCTTCGCAAACTTCAGGGTTATGGTATTACAGGTCAATTGTTTGACCTAATACAATCATTCCTGTCAAACCGTGAATTGAAGGTTGTTCTCAATGGATTCTCCTCCAGCTCCTATCCCGTGAATGCAGGTGTTCCTCAAGGCTCTATCCTAGGCCCTACTCTGTTCCTTATATTCATAAACGATCTACCTGACGCTATAGATACCCAAGTTGGCATCTAAGCGGATGACACCACAATTTACTCCTGCCTCAAAAACAAATCTAGTGTCGCTGACAAATTAACCTGGCCGTTTGTCTCGAAAAGGACCCCCAATCGTTTGTGAACTGGGACAGGAATTGGCTGGTTAACTTTAACGCCTCAAAAACAAAACTGCTTTCTATTAATCACCACAGGGATCCTTCCCTGCATCCCATTAGAATGTCTGAAGCTCAACTTCTCAAGAGCTCCTCTCTGTGTCTGCTCAGCCTCACGCTGTCTGCTGACCTGAGATGGAGCAAATACATTGAGTCAATTGCTTCATCTGCCGCAAGGAAAGTTGGCTCCCTCTGTCGGGCCAGGAAATTTTTCTCCCCGGAATCGATCCTTCAAATCTACAAATCAACCATTCGCCCTTGCATGGAGTATTGCTGCCATATATGGTCTGGAGCCCCTTCTGTTTGCCTCGGAGTTCTTGATAAGATCCAGAGACGGGTATGCAATGTAATTGACCCTGATCTGTCATCTCGTCTGCAGTCACTCTCTCACAGATGTGCCGTCGCCTCGCTCTGTCTTTTTTACAAATACTTTCATGGTAATTGCTCTGATGAGCTGCTTTCGCAGGTTCCCAGGCTTCATGAATTCAAGTGTCCTACGAGGCTGGCATCCCGCTCCCACCCTTTCACTGTTGAAACTGTTAAATGTAGACATCTCTTCTACTCCAATAGCTTCATATCTCGCACCTCTCACCTGTGGAACTCCCTTCCTCATTCCTGTTTCCCTGACAACTATAATCTCCAACTATTCAAATGTAACGTCAATCGACATCTCCAGTTGCCTTGATCTATCCACTATCCTTCTCCACATCCTTTCCTCTAACACTCCTATCTGCTCTCGCTCCAAATCTTCTGTAACCCCTTGTGTGCTAGTGGCTTCCAGCCTTGCTTGGGGTGAAAAGCTTAAAAAATATAAAAAAAATATTATATATATATATATATTTATATGCTTTCTTCATTCAACTACTAAGTGGAAACATGTTGTTTGAAACTGAAAAGAATGTCCATCTGTATGGAAAATAAACAAATATATAAGTAACATATGTGTTGAACAAATAACAGAATAAGTAAAGACAAAGAGGAAATGTCCCAACAGTATTTAAAGAAAAAGAAAAAGAAAAGAAAGAGAAAAAGGCCCCAACTTTATAAAAAGAAAGAAAAGAAAACACTTTATTGGTTATTGATAAAGCAATCATTTTTCAGCTTATAGATAGAGTGACAGAAATGTTGACACAGTAAATTATTAATCAATTTTCAGAGACATTTTTACTTACAGGCAACAATTATAACAGATGTGAAAAGAAGGTCATTTTTCTAGCTCAACACAGAATGCACAAAAATTTTCAAACAAAACTGACGTTTTATATTTTACAATAATTTCCAAGGTTGTGTATGTGTTTTTTGAAAATATTGCTGCCTCTTCTTGTCTTGTTCTCCTGACTTAGAGATATTTGATAAAATCCAAAGAAGAATTTGCAATGTTATTGGTCATGACCTGGCATCTCAACCTCAGTTATTTTCCCACCACCATAACATAGCTTCCTTGTGCCTTTTCTAGAAATATTTTCATGGTAATTGTTCTGATGAGCTTTCCTCTTTTGTATCTATACATCATGAATTTAAGTGCAGCACTAGATTGGTGGCAAGGTTTCATCATTTTTAGAGTTAAAATTGTGAGATGTAAATGTAAGTTCTATACTGACAGTTTCTTCTATCTGCATTTCATTTGTAGAACTTTCTTCTGGGGTCTTGCTTCCCAGTCAAAGATTGAAATGCAATGTTAATCGTTATCTTCTGTCTGCCTAATTCCTGTTCTTTTATTGTCCTCTCCTTAATAGTTGTTTTTTCTCATATTCTCTAACACTCAGTAACCCCTTGCATCTTAGTGACTTTATTGTATTGCTTGGGGTGAAATGATAAAAAAATTATCTATTTTTATGTTGTGGTCACTTCTGGTGAAACAAAAAAGGATTGCAAACACACACACACACACACACACACACAGACATTAGCTTGGGGTTAGAATCTCTGACTGTTACCAAATAGGTCAGGTTTTGATCCCAGTTTGAAGCAATCGGATGTCTAGCTACACTGATGAGCTGTGATACAGCGAAACAGTCTGTCTGTGGATGACTATATATATATATATATATATATATATATATATATATATATATATATATATATATATATATAAACATATATATATATATATATATATATATTTTAGAATTGGACATAGCCCGACAATTTATTTTAAAGACATTTATATTATGTTTAACGATTCCTGTCGGAGAGCGAAAATTTTCTATGAAAATTTCTCGGACATTCAGGCCGGTAAATGTTATTTAATACTGTTTATTATAAAACAGAGCATTTGCTTAAATACATGTATCTATAAAAAGAACGTTAAACATAATATAAATGTCTTTAAAATATATATATATATATATATATATATATATATATATATATATATATATATATATGATGAAAAATATGGAAAAGACAAAACAAAATCCGAATATGCAAGTTTACTGTTTTAATGTTGTTTTACTGTCGACGTCAGACGTTTCGGTTTAGTAGACCATCTTCAGGACATGGTTATTAGAAACATACTTAGGATTAGACGCTATTTAAGTCAACATGAAGAGACGATAGACACAAGACTAATCAGAAACAGAACAACTGAAATTCTAAAGATTTGCTTACATATATATATATATATAGTACAGGTAATCGATCTGTTGGTATATAATCCAGGTGGATTCTAGTAATATTAATTATTAAAACTAGTCCACACAGAGCTTGATTTTTTTATTTTATTTTTATTTTTTTAACAGAGTATGTATTTTTTACAGCAAAAAACAAAAACAAAAGTTACCTCAACATAGGTATAGTCTATTTCAAACCATTCTTCACACAGCTATCGTCAGACTCTAATTGCTTGTCTCCGAGCATCGTTCTAAATTTATTTTCAAAATCAGTCTTCCTCTAGTCAGCCCCTTCTTAATGAGAGTGGGTTTGTGTTAGCGACTGGTGGGGACATAAGGTATCTTATCCCAGAGGAAACAGTCTGGGTTTGGAGTTTATTTATGGCCAAGATTTTTGTTTGTAGTTTAATATCAGTTCCTACTATGTGATGTTTCTTCTAACAGCCCTGGAGTGTGTTTTTCTGGGATTCATGGTAAATAGGTTTTGTACTACTAAGTGATGGGCGATTTAAATTTAAGTTCATCAAGATTTATAGATTGTAGGTAATACTAGAGCACTTAATGGAATAACACATACTGTCTAACACCCTTATATGCGTCCATATCTTTACACATACATATATGTGTACATTTACATGATCATACATACGTGCCACTATACATACACATACACCCCCATATCTATCTATATATATATATATATATATATATATATATCAACAGACTGATTAATTAGTGTTTTATAGCTTATCAACCTTTTGTAGGTTATTTAAAGCCAGAAAATATTTGGGGATCATAAGAATATTTTTGAGATAATAATGATTTACTGATACTAGTTCTACTATTTGACCCATAGCTGGGGGAGAAGAGTTGGATTCATACCTCTCCCAAGGGTATTAGTGTGTAAGTGAATATAATGAACCCAACAGGAATTGGAACTTGGCTTTTCAATTTCCAATTCTGAGCTATTATTCATTACACTACCTGTATATCCAAGCTTACATCTCTATATCTATAATTCTCAAAATGTGTGTCTGTGTGTTGTTTATGCGTTTCCACAGTTTTCATCCGATTTTGATGAAATTTTTTTTGTTTGAGAGATAATTCTTCAGTAACGGTTTTGAGTCCAAATTGGCTGGAAAAATTACAACCTTGAAGGTGAAAAATCGAAAAAACTAATTTTTTTACACTTTGCACAAAAATCAAAGGCAAAATTTAATGTCTGTAAAAAACAGCATACAGTCAATTTAGAGACTTGAAATCTAACACAAAAATATTAGAATTATAAAAAAAAAATTATATTATAAATAAAAATTCATATATTATTATTATGACAGTCCATGGAAGAGGTTCCTTCCTTGCAAGACTGAGAACTCAAAACGGCCCTTTTCAGAGCCACCCCACCATTCAAATTGTTACCCCCACCAACCGCATTTGGGGATGTGCCTCAGTTGCACCCAATTGTTGTTACTAATATTGATTTTCAGGTGGGCTGACTTAAACTGCTCCAATTGAACAGCAAAAATTCCCAGTAATAAAACACATGGTCGAAGATGGGTTATACTGCTAGTCACTGATATCCCCAAGTGATCAGCCATCTTGGTACTGTCCAGGCTTGTTGCTTAACTTTGGTGATCAGACAAGAACCATTGTTTCAACATATGATATATGATAGGCCATAAACCCTATAAAGAGATAGATAAAAAGTTCAAATGATTTATCTTCCAACTTTAGTTCTAAGTATAGAACAAATTCAAAATTTATATAATGGGAGAGATTAAAAGAAAGGTTTATTCTCTCCTGTTTGAATTCTCCCATTATGTACATTATTATATTCACGATATAATAACACCATAATTCACAGATGGGACAGAATAGATGAAAAGAAAAGGATTGAAAAGCATGCTTTGTTCTCAGAGAGAGTTTTATAATGCTATGCTGTACACAAAATTATACATACATATATACATGTGTCCCTCATGGAGAATAATATATCACATATCTACACAGCAAGCAGTGTGTAAGGAGAGATAAAAAAAAGAAGGGTCTTACATATATATGGATATTCTTCTCTGTTTCTGGAGAAACCATGTTTTGGACTCTAGATTCAAATAGGACAGATTCATCTATGTCCCAGGCGAGGGCATAATTCTATGAAGGGGAAACAGTGAGTCTTGGGTTTTCCCCAATTGAAGACATTGAGCTTGATTTCTTTCTATATCTGGGGAAGATATTTTCCCAAAATGAAATGGCACCATGGACTTGTAAACTGTAGCATTTTCTGGAGGAGGCAGATTTAGCCTCAGCCAGGGCTCATTGAGCCAGGCTAAAAAAGCAACTGCTTGGTTTGGCTGCTGTAAATAACCTGACTGGTCATTTTTGTCACTGTATAAAGGGACATCACTAAGTGGTTGTCATGTGACCCATGTGATTTATCTCTACCATATCTTAATAAATTAAACAGATTTGTATTAATGAGTTGATCTGTGGCTGCACAACTTCAACTTAGAGGATGACTCATTTGAAATCTTATTTCTATATTAACTATTGTTGCTTTGTTTTTTTAATATTGAGCACTTTGTCTACAAATATATTTTCACCTTTAAACTTTGCTGCCAGTTGTTTACTGGTTGATGTGTTTTGTTAGACATAAATTATATTTGTTGTTACACACGCACACATATATATATATATATATATATATATATATATATATATATATATATATATATATATATATATATATATATATATATATATAAAGGTAAAAAAAAACAATAACAAAACTGTATGTAGTTTTAGTCAATGAGTTTTGTCCACTATAGACTTTTTCATTTTGTCTTGAAAAAGTCTGCAGTGGACAAAATGTGTCAGCTAAAACTACATACAGTTTCCCTATTGCCTTTTTTGATTTCTACATATTGTCTTTTTCTACAGATTAACTCTGAGAATTTTATATATATATATATATATATATATATATATATATATATATATATATATATATATATATATAGGGTTGTCTGGAAAGTTCATGCCGATTTTTAGTTGTTTATGTTCCAACACATTAGAACATGTCTATATTTCTGAGATGAGGTATTATGTACAGTATTTACATTAGTCGAACTATTGTCCTCATCTTTGTCGCCATATTTGTCACAACGTTTCGGCCGTTGTACGCTCCGGCCTTCTTCAGGTGGTTGGAATTTCGAACCGAACCCTTTATTTCGATCACTGGGGTAGACTGTTCTAGTTCCACTGATAACTGACATCCATCAAACATGGCTCGTGGAACTAGAACAGTCTACCCCAGTGATCGAAATAAAGGGTTCAGTTCGAAATTCCAACCACCTGAAGAAGGCCAGAGCGTACATCAGCCGAAATGTTGTGACAAAAATGGCGACAATAGTCCGACTAATGTAAATACTGTACATTAGAACATATAGAACAAATTTATTGACCGATATAATATGGTTACATTTCTGATTAGACTACACTTCAAACTTTCTCTTGAGCAAGAAAGTTTAAAATTACTTAATTAATGTCAATTTTGCACCATCCCCATGAAAGTGGAAGAGTGCATTTTAAACACTTGAGGCTTTTTTTTACTGTAAAGGCAAAAATACCTTGCAAGCAACAAAAAAGATATGTGCTGTGTATGGTAGATGTGTTTTAGTTGACAGAACTGTACAGAAGTGGTTCGCTTAGAGTTTGTGATTGTAGCTTTATTGATGAAGAAAGCTCATGCAGATGCCCCACTACATATGGCGACCAAATCAAGAAATTGATTGAGAATAACCCACATTACACAACATGGGAATTGGCAGAAACAGTAAATTTATCAAAATCCACCATCCATGAGCATTTAGTGAAGCTTTGGTATTTAAATCACTATGATATTTGGGTACCACATGTGAAAAGAATCTTTTGGGTCACATTTCATCTGTGATTTGCTGTGTAAGCAGAATGAAAATGACCCTTTTTTTAAGCAAATTGTGATGGGTGAGGAGAAATGGATTGTTTAAAACAATGTTCAGCAAAAAAGATTCTGGGCTAAGCGACATGAGCCAACTTTAGCCACCTCAAAAGCAGGTCATCATCCTAAGAAAGTCATGCTGTGCATTTGGTGTGACTTGAAAGGAATTCTGTACTATGAGGTTTTGCAAAGTGACCAGTCAGTTGATTCTGAAAATTACTGCTTGCAACTGGATGAATTAAAGGCAGGAATTCAAGAAAAATGTCCAAACATGAAAAGTGTTGTTTTCTCTCAGGGTAGTCACACGTTTCTTTGGTGACCCAGCCAAAATTATTGCAGCTTGACTAGGATGCATTACCCCACCCGCTATATTCACCAGACACTGCTCCTTCAGATTTTCATTTATTCAGTTCCTTGCAAAATAATGTCAATGGTAAAATTTTAATTCTTTGAATGACATAAAAACCACCTTAATGAGTTCTTTGCCGAGAAACTACTGAAATTCTGGGAAGATGGAATCTTTAAGATGAAGGAAAAATGGAGAATGTTTCTGCAAACAAAATGGTTGAATAAATATTTAATGGTATAATTTTGTTTTGTGTTTTAATTTCCCTTAAAAATTGGTACAAACTTTCTGGACAGCCCAATATATTTGACATATATTTAAGCAGCAAGTATTCCTTCAATCAGTTTGATTAAAAAGAACCAACAAGGTCGGTCTGTTTTTTTTTAATTATATTTTTCCAATTTTCAGACTTTGTGCTCATAGTTGTAGGTAAACTGTCTGAAGTTCATATTTTGTTATTTTTGTTCAAGTACTATCGACTTTGACTGTCATTATCAAGAACAGATGTGGCGTCTGTGTGGCAGAGTTACTTTGTCTGCATCCTAGTATTTTTTGGAAAGCTGGACATTTGAAATTACAACTAATGAGTAATGAGTTCAATCCTCACTAGGTACACTACACTTTCAGCCTTGAGCCACATCTAAGCTTATGGCAACATCATGTTGAAACACCAGATCCTGTACACTCACCAAAATTAAGCAACATCGAGCCTGGTCAGTATCTAGATGGGTGACTGCTTGGGAATGCCAGATGCTGTAAATTTTGATATGAATTTCCAAAACTGATAAAAGGAAGATCCTTGCATTCAAATGTATTCCATATCCTGATGATGGGCCCTCTTTAAAAGCTATCTGGGATGTCATCTGTGCCAAGTATAACCAGGCTGAATGTCTGCTGTAAATACTATTACTAAAAAAAACAATTGTAATAGAGTGTTACTGACTCACATGAAGTAGTATGTACTCAACTCATGGCTACAGCTATCCACTCATGGGTAATAGCTGTAGCTACTTATAGTCTTTGTGCCTTCATATGTAAATGAGTCACTTCATCTCCCTGTACTGAAGAGGTTTTATCTCCTCATTTTCCCTGGTACTTCTTCTGGGAGCTTTTGTCTCCTCACTATCTTCCTCCCTCTCTCTAAGAGATTGTCTAGATATGGGAGATCTTGAGTGGAGTGTTCCTGCAAGAATTGTTTATCTTCAGAATCTATATTAGTCTCGATTTCCCTGTCATGTTTATCTTGCCCTGACATGACACTTTTGCCTTCATTATTTTCAGGCTCATTATACATTTCTTCATCACTATCATGCTGCAATCTAACTTGGTCTGCATTCACTAATATCCCATTTCCATTTTTTACTATTATCATAATGTCCTGTCCACTTTGCATTAGGAATCTTGCCTCTTGTAGATCAGATTCTGCTTTCTTTTTATACAATAGTCTTTTATCAACCCGACACGATTTGTTATGATTAACAAACTAAGTAGTGTTGTATTACTGACTCACAAGAAGTAGTATGCACTCAACTGCCTCATGGATAATAGCTGTAGATATTTATAGCCTTTGTAACCTCATCTCCCTGTACCGAAGAGGTTTTATGCCCTTATTTTCCCTGGTACTACTTCTGGAAGCTTTTGTCTCCTCCCTATCTTCCTCCTCAGAGATTGTCCAGATATGGGAGTTCATGAACTTTTTCTTTTATCATAAGAGCGTTCACTTGCATCAGTTGTTACTACGATTTCTTTTCTAGGGCTGAATATTTTTACTACTGGCTTCTTTGCCAGAACAGCTTTTAAATGTCCAAATGCCACTTGTTGTTCTTTTGTCCAAATAAATTCTACATTCTTTTTTCTTAAAGCAGCAAAAGGTTCTGTCAATTTGGAGTATCTCTTTACATATTTTCTGTAGAAATTTACAAATCCTAAAAAAAGATTCCAATTCTTTTTTGTTCTTAGGTACACCAACTTTTAATATTTTGTTAATTAACGAATGGTCTGGTGATATGGCTTCATTAGATATGGAATATCCCCAAAATGATATTCTTTTACTGTTGTGCACACATTTTTCTTTGTTAATTGTTAATCTGTCATTTTTTAACTTATTCAAAACCAGACTGTTTTTCCATTTTAGTTCTTCATTGTTAATAGCACCAACACAAATGCCATCCTGGTGGCATATTGTATTTTTTATATCTCTACCAATAACTTTCTCAATAGTACCTTTGAAAAATTGCACTTGTGGTTTTAACTTACGGCATTCTTTTCCATCTTAATTGATACTGACAGCAAAGAATGAGACTTCATACACACAGACACTAAGCATAGAGGCTACCCAAGAGCACAGCTGACTGCCTATCCAACCATTAAGCTGTGAAAATGATCTCCTGTGAACACAGAAAGAGAACTGACTTCACTATCAATACGAGAAGCCCCAAAGTTATGGCCAACAGTCAGCCGGGTAATGCATACTCCTTTTTCACGTTCTCATTTCACACCTTGTACACCGTATATTTGAATGCTATGCTATACTATACAACTTACTAGAGACATTTTCATATCTTGTAAATGAAAATAAATCTTTGGTCATTTTTCCAAATCAGTGTCTAATTTATTTATTTCCTCCAACTAATTTCTACCTCAGATCGAATTCACAATCTATAGTGGCCTGTTTCAAACAAAAAATATATTCAATAACAAGTTCATTCTCTTTTTGGAAAATATTCATGAACTTAGCTTTCTCTGCATTCACTAGTTTTTTCTTGGGTGCTTCGTTTTTCACTATTAGTTGACTTATATCATCAAACGTCATTTTCTCCAACAGTCCCTTTTCAGTGTGCAATTGCTGATAATTTTATAATGGCCTCACAACCAGCAGTTGCCAAAAAGAGATCCGTTATTTGGTTTTCTCCTCCAACTGATTTAAATTCCTTCAGGTTTTGGTACTCGCTTTAGCTACTAGTATCCTAAGCCACGCTTGTGCATATTTATAATTATCCAGTGATAATTGCTCATTCAGTTACTTAGATATTGGTGTCACCATTGTAATGTAGCATTACTGATTCATGGGAAGTAGTATGCACTCAACTGCCTCATGGTTAATATCTGTAGATACTGATCATCTTTGTGGCTTCATATGTAAATGAGTCACCTCGACAAATGAACCATTTTGCGTGCTCACATTGATGCTGTGGTGCTGAAAAGTCCTTGTCCTGACCAAGAATCATGAAGCATCCATA
Source organism: Acanthosepion esculentum (assembly GCA_964036315.1). Classification (NCBI taxonomy): domain Eukaryota; kingdom Metazoa; phylum Mollusca; class Cephalopoda; order Sepiida; family Sepiidae; genus Acanthosepion; species Acanthosepion esculentum. The sequence continues at coordinate 24,947,625 of OZ038503.1, read as the reverse complement.
CTATTCCATGTATTCTTATTTCATATATATTATTCCATATATTCCTGTCCCTACAGTTCAACAATTTTTTCTTTAACTCTTTCCCCCAAAAATGAAATTATTTCTGTTTGTTCTTTCGATTAATAATTTTAGGAAGTGAGTTGTACTGTGAACTTTTCAACCCCGCCTTATTTATAGATTAAGAACTTGAATCTTAAATGGAGGTGATTTTATACTATTTCACTTTAGTATTGATTTCTTGTTTCAAAATCGCATAGGAGACAGCTGTGTAGTGCATTCTTTGCATTAAGAAAACCAATTTGCAATTGCACAGAAATCTCCATTTTTAAACTTGAGAATCTATATATATAATATGCCATATATATATATATATATATATATATATATATATATATATATGACATCACACATTATGAAATGGATAATTTTCCATGATTCTCTGGCATACATTCGTAACTGCTCAATGCATATCCAAATGTAAACAAATGATGTCACACATTCTGAAATGGACAAAGTCCGTTATGTATATATATATATATATATATATATATATATATATATATATGTATATGATGTCACACATTATGAAATGGTCAATTTTCCATGATTCTCTCACATACATTCATATCTGCTCGATGTGTATCCAAATGTAAACAAATGACATAACACATTATGAAATGGACAAAGTTCGACAATTATTTTAAGACATTTTTATGTTTTATCTATAAAAAAGAATGTATAAACATTATTTCTTTCTTTTTTTGTACCTTTTTTCAGTTTGGTATTGGTTTGTTTATTTGCAAATCAAGACACCGAAGGTTTTCCAGATGAGTATAATTTCTTATATTTATAAGATTATAACTAGTATATATATATATATATATATATATATATATATATATATATTTACTTTTTTTCTGTGTGTAACAATTAATTGGCAGTGTGAAAAATTTTGACATAAGATGCACAGAAGTCAAGACCCCATTCACACAAAAAGCCAAAAAGCTACTGTGCTGACAAACTACAAAGAGACTCACCCCAAACAATGGCCACACAGTTCACAATAAGAATTAAATTCTAACTATTTTTTTTTGTGTGTGTAACAAGCCACTTCTTTTTCAGACTCTAAAATTACAGATTGAATCTACGGACTGTCAAGGATTACTCAGACCTTCCAAAGTTTACAAAAAAAATATTATGCTTTGGGAACTTTTGCAGTAAAAAGTTTTGGTTGTATATATATAACATTTATGAAATACAGATATTTTTCCTGAGGGGTTTATAAATTGTACACTGTTCAATTACTAATGTTAACAACAAACAATTTTAAATTATAGAATTGTATTTGGATTAAACAAAAATTACTTACAATATAATACATATTACTTATAATACATTCCTTCTTGGCATCAATTTTGATGGCACAGGTACAATAGTCGTAATAATAATTTGAGTGGTACACCAAGATAAATAAGACAATTTTGTATACTGACATTGATGTTGTGGTGTTAAAAATTCCTTGACATTCTACTCCATATACTCCTATCTCTACAATTCAACACACTTGGTTGTCCTGCGTATGACAATAGACTACAGCCAGCAGCAAGGCGTCTGATTAGGAGATTGCAGGTTTCAAGGAGCATGGAACCACCTCTTAATTGCTGTTTTTCCAAGGTTTATCCTGACTGGGGGTAGTAGCACATGATAAGGTCACAACAATGAGCAAAAACTGAATGCCCTAAGCAAAAACAAAATTTATGGGAGTATAAAAATATATTTTTATCGTAAAAATACCAGCAATATACTTTTATATAAAAAATTAACAATAATACATTTTTATAGTAAAATGATAAACAATAAATTTTTATAGTAAAATGACCAGCAATACATTTTTATAGTAAAATGACCAGCAATACATTTTTATAGTAAAATGACCAGTAATATATTTTTACAGTAGGAGGACCAGCAAAATATTTTTATAGTAAAATGATCAGCAATACAAATTTACAGTAAGATGACCAACAATACATTTTTATAGTAAAATGACTAGCAATAATTTTTAGTAATAAAATGACTAGCAATACATATTTACAGTAAAATGACCAACAATACATTTTATAGTAACATGACCAGGAATACATTTTTATAGTAAAATAACCAGCAATACATTTTTATAGTAAAATGACTAGAAATAAATTTTTACAGAGAGAGGACCAGCAATACATATTTACAGTAAAATGACCAGCAATACATATTTATAGTAAAATGACCAGAAATACATTTTTATAGTAAAATGACCAGCAATACATTTTTGTAGTAAAATGACAAGCAATATTTTTTTACAGAGAGAGGACTAGCAATACATTTTTATAGTAAAATGACCAGTAACAGATATTAACAGTAAGATAACCAACAATACATTTTTATAGTAAAATGACCAGCAATACATTTTTACAGTAAAATGACCAAGAATACATTTTTTATAAAAAAATGAACAATACATTTTTATCATAAAATGATCAACAATATATTTTATCTATAGTTGGAGACATACAAAATATATTTACTTGAAGCCACAATTTTCTGTTAAAAATATGTAGATTTCGGCATTCAATAACATTGAAATTAATATGCATGCTAAATAAAATCCACGAACCAATCAATCAACATTCTTGGCACATAATTATTCAAGTTTCTTTACCTCTTTCCCAAAAGATATTCTCCTGTTTTGTCTTTAGATTACTAATTTTCAGAAACTGCTTGCACTGTGAACTTTTCAGCACTCCTCTTATTTATGGATTAAGGACTTGAATCATAAATGAAGATGATTTATATTCATTTACTGTAGTATTGATTTCTCGTTTCAAAACCTTTTAGAGGACAGCTGTTCAGTGTATTCTATGTGTGTTAAGAAAGCAAATTTGCAATTGCACAGAAATCACCATTTTTTATATAAAAAATAATAATAATAATAATAATCTGAGGAACATTAAGACCAGAACCAATGCAAGGGTCTTGTGGGACCCCAACAAATTTATGATACTCCCACTCACCAAATCTATGATGTAGGGCCCCCTCATTCTATAACACCTCAATTTTCATAAGGTAGTATTCATAAAAAATACAAATTTTATTGCAACCTAGTTATGTACAATAATGGATCATATACAATATAGATGAACAATTCAACTAGAAAAATTGAAAATAAATGCAATGTATCTAAATACAAATTAGAGACATGTTGTAATAAATCATTCCAACTTTTGCAGCAATTTTTAACATCAACTTGAGATTTTTCTTGTTAAAACATTGAAGAATTTAACACATTCAAAATTATGGACAAAAAATAGTGAATTTTATATAGTGTTTTTTTCTCAAGACTTAGCATGAGTATAACAAATTCACAGATTTGGATGAAAAGAAATGTCCCCAGGATGATGGCAAAAATCTGCAAAATGTTTTCATCCTTTAATAATCAGTTTAATTTGAAACATATATAAATGTAGGTAGAAAATAGCAAATGTTGATTACATAGGAAGGATCACAAAGCATTGCCCAGGGCTCCCAATCAGCACCCCCCTGGATTAAGACAAAGGATTCATGAGATTGGTTAGCAACAGTGTGAGATGGAATGCCTACTGGTAGCTACGCAAGACCAAGCCCTGAATACTAATTCTCTCAAGAAGAACATCTATCAACAAGAAGATTCAGGCAAGTGCAAGCTGTGTGACACAGAGGTGGAAAAATGTCACCTACACCATTAACACTTGTAGAATGCTTTGACAGAAAGAATACAAGCACTGCCATGATAAAGTGGCTTCTCATCTACATTGCATTTTATGTAAAATAAGTATGGATTTGAAGTTGCCACAACCCCCCCCCCCCAAAAAAAAAGTGATAAAGAAATGACCAAAAGAGGATCTTTCAGGATCCAGACAGATTGCATCTTTGAGGCAACCATACCAGACATCACAAATAAAACAAGAAAAATCCTCCTCATTGATGTGGCTGTTTCTGGTAACCATAATATGAAGGTCAAATAAATTGACAAAATCAAAAAATACGATGACCTCCAGATTGAAGCTGCCAGAATTGGAAACATTCAAGCCACTAATGTACCAGTTATTTCTGAAGTATTGGTGTCTGTACTAACAAAAATTAAAGTCCAACATTGAGAAATCAGAATAGTGTTCCATTGCTTTACAAGTCTAAGTTTCTTAGTACAACAAATATTCTGTGAAAGAGGTCATATGGCTTGATGGAGAATACCCATAATGCAAGATTTCTGGTTGAAAATGAAATGTGAAAGATAATAATAATAATAAAAATAATAATAATAATAATTATAATAATAATGATGTGGCACATGAGAATATCAACAATCCCTGTTGTAGTTGGAGCCCTCAGATTGATTGGAAATGATTTCAATGGACACATTGAAGGGATTCCTGGTAGTCCATGCCTTAAAGAAATACAAAAAATTGTTCTGATGAGTACAGCCCACACCTTATGAAGGGCTTTATATAAAATATGTGTTTTTTTATTGTTTTTTTTTTAATTGTTCAGTGGAAAATGTCATGATACCATTTTTGACATTAGGTCTTTGGGAAGGACATGAAAAGAAATGAGTACACACCAGAAATCAAATGAAATAATAATAATAATAATAATAATAATAATCTTAACTTTTTCTGTTATTTTACCAGATATTTTACTCAACCAGCTTTGACACAAGATTTGTACTGCAGACAGTAAGAGATGAGTTAATGGTTTGCAAGAGAGAATCTAGCACAAGGTTATGACAATTCCAACAATTGCTTGAACTGTTTAATCCCATTCTTTTTTTATTTTAAATACAATACATTGGCTAATTCATTCTTCAGCTTTCCTAAAGTATAAAGGCATCTTGGATTAAAATTGACAATTTTGTAATTCAATGTTTTGCTCTGAAAAGGAGAGCATATGATTCCTGATAATGATATTGATTTGTGTGTATGGTGCCTTCTTGAATTTTCTTGACATTTTCAATGCAAGATTTTCATACCACACCAGTTGTGCACAAATATAAACACCTTGTGAAATTTGATGTTTGACTTGTGGGGGTAACACGACTTTGTCTGCTAAAATGGTCTATTCAGGGCTATAAAAGAATGGAACAATAAGTGTCCTTCTTTTTTGCTTCGGAATATAGTAACAAAAACAGCAGAATTTTTCTCCACTAGGGAAGATTCCTTCCACCAGCAGGCCATTTTATTAATTTCAGCCAGCCACGTGGCACACCACATACACACATGCATGTACACGCATGTGTTCATACATTTTCTAACAACAAATTATGTTACTCTTGGCACAATCTTTCTTTAGTAGGACTTCTCAATCTAAGTTGGTTATAGCAATATAAAAATGAAAAGGGAATACAGGTTCAATTATCAAGTAGATACCAAGTGTAGTATCTGTTCTGGCAGTAGGTCTACAGCTATAGCTATCATCATCTACTGCTCCTTCGGCCACCTCCAGTTCCAGCCATCCTCACCAGCAGCAATGATATGCAATAAACTGTCTTTTTCAGGACAACACTCTTCAGTGACTACAAAGCTGTCCTTCTCAGGGAAAAGCTCTTCTCATCTTCTACAGGAATATGCAGAGATGCTTCTTGCCTAGTGCACAGTAACCATATTTTTGTTGATGTATTTTCATTAATGAAAATAAGATTGACAATACTTTGTTTCCTTTGTTGTTGTCTTCTGTCATTCAATATCTGTGGGCCAGCATATCACCCACAACAAAATAGCATTTATATAATAAATATATATATGTAAAATTCCTTCAATATTGGTCTATATTTCTGAAATAAGGTATTGTAATTATTTACACTATTTACAATGTTTGGTCTGTTGTCCTCATCTTTGTTGCCATACTCACAACATTTCGACCGTTGTATCCCCCAGCCTTCCACAGGTGATTGAAATTTCAAACGGAAGCCTTTGTTTCATCCACTAGCGTAGATTGTTCTAGTTCCACATGCCATGCCTTTTCTGGATATCTCAGTATCAGTTATTTCCCTTTAACTCAACTCTCCAAGTTTTTATTCACTGCTGCTGTAGCCGGGTATTGAACTCACAACTCTTTGGGTCAAGTCACTGGATTGCTTCAACCAATGCCCAGTGACACTGGATGAAGAGAGACTTTACTAAAGGAAAATAACTGAAACTTAGATATCCAGAAAAGGTATGGCATGTGGAACTAGAAAAATTTACCTCAGTGGATGAAATAAAGGGTTCCATTTGAAATTTCAATCACCTATGGAGGCTGGAGCGTACAATGGCTGAAATGCCATGAATATGACAACAATGATGAAGATAACATTATAAATAGTGTAAATAAAATTCCTCCATGTGTTGAAATTCATTTCTTTTGAAAATGTTATATTGACTTTATTTAATACATTGGCTGACTATGAAGGAGTGATGCTAGAGCTGTGAAATCTTGCAAGCATTAATTTCAACTCTTCTTATTAATAACTGCATTGTTTCTTTCTAGGTAAACTAACATCTGACTGTTCAAACAAAACTTCAGAAGTAACTAGTAGCAACCCATCTTGAAACTTGACAAAATTTGGCATTTGGTGTTATCAAGTATCTGCAGAAAAAGGGTTTAAGCCCTAAGTGTATTAATGCTGATATGCTGACACCATAACAGGTCAAAAATTAAAAAAAAAAATGTAATCATACTCCCTTATTTAAAAAGAGCATAAAAAATTGAAATAATAACTAATAGAAATATGAAACACCAGCAGTGCAATAATGAAGACATTGGTATTTATGTTTAAAAATAAATTATCTTTAACCTTATGTAGCTAGTAGTTTAAGAATATATATATTTTTTTATTCTGTATGATTTTATGAAACTTAGTAGAATGAATAATTATGAAAACAGGTGGACAATTTTTTCACAAAGTTTTCTAATAAAATAATTTATTCCCTATACAATTAAATCATTAAATGAGAAATCCATCTGGATCGAATAATTCCCTGATTTTTGGCAAATATTTTAAAAAACAGTTTGTAGCAATTTTTTGCTTTCATTTCGGAACAAAGCATACATTCTCTTGTTTCTTGTGGTTTCAAATTCTTAGTAAGTCATGGCAATTCACAGATAATAAAGAAAAGGAATCTATGGAAACTCACAATAGTCTAACTCCTAAAGGAACATTGTATTAAAAATTTTTAAAAACAAAGAGAGTTAATATGACAAGTTGTGTATCTCTGAAAACAAAACTTTGTTATAAATATTACTTTCGGTCTTCCGTAGAAATTATCGCGTCCATCGGATTGCCAGGCTTAAAAATTATGTAATGCTACAAAGTTTAGACAGACTTCTCAAATTCTTTTCTTTTTATATCTTAGATATGTAATCATATTTTTCTTTTAAGTAAATGCGATAATAATGTTACAGTTTCAAATAAGTTTGCTTTGAAAATATTTATTGAACTTCGTCTGTTTCCGGTGATAGCTACTTGACAACGAACCGCTTCCCTTAGATACAGCATGGTGAGCCTAATGGTCGCAACGTGTCAACATGAATGGACTGCAAAAGTGACTGTGGGTAGAAATGTGGCCTGTCGTCGAACTTTGTGTTCCCAGTTAAATTTAAAACAAATTGACGGAGATCATCCAAGGTAGGATTTTTTTTTTCAGAAAGTGCATGAGATTGTTTTTAATTTAAAAAACTCTTTTTTAGTCTTCTTTAGATGTGGCACTGAAGTGAACTATGAACTGTTTGACTTTTGATTTTTTTTTTTTAAATCGTTGTCTTTTTAACAATGAAATAAAATTAACAGATACAATGACAAAAAAAAAGTTTTTTTTATTAAAAAAAATACAAAACATTATAAAAATAGAAACAAGAAATTTTTAGTATTTTCACAATGGGTTATTTAAGCGCATACTTGTGTCCGTGAAGTTAGGTCTTACTTGGTACTTTTATAAAAATGCGGTCCCAAGTGGATTGTATTCCACGTATGTTTTACTAAAAACAAAGGGCATTAAAAAAAATTAAAGTTGTTACAATTTGAAAGCATAGAAAAATGTATTTTAATTTTTTTAAAAAAAGAAAGAAAAGAAAAAAAAGATTCTTTGTTAAAAAGTGTTTGTTTTTTTTAGAGGTGGGGGGGATTTTAAGTTAAAAAATAAAAATTCAAAAATAATAAAAAAATAATTTATATTTATTAAAATTCACACCAAATTTTCCCAGAGGGAGGTCCTTCCATTGCACTTCAGTTGGGTTGACCTTTACGATCGCCCCGAATATGGGCGACTCAGGTGCGCTATTTCTAAGTGTGTGTGTGTGTGTGTGTGTGCGTGCGTGCGTGTGTGCGTGTGTGTGTGGGGAGGGGGTCTACGTTTGCGCTCACCTCGATAAACAAGCCAAAAACAGATTAATTTTTTTTTTTTTTTTTTTTTTTAAATTGTAAAAAAATTCTTGTAAGTACCTCGGATATCATCCGCACTTACGAAATGTGAATAAATCCCTGATTTTTGGTAATTTTTCATTTTCATTCTGACGGTTGGAGTTGTTGCGTGGCAAGCTAAACAAATTTTGATTTAAAAATTTATTATTTCTTTTGCGATAAGTAAGATAAATTAACACAAAAGATTTAAAAAGACCAAAAAACAAAAACAAATATATAAAAAAATTAAATAATTTATATTTTTAAAATGGTTTCATCAATTAACAAACACCACACAAAAAAAAAAGTCGAGAAAACTTAACCCGGGATTTGTTATTGTCACGTCCGGACTTTTTTTAGTTTATTTTCAATTTTACAATCCCCCACACTTTTAAATAAAATAATAATAATTCCAATTAAATGTACGTCGTGACGTGTAAAAAAAAACAAAAAAAAAACAGATGTTTAACGTTTTTTTTTCTTTGTGGTGATTAATTAGCCGAATTGTAAAAATTAATTCCATGGTTAAAATATCTTTAACAAATTTATTATACATAATTTCTCTTTTTTAAAAAAAAATTCAAATAAATTCATTTTATTAATTAAATAAATTCTAATTTAATAATTTTCAGTTTAGAAATGACGTCATCACGGAACAACACATTGATCACTGATTTCTCTTGTGACCCATGGACCGCATGTCTAGGGCCGGGTGGTTAAAATATTTATGTGTTCAAGCCCCAATGATAGCGTCTTCCCAAGAATATGCCTCTACCTTGGAAAAGGGGTTAAAGGTCATGTTTAACTTTCTTCACTTAATAATTTTTTTAACACTCCACTCAAAAGAAATTGTGATAAACAAACCTATTGTTATTTTTTTATCTTTTAATTATTTTTATATCATTTTACATTTTTTTTATTAGATAATTTTTATTCCAGTCTCAAGGAAATTGTCCAGCATTCAATGCCATATAGGAATGAGATTAAATAGCATTTCACCCCTTTTTTCTTTGTATCTAACAACATTTTCCTGTTTTTTTGTACTTTGCTTAATTTTTGGAAGGCATCTTTTGGCATTCCAGTACATCTTCATGTTTTAAAGATTAAATCATTTTGTTCAAATCATAGCACCCTCCCCATAATACCTCTGAACACTTATTGCCCCTTGAGAATTGACAACTACCCCCAGAGAAGTGTTACTACCCATGAGGATCACTTATGATCGTGTGCTAGTCAAAAGTAAGCTTAGTAAATATTTTTAATTTCAGAAATTTGGTATCACACACTCCAATCAACAGATGCCATGCCAAAATGTAAAAGTCAATCTGCAATTGCACTGGCACCCAAGGTGATAGTGCTGCGTCCTGATCCTGTGATACCCGACAACCTTCATACTGCCCAACCCTTTCTTTGGCGCCAAAATCGCCGAAAGCTTGACCCTTGCCAACGCCAGGATTCTTCTTTATCTGTGACTACCATTGACAAAAATCTTGACCATTACCTCAGCATTCAACCTGACAATGGAAGCTATGCAGACCCCGACACTGATGCAAAACCCTTGTGGGTACCATCTTGGAGCACTGAGAGGAGCCGTCTTTATGCAGTACGGCCAGGGATGATTCACAAAGGAATACCGGATAGGTCAGTCCTCAACAGGATTACTGCGTAAGTGTAATTTTTTTTTTTTTTTTTGAGGTGAGGTGAAGTGACCTGTCATGAAATTGGTTAACTTCTTGCCTGTTATTAAGACATAAATACTATCCATTTTTGTTTTATTCTTCAAAAAATAAAGTACAGTTACATTTTATTCAATCATCTATTCACCATTATTTGCAATGACTTGTCACTTATCAGGTAGCACTTCCATACCTTTTGAATAAAATTCCACAACTTTTGACATCGCTTTAACCACTTTGACTACAGAATTATAATATTTGTTTCATGCCAGGAAATACCAAAGGCCCGAATCAAATTTAATGTCCATCAGAAAAAGAACCTTGATCTAAGAAGAATTGAGCTGTGGTGACCCCAATACTTACTGAGTTCATCCTAAGACAGAGGTTCTCAACCTTGTTTGACCCTTGCACCCATTTCACCATTTGTCTCAATGCCATCCCGCCTCTTTTTCAAGGTGGCAGGCCAGATAGGCCAAATTATATAATTGCTCTCTCCTCCCCCCCTAAACTTACTGTGGTCACAATTCACTCCTGAAAATGCAAAATTCACCCACTAGGGGTGAATTTCACCACTGTTGAGAACCTCTGCGCTAAGAGATACCAAAATAAGTTTTGTACTAGGTGTCACTTTAGAAAGTCAAAAGAAGTGTGGCTTCATAGTCACCAAGTGCAGAAAAAGGGGTCTCAAAGGTTGTTGGTGGGTTCACAATATGCAGTACCCCGGAATGAGCAAATAATTGAACCATGTGGGCTCATGGGAAATAAAAACTCTTTCACTTATCTCAACCATGTCTTATCAATCATTTATCTCCATTTGTTGTTTTGTCAATTCCACCTTTTTTATTGTTATTAATGTAGGGATACAAAAGGCTATTATCTCTCTCTGGTTGAGATGAAGTCATGTGTGTCACATAACAGCTGCTTTGTGACGTCACTTAATAGAGTGATAAAAGTGGCTAGTCCATCAGTCAGCTATCAGCAGTCAAACTGAGCAGTTGCTTTTTTGGTCAGGGGGCGAGGCCCTTGCTTTGTCTGGACAGAGACTAAATCTGTCTCTGCTGGTCAGCTGCCACATGTTGCCGCTTACAAGCTTACGGTGCCGTGTGCCTTTGGGAATATATCTTCACCAGATATAGAAACACTCTCTGGCCTGCAGTCATCAATTTAGGAAAAACCCATGACTCATCATTTTCCTGTTTGAGAGGAATATGCCTTCATTAGTGACATAGCAGATAAATCCAGCCCACTTGAATGTGGAATCCTAAATAGGGCTTCTCTAGAAAGACAAAAGGATCTCTGGCAGCTCTATTTCCTTTTCTTGTAACTTGTAATAATTCCAAACAGTAATTATTACAAGTTAGACTATCACTTTGTTGTCTTTTCATACTGCTTGTGTAGACATGCTGTAGTCTCTCTGCATGGGACAAATGTAAATATGTGTATATAATTTTTTGTATGAAACTCCCTCTGAGAACAAAGTTTGTTTGTCATTCCTTTTCTTTCAGCCATTCTATTCCACCTGTGAAATAAGGTGTTATTATATCATGGATATAATAATGCCCATAATGGGGGAAATTCAAACAGGAGAATATTCTTTTCTTCTATAGCTCCCTCATTAATTTAAGTCATTTTTCTTTACTTTCACTATGACATCTTTATTCTCTCTCTCTCTCTCTCTCTCTCTCTCTCTCTCTCTCTCAGTCAGTAGATGGAATTATTATTTACATAATTAGAAGATCCATGAATCATTAACAATAATCAATTGCTAAATAAAAACACAAACATAGTTACTCCACCTTATCTTATTGATCTCACTGGAATATTAATCTCGGGTGTTTTTAGCTGATCATATAATGTAGATATTTTGAGGTGAAATTCTGTGTAGGAAGTTCATATTTCATTGTTTTAATTCAGTTTTATAGGATTTTGTAAATATTTCAATATCTTTGTTTTATAGTTCCTAGACTTGTTATTGAGATTTTCATATGGATGTCATGTATAGCATCAGCCTCATTCAGAAATATCTAAGCTGTCAGCTTTCTACGATCAATGGTTAAAAATGGCTTTAAGCGATTAAAGCCTGTGGGTCTTGGTGAAGACCATCTTTTTTTGAACATTGTGGACTGGCACTACAAAATCACAAACAAAGAACTGTACCAAATGACAGAAACACGTCACTTGATGACTATCAGCAGAAGCAACAACTAAAATGGATAGCACATGTTACTCAAAGAGAAAATAATGATATTGATAAAACAGGATCTTGGTCAATAAACTGAGTGACAACACTTCAAACAATTGAAAAATATTCACTGAGGATAAATTTCAGTAAACTTAAATAATGCTTAAAGGTTAAATCCACTTTGACAGGAAGGGAGATAAGCTACTACAACCACTTAGAACATATCAGTTATGCTGAGGAGTAGGAGTTGAATATCTTCAGAAATTTATTAACCAAGGATGGTGAGTTCAATCCTTGGTAGGACTACAAGAGTCGGCATAATTAACAGATATAATCCAGATGTTAATATTGCACACTACTTCAGATAAAACGTTAGGAAGGATTCTTCCATTCGTAATGATAAGAGCAATAACAGCTACTGGACTTGAGAAATGTATTTTCCTGAAAAGTTGTTTCAAGTGAAAGATCTTTGTTAGGTTTGTTGTTTTCATAGGTTTGATTATCTGTTAGTAACATTATTTTTTGTGTTTTTTGTGTCTGTTTATAATCACACAGCCTCCACCGTCCTGGGTACAACAATAAACTACATCCACGTCCTGGGTAAGACGATAAACTACGTCCAACAACAAGGGCTCTGATCAGGAAGTTTTTGAGTAGTGTGGAACCATCTCTTAATTGCCTGTGTTCCCAGGTCCACCCTGACCTGTGGTGGTAGCGTCTATTAAGGTCCCAACTATGGGTAAATAGTTAGCCCCCAAACTGGGGTCAAAACACTATGTAAGTGTAAAAATAGGTTTTTATACCTGAAATACTTTGTAAAAAAATTTATTACCAGCAATTCATTTTTAAAAAAAAAAAGATATTACCAGCTATACATTTTTGAAGAAAAAATATTACCAGAAATAAAAATTATGTCGGCATTAAATAATCCATTGAGGTTGATATGCCGTAAACCAAACCAAACCAAACCCTCCACCTTTGTCAAGAAGTGAGGAGATACTGATTTTGTTGTTTGATAATTTATTTAGAGCATTAATAAATTAATGTTTAATTTTTTTTTATTTTGGTGTTTTCTTAGTAATCTAAGACATCCATGGTCTTTTGAACAGAACTGGATGTTTATCCCTTGTCTCTTGTTTAGGATTGGGTTTTCAGTTTGTTATGATCCAGAATTATGATTATATTTCATCATTCTAAAAATAACCTTGTCATCAGTGATGATAGAAAAGAAGGATATTTCATCATTTTTTTATTGTTTTCATTCTAAAAATAACCTTGTCATCAATGATGATAGAAAAAAAGGATATTTCATCATTCTAAAAATAACCTTGTCATCAATGATGATAGAAAAGAAGGATATTTCATCATTCTAAAAATAACCTTGTCATCAGTGATGATAGAAAAGAAGGATATTTCATCATTCTAAAAATAACCTTGTTATTAGTGATGATAGGAAAAAAGGATATTTCATCATTCTAAAAATAACCTTGTCATCAATGATGATAGAAAAGAAGGATATTTCATCATTCTAAAAATAACCTTGTCATCAGTGATGATAGAAAAGAAGGATATTTCATCATTCTAAAAATAACCTTGTTATTAGTGATGATAGAAAAAAAGGATATTTCATCATTCTAAAAATAACCTTGTCATCAATGATGATAGAAAAGAAGGATATTTCATCATTCTAAAAATAACCTTGTCATCAGTGATGATAGAAAAGAAGGATATTTCATCATTCTAAAAATAACCTTGTTATTAGTGATGATAGAAAAAAAAGGATATTTCATCATTCTAAAAATAACCTTGTCATCAATGATGATAGAAAAGAAGGATATTTCATCATTCTAAAAATAACCTTGTTATTAGTGATGATAGAAAAAAAGGATATTTCATCATTCTAAAAATAACCTTGTCATCAATGATGATAGAAAAGAAGGATATTTCATCATTCTAAAAATAACCTTGTTATTAGTGATGATAGAAAAGAAGGATATTTCATCATTCTAAAAATAACCTTGTCATCAATGATGATAGAAAAGAAGGATATTTCATCATTCTAAAAATAACCTTGTTATTAGTGATGATAGAAAAAAAGGATATTTCATCATTCTAAAAATAACCTTGTCATCAATGATGATAGAAAAGAAGGATATTTCATCATTCTAAAAATAACCTTGTCATCAGTGATGATAGAAAAGAAGGATATTTCATCATTCTAAAAATAACCTTGTTATTAGTGATGATAGAAAAAAAGGATATTTCATCATTCTAAAAATAACCTTGTCATCAATGATGATAGAAAAGAAGGATATTTCATCATTCTAAAAATAACCTTGTCATCAGTGATGATAGAAAAAAAGGATATTTCATCATTCTAAAAATAACCTTGTTATTAGTGATGATAGAAAAGAAGGATATTTCATCATTCTAAAAATAACCTTGTCATCAATGATGATAGAAAAGAAGGATATTTCATCATTCTAAAAATAACCTTGTTATTAGTGATGATAGAAAAAAAGGATATTTCATCATTCTAAAAATAACCTTGTCATCAATGATGATAGAAAAGAAGGATATTTCATCATTCTAAAAATAACCTTGTTATTAGTGATGATAGAAAAAAAGGATATTTCATCATTCTAAAAATAACCTTGTTATTAGTGATGATAGAAAAGAAGGATATTTCATCATTCTAAAAATAACCTTGTCATCAGTGATGATAGAAAAGAAGGATATTTCATCATTCTAAAAATAACCTTGTTATTAGTGATGATAGAAAAAAAGGATATTTCATCATTCTAAAAATAACCTTGTTATTAGTGATGATAGAAAAAAAGGATATTTCATCATTCTAAAAATAACCTTGTCATCAATGATGATAGAAAAGAAGGATATTTCATCATTCTAAAAATAACCTTGTCATCAGTGATGATAGAAAAAAAGGATATTTCATCATTCTAAAAATAACCTTGTTATTAGTGATGATAGAAAAGAAGGATATTTCATCATTCTAAAAATAACCTTGTCATCAGTGATGATAGAAAAGAAGGATATTTCATCATTCTAAAAATAACCTTGTTATTAGTGATGATAGAAAAAAAGGATATTTCATCATTCTAAAAATAACCTTGTCATCAATGATGATAGAAAAGAAGGATATTTCATCATTCTAAAAATAACCTTGTTATTAGTGATGATAGAAAAAAAGGATATTTCATCATTCTAAAAATAACCTTGTTATTAGTGATGATAGAAAAGAAGGATATTTCATCATTCTAAAAATAACCTTGTCATCAGTGATGATAGAAAAGAAGGATATTTCATCATTCTAAAAATAACCTTGTTATTAGTGGTGATAGAAAAAAAGGATATTTCATCATTCTAAAAATAACCTTGTCATCAATGATGATAGAAAAAAAGGATATTTCATCATTCTAAAAATAACCTTATCATCAGTGATGATAGAAAAGAAGGATATTTCATCATTCTAAAAATAACCTTGTTATTAGTGATGATAGAAAAAAAGGATATTTCATCATTCTAAAAATAACCTTGTCATCAATGATGATAGAAAAGAAGGATATTTCATCATTCTAAAAATAACCTTGTTATTAGTGATGATAGAAAGAACGATATTCATCATCCTAACTCTCATCATTATAATAAAAACAACCCTTCCACCACATGAGGGTCAGTAGAGTAGACTGAGGTACCTGTAGCAGTAGTCAGTGATGAGTAGACAAGTAGCAGTACAGAAACACATGTCTAGTCAGCACTTTGTGAAGATCAAAAACAGACGATTTCAAACACCATTCTCACAAACAAAATTCTCAGAACCAAATCAAGTAAGCACTGATTTTTAAATAAAAGACACTGAGAACATTTTTACACACACCATATCAATATTCTGCAATTCACATCACAAAAAGAAAATACAAATTCTTGTTATTTATGTCAACACGTGTCTCAAGTTTTTATTGTTGTCATCTTTGTACGTTTTAATTTCTGTCATTAATATCAACCCTGTTACAGGTTCCTTCTAAAGTCTACTTCAACTCTATACTTCTGACATCTCTGCTTAAACTCTGAAATTTTATTTATTATTTGTTTCTTTCTCAATAGGAGTAGATAGGTTGACTTATTGTCCAGTTCACACTCCTCCCCAGTCTTTTGAACAGGAGAATAGATTTATCCCTTGTTTCTTGTTTAGGATTTGGTTTCCAGTTCATTCTAAAGTATTCTCATTCTCCTTCACTCTCAGTAGTTCCTTGCATCTTAGTGGCATTATCACCTTACTTAGGTTGAATTTATTAAAATAAAATATATAATTAGTATTGTTAATTACTAATATTAGTACATAGAGAATAAATATCTAAACTAGTCATAAACTTTCTATATTTTGATTTTGTTTAATAAGTCACCAGGATTTATTAGATGCACTGAAATATTAGTAGCAAGTAGAGAGTTTAGAATTTTTGTAATGGCTCTAACAGTATTGTGAGTTGTTACTCCTGAGACTACTGGTCTCACTGGAATATTAACTTATGGTGTTTTTGGTAGACCATAAAATGTGGGTCTTTTGAGGTGAAATTCTATATAGGAAGACCCAATTTTATTGTTTCTAATTAAACTTTTATTGGAATTTGTAAATATTTCAATATCTTTGTTTTATAGTTCCAACATTTGTTTTTAACATAGGTTTCATTATCTGCTAGTAGCATTGTCATTTTTTTGTAGTACAAGTCTTTCTATAAAGGCGGAGGCATAGTAATTATAAACACAAACACATAATATAAAAATGTCACTTTTTTGCGTATTGAAGGTAGGAGACTTTGTGAAAGAGGTTCAATGAAGTTTTATCAGTATGCAAACCTTTGTCAGTGTGAAAAACCCTGCAGCTGTGGACTATTCCAAGAACATTTTATATAGAAAGATGCATAGTTTTTTCCCCATCTTATTATTGTAGCTTTTTATTACAATCTTGTGGATGAATTTGCTATGATGGGCCTTGCTTGACTCCTGTTTTAGGTGAGTAAAATATAGCATATATTCATCACTAGAACAAAGTGAGACATTTATAATGTGTGTGTGTGTTTGTGTATATATATATATATATATATATATATATATATATATATATATATATAAATATATATATAAAATATGTGGTGCAGAACCATACATTCAGTCATCTTCAGGCATGGAATTTATTTGTATCCATTAACAATAACACATTTCAAAGAAAACATATTTCAATTCGCATTTAATTTTTTCGTTTTGGATGCTACCTGAATTTTACCAAAAACAAAATAATTTCCATGCCTGAAGATAACTGAATGTACAGTTGAGAGTACTTGCATATTAAAGACCTTATACAGCTTATAATTTTTAAAAACAAGGATCATAACATTCATCGAGTGATTTGTAAGTTAATGCACCTTTAAAATTTTGTTTGCGAAGGGATTTCCCCATTTTATATCATTAACTTTACTAATCTACTTTTTGTATGAATGATTTATTGTAATATATATATATATATATATATATATATATATTAATATATATTGTGTGTATTTCGGCAGCATTTTTTCATTGATGCATGTTTCATTAAATAATAGACAAGTGTTGTCTATTTATTTTATGTAAATTCTTTTCATATTGTCTGATAAGCTTAATAACATTATCATTAAACGAAGAAAGAAAATCACATTCTTACATCAGCCATTATCAAAGATGACAATTACATTACAATATATTAAGCAATACACGGACAAAATAGTGATGATAGTCTGTTTCTGTTTACATGGAAGATTTCCAAGCAACAACAAACTCATGCATATGAAGACACTGGAAGTGAAAATCGCACTGCAGCTCATGACATCACACATGACCACACGAGAGTGAATTTGAGAAGTATTAAGTATGGCAAGCCGTTGGTATAAAGCAATGGCTTCTGTTACCAATTATAGGCATTTAAGAATATTTGTGGAGATTTCATAGTTTATTTTGTTCAGGTTAGGTTTCAACTGTTTTATGTATATAGCTTGAAGAATTTTTAGTTTTTGTTTATTGTTTTCATGTTTAAGTATAGTTGTGTTTTCAACAAGGATTTTCCGGAATTGTGTATGCGGCCGGGCATGTTGTTTTAAATGCCTAAAAATGTTAGAGTTATCATTCAAATGTAGTGTCAAGCATCGAGAAAGCGAGTTTGAACATGGTTCTAGATGTAAGAATTTTTCAATGAGTTGTGTCCCTTTAATTGAAAAAATGTGACACACATTTTCACATCTATTATATAAGATACAGATTGCACACAATGTTATGGAAACAGTACTCTGTGTTATATAACCAAACTATAAAGTATATATATTAATGAATTATATTTATTATATTTATTCATGTATATTTATTTATATTTTTTAATTTATTCATTATTATATATTTTCCTTTAATATATTACTTATTTTATATTAAATTAGATTAAGTTATCTCCCTTTCATTATATAAATAATTAATAAATTAATAATTACTTATCTTTTATGTTGATATGGTATACCTGTTATTTTAGTTGTTAGATATGCCGTGACAAATATAATTAATTTTTTTAAAAACAGTTTTTGAAAAAATTATATCACAATATAAATAGTGCTTAACTATGCCAGCATTATGATAAACTGATATATTTTCAAATTATGTACAAGTAATGATTAGTATAAATTCAACACATGAAAATTGCATTTGGCATGAAACTTAGTAGTGTAAATGGTGTGGGATATGTATATTCATTAATGTATATCTCTCTCTCTCTCTCTCTCTCTCTCTATATATATATATATATATATATATATATATATATATATATATATATATATATATAAGGCTGATGTCAGTGATATGGGTTGATATGTTCTACTAATCTAGGGTATAGACAAAGTTTAGCCGTATGCAGATTTATCACAGATGAAATCAAGAAACACTAATGTTTAAATCCATTACATTTATAAACACAATGTAAGTTTTTTTTATATATGGATGGAACAATAGTGTTCCAAAGTTCGTATTATATAACAAACAACTGGGACTATTTACAAAAATTAACTGGTATTATTGACTGATATTTCCTTGGGATGCTTTCTAAAGTTAGTATTTTAATGACCAAATATAAGAATACTGATTTGGGGAATTAGGTGACCCCCACCCCAACACCACCAACTTTACCTTGAGAACTTTTCAGTACCCACTTGTATACAACAAATTAAAAGGGTTAAGACAGTTGTTACTGACAATGTTTTATGTACAAAGTAAATGCATTGCAAAACATTTTACGACAGAAATTCATTGTAAATGATTTTATTATAGAAAATGTATTGAAAATCAAGAAGAGGTAAATATCAATCATTAATACAAATATTAGTGAAAGAATAGGTTTATTGGATACATAATTTATTTATTTATCTCATAATATTGAAATTGTAAATAGGGATTGTGTGATTTGCATGGGTTCCACTTGTTCTGACGATTGCTTCCTACTTTAATATTTTTTTATGCAGGCGTTTCAAGTCCTTGAAGAACAATAGCAACTGGTGTGAAAATCCAATCATTTTTCGAAAAGTGCTGCCTTCAAATGTGGCCCAAGAATCTCGACCTCCTTTGCAGGGTGACATGGATATTCCAAGTGCTTGTACTTATTCTCCAATGGTCAAACCACCTCAAATGGCCAATTCTCCAGCTTGGTCATTTGGTGCAAAATGTCACACAGACAGAGGTAATTATTTACTCTCTCTACCTTCACTATATTTTGTACCCCCCTCCACTTTTAGCTAAATATCTGTGTATCTCTGTCTCTCTCTTTATACAGTAGAAAGAAATTCTAGAATTTTAATTTTTGTGTTGTTTGATTTTTGTTGGTTAATCAGGCTTCCATGCATTTTACTTGTTAAACAAAGTTAGTATAATTTATGGTTTTCCAAATTCAGGGAGAGACAACACATCCTTTAGAATATCCAAGGAATTAACATTGCAAACAACACAAAAATAAAATACCAGAATTTCTTTTTCTTTTTATTTCTCTATATCTCATTCTTTGACGCATTAATAAAAGTGAAATATGATAGATTGATAGACATTTTCTATTTGTTCTTTATCCTATGATTCTGTCAGATTAGGATCCACATTTGATCCCATTTATATATATATATATATATATATATATATATATATATATATATATATACATACATACACACACACATACATATAAATAATAGAATATATATATATATTCTATTATTATTAAATTCAAAGTAATATATATTTTACTTTGAATTTAATAATAATAGAATATATATACTACTTACATTATTCGGACTGTTGTCCTCATCTTTGTCAGCATGTTTATTACAACATTTTGGCCATTGTATGCTCCGGCCTTCTTCAGGTGGTTGGAATGTCAAACTGAACCCTTTATTTCGCTCACTGGGGTAGACTATTCTAGTTCCACGTACCATGCTTAATAGATGTCTGTTATCAGTTATCTCCTGTTAACTCCCCTCTCCAAGTTTTCCATTATCCACTGTGCCATATTTTAAGTAAATTCTATAGGATAAAAAAACAAACCTAGTATGGAACCCTCCTGTAATTGTAGAGATAAAGTGAATTCTCCAGTTGAGGGCAAATGCAGATCTACTAGGGTTATATACCAAGCAACCATTTTTCCCGAAGAAAATATGTTAAATTATAATGTTTACATTGGAATTTCTGTGGCGGGGATGGATTTTATACACATAGGCACTCTTTTTACCAACCCTAAATTAAAATACCAGACAGCTCTTTCAAAAAGGTTTTGGGAATTGAAGGAGAAAGATTTGAACCCACAGATAGATTGGAAAATTAGGTTTCACTCATACTCTTAATAGTCTTAGAGATAGGTGTAACTTGTGTTTAGAAAAAAAAATTAGAATAATAAAATACAATAATCAAAGCAAACTATTAAAACAAAGGAATGAATTAGTTTTAAAATGTCAACATAGAGGCAGATTTAAACTTCTTTTACTTTATTACTTTTTAATTCACTAACTCTTCAAATGTTGAATGTGTAACTATTTCTGATTTCTATTTCCATTTCTTCAGCCTATTAGTTATAATTTATCACTTACACCTCTTTATGTATATATGTTTTAAAGATTCTTTTATTTTTTTTAAATATAACTTGCTGATTTGTTTTTCTAATATAACTTGATTTAACTTATCTTTAAAGTTAAAAATGGATAATTTATTTTATCTTAAAATTTCTTTATTCTTTAATATAAATTTTTTTAATTATATTCTTACTTGAATTTAATATAAATTATTTAAGTATGATTTATTGTTAATCTTTTTAATATATCTCTTTTTTTAAGTATAGTTTGTTATTTTTTAAGTAGGAACCAACATTTTTATATATATATATATATATATATATATAATTAAGTTTTTTTTATATAAAACTCCCTTTTCAGTCCTCTTTTAGTTTCAGTTTAGCACTTCTTTCATCACATAACCCCAATTTAATGTCATAAGGTTAATATCCAGGTTTAATTTTATAAAATCTCTTCCCTTTAAGGCTGAAACCTTCAATCCTCCCCTTACCACTGACTCGGTCATTTTGTCTGACTGAAACATCAAAATGGATATATTCTGTATCAATTTTTTGACTGCTGTCAAAGTTAAATTTTAAATTTCTAATTCCAACATGAACACAGTCTATCCACCAAAGTTGAATAAAACTAATGTACTTCTCATGAGTTAAAATACATTTATACCACATATGAGGTAATTTTGGATTTTGTTGTGTAATATATATATATATATATATATATATATATATATATATATATTTATATATATATATACTTCTCATGAGTTAAAATACATCTATACCACATAAGAGGTAATTTTGGATATATATATATATATTAGTCATCCACATACAGACTGTTTCATTGTATCACAGCTCTTCAGTGTGGCTAGACATCCGGTTGCCTTTAGCTAGGATCGAGACCTGGCTGAATTGGCGTCAGTCAGAGATTCTACCACTAAGCCATCAGCGCACGGCAGGGATGAAGCTGAATTTTAGCATATTTATTTTTAGATAAACACACAGTAACTGAGAGGACTCGATTCGCTTTACCAAAGAGTCTTGCTATAATAGCCATAATAGTCACTGTTTACAAACCCACACTTCCTCCCCCAGAGAGCTCAACTGAAATAAATTTTTCAGGAGCCTATATATTGTCATCCACAGACAGACTGTTTTGCTGCATCACAGCTCTTCAATGTGGCTAGATGTCCAGTTGCCTCTAGCTAGGATTGAAACCCAGCTGAATTGGCGTCAGTCAGAGATTCTACCACTAAGCTGTTGGCGCATGGCAAGGACGAAGGTTAATTTTAGCATATTTATTTTTAGATAAACACACAGTAACTAAAGTGGAGTAACAGAAACCTTCAAATTTTAACCTATAAGATATTATTTTTAAAGTTTTCATAACTATAGCTTATTTTTATCATATCTCTGTTAGCTACAAAATATTTCATGGCTATATACAAGTTTTTTTTTTATGTCAATGATATTACAACAAGTGTTACTGGGTGAAATAAAATGTTCTTCAGCAAACTATATGAGAACTAATTTCCTTCATTTTAAAATATTGTATGTTTCAGGGATTAGTGCTTTTGTAAGAGTTTTTTTTATTTTTTTTATTAAGGCTCATGGAAAGTTATAACTTGTAGTAAGAATAAATAAGTGACTTGTTAATTTCAGTATTTGCTTTCAATACTGTTTTTTCTTTATTACTAGCTGGTGGAGAACGAAAAAGTTGGGGCAAAAACTGGTTTCATAATTCCAGTGTTTGGACCACTAAACTGAACAACCAGGAACAGCAAGTACGCACTCCTTATATTACAGGTTGAAAAATTTTCACTATCTTTGTCTCCCAAACACAAGCTTTCAATAACTAAAAAAGTGGACACTGAGAAGACTGTATCCACTCAGTGTTGACCTCAGTGTCCACTTTTATATTTACATATGCTCTGTCCCTGATATTGAGCACTTTAACCCATAAATATAGCATACCTTAAAACTATATTTTTATCATATATATATACAAGGTATATTTAGGCAGCAAGAAAGTATTCATCCAAACAAGTTTGATTAAAAATGTCTGACATGATCTGTCTGTTTAATTTTTTATTATACTTTTCCAATTTTTGAATAAGGTGTTGAGTATTGTGCTCAAAATTGTGAATAAGCTATCCAAACATTATTTACATTATTTGGACTATTGTCCTCATCTTTCTTGCCATATTTATTACAACGCTTCGGCCGTTGTACGCTCCGGCCTTCTTCAGGTGGTTGGAATGTCGAACTGAATCCTTTATTTCGCTCACTGGGGTAAAGTGTTCTAGTTCCATGTGCCATTAAGGATGTCAGTTATCAGTTATCTCTTGTTAATTCCCCTCTACAAGTGTCACGCTTACTTCCATGTCCAAAAATAGTCATTACAGAGACTCTCCTGGTGAGCCAAACAGAATCTCTTGCATGAGCATATAAAAAGGTGCAGCAAGCCACTTTCTTCCTCTTTTTTTCTCCTTCTGGACATTGATCATAAGGCTTGGCTCTTGGCTCTCCACTGCTTTAACCAGGTATCGAACTCACACTCTTTGAATCCTGTCACTGGATCTAGCCAACGCCTTTATCCACTGTGCCATAATACCTCATCTCAGAAATATAAACAGATACTGAAGCTATCCAAAGTTCATATTGTCATTGTTTTATTCAAGTACTTTTGATCATCTCAGTCATTATCAAGAACCAATGTGGTGTCTCTGTGTGGTAGTTAGGCTTCCTTTGTCTACATCCTGGTATCTTTTGGAAATCTGGAAGTTTGAAATAGTCTAATGTGATGTCATGAGTAATGATTATTGGCAACAAGGCTGTACCGAAAGAATGTGATTTATTTTTTATTATTTTCATAATATAATATGTGAACATATTAATTATATCATATACACTTCAAGATAACATCTCCTGTAGTGAATGATATTTTATTTAATGTGGATTGTTTATTTTCTATAATAATAGCTTCTAGAATTTCCTTGCATTGGGTGATGTAGAGCATTTTAGTATTATCAACTAATATTTGATTGTTATATTTTGGTCATTCATGATGTACTGGTTGAATACCAGGATGTAGACAAAGGAATTCTAACTATCTAAATTGTTGCTTTTATTGATATCATCACTATTTAGGAATTAAATCACTTTCCAATTCACTGTCAGAGTAAGAAGTCAAAAGACAAAGACATTTCTTCTGAAAAGTCTTGTCAAATGTTCCAGAGCCAAAAGATTTCTCATAAGAACTCAGAAGAATTTCTCGTGAGATATATTATCATTTCATTCCATGTGTTTACCTAGTTCCTTATGTACCGTGTATTATGGCAGGTAGGATATATTAAAGAGGTCAAAACATTCATTCATTCTTTTCGTTATATATACACATAAAGGAAATGATTTTACTCTAGAAATGCATTGCAAATGATTTTACTCTAGAAATGCATTACAAATGATTTTACTCTAGAAATGCATTGCAAATGATTTTACTCTAGAAATGCATTGCAAATGATTTTACTGTAGGAGTGCAATGCATTAGATTGTTATGGGTATTATCCTTTTCTTAGCTAAAGCTTTTAAAAGTAATGGGTGACGATTTTGTTGGCTGTTCCCATTAATCTCACTAGTTGTAAAAATCACATTTAGAGAGAAAGAAAGGCAAATCATGTGAAACTGGATACAACCAGTTAATAAGAGTGAACCATTCAGGGTGACATACATTGAAAACAATTTATAGCAAACAAATAATACGAAAGAAATGTGCACATGTAGTTGGTGTATAAAATGTCTGTACCTGAAATGTACAATTGTGTGGGTCTTTTTTTTATAGGACAATGAAATGTGTCCTGGTTATAAGAGATCCATTTTTGGAGACATTAACATGTGTCCATCTACAATGATGAGTCAGTGAAGAAAGAGCCAAGCCTTATGATCAATGTCCAGAAGGAGAAAAAAAGAGGAAGAAAGTGGCTTGCTGCACCTTTTTTATATGCTCATGCAAGAGTTTCTGATTGGCTCACCAGGAGAGTCTCTGTAATGACTATTTTGGGACATGGAAATAAGTGTGACATGCCGATTTTAATTTCCACTAAATACCACAAATTTTCAGCACTAACAAAATAAATGTTGGTTACTGTAACAGATTGATGAACTCAATAAAAAAGGTTCACACTTTATACTGATGTAACTTTATTTAGAAAATACACTGAAAAAAACGAGAAACAACAATATGAAATACAAAGGACTTGAACAAAGTAAATTTCAAAGAAATACACAAACAAGGAAAATACTTTTCAAACAAAAACAAGAAGAATTTGGAACAAACTCAAAGAAATGGTAAAGAGACCCATGGTGTTGTAGAGATTTTCAGGCTTTAGAAGGAAGCAGATATTTACAATGTCACCTCATAGACCAGCAGTAGCTAAAGAACACATGGTAGTTTCCTTACCTCTAAAATCTCATGTAGCAGAAGATTTGCAGAAAATTACAGGTAGACACATGTATGTATGTATATATGTGATAAACGTTTATTTTTATGGAATATTAAAACTTATCCTCATAATTTTAACCCTATTAATACTGCTGTTATGTTACTACTAAGTAGAAAGGTCTCTAACGCACATATCAGGCCCTTCAGGGATCATTACATTACAATTTCACCAGAATGACTGCTAAGAACAACCCCGTCCTAAATTTATAGAAAAATTGTACAGATGCATGCTGGGATTTTTCCTAACCAATAAAAATTGGACAATTCTCAGTCTCATCCCTCATACTTTTGTTGTTTCTTGCCTTGAAGTCAGAATGCAATAAGCATTTGACTGCATTTCTTTTGCGTGTGAACACACTTCTTATCTTATGAACATTTTTTGCTTTATTGCTGTCGCTTTGCTTTGTCTTTTTTTTTTTACTTGCATTTTATATATATATATATATATATATATATATATATATATATATATTCTTCCTCTTTTATTGAGAACTTTGTCAATTACATTTAACTATGGCCAATTTTTCCACAGATTATGTGCCCAGATATGGAATCTGTTTTAATGAATTCAAATATGAGTTATGGGAAATGTTTTAGAATCAATGAGAATCCCCAAATTATTCCACAATAAATATATCTGTCAGTTAGGAAAACAAAAAAATTGATGATTGAACACCAAATTTTACTTTTTACTTGGAAATTTGTTCCAATTCTGATTTTAGAAACAAAGTTAACTGATTGACCTGTTCTTAAGAATGCAGGTGTTAATGTTAATAAGGTGTTTAAGAGATGATAAGTAGATGATATTTTTCAGGTGATTTAAGAAATATTTTTATTCTGTTTATTAAATTTGCCTATTACTACAAAACCTTCTATATTCAGTCAATCTTGCTTCATTTACAGAAGTTAAAACAACTTTTTTCTTTTGTTTTTAAATCATTTCATCCCAAGGAAGAGGGGTCACAGAGAATGAAAAGTGAAAGAAAAAATTGAGAATAGGGAGGATCGAGAAAAGGACAAAGGATAGCAATTGATGTTACATTTAAGTTTTTGAAGATTGTATTTATCAGGGAAGCAAGTAAATAGAAGGGAGTTCCACAGGTGGGAAGTACGAGGAAAGAAACTGTTGGAGTAGAAGTGATGGCTGCATTTAGATATTTGAACAATAAAAGGCTGGAACTGAGATACCAATCTAGCAGCCTGCTTAAATTCATGTAGTCTGAGCAGCAGAGAAAAACCTCATCTGAGCAATTGCCATGAAAATATATTTAGAAAAGACAGAGGGAAGCCATGTCATATCAGTGAGAAAGTGACTGAAGTCAAGATGCCTGGTCAGGATCGATTACATTGCAGGTCCTTCTTTGGATTTTGTCAAGAATTTCAAGATGTACAACAGGAGCATCTGACAAGATATGGCAACAGTATTCAATGCACAAACAAATGGTAGATTTATAAATGAGCAAGAAGGATTCTGACAAGAAAAACTTTATGGTATGACACAATGAACACAACTTTCCTTGCAGTAGATGCAGCTATTGATTCAATGTAATTGCTCTATTTCATGTCAGTGGAAAACATGAGGCCAAGATGGCACAATGTGTTCCTCTCCTGGAGTCACATTAGCCATGGTGATGGCAGGCAGGTAAATGTTCTCTATTGTGGTTAAATGAAAGCAGTTTTATTTTGGAGCCATTAAAATTCACAAGCCATTTCCTGCCCCAGTTAACCACTGACTGGAGGTCTTTTTCAAGAGCAGCTGCCATGTTAACTTTGTCAGATCTGACAGATTTGCTATTGAGACAGGAGTAAATAGTAGTGTTATCTACATAAATGCCTACTTGGGAACTGATTACATTGGAGAAATAAGAGAAATTGAGAATTAGATGGAACAGAAGAAACTCTTTTGCCATGTCTGTTTTTCTTTCAAAAGACACCTTTCATAATTCATTTATGAGTTACAACAGTTAAGCATACTTTTTATCATTGCTACAAAGTAGTGGAATTGACATCAACTTAAGTGCTATTTATTAATTATATAAATATATGCTACACCAGTTCCTTGACATTTTAAGCTTATGGCCACATTATGTTGAAACATTGGTTCCCATATGATCATCAAAATTAAGCAACATTGAACCTGGTCAGTACATAGACAGGAATACCAGGTGCTGTAAGCTCGGATGTGTGGGTAGTAACAGCTCGGAATGAGAAATCTGAGAGCCAAGTTTGGATTCCAGTCAGGTTTATGTGCAAATACCCTTGGGAAAATTATGAATCCACTTCCCCTCCCATCTATGGGTTGAATAGTAAGACTTGTATCAGAAAACTATTATTACCTCTGAAAAATTCTCATAATCCAATTTCAGCTTTTAATAACCTTAAAAAAATTTGATGAACCATAAAAAATAAATCGGTGAAAAGAACATCTGTGTTTTTTGAAATTTTCCAGTGGCCTGGGCCAGCTCAGTATCAACATTCTGAATACCAAAGTTCTGATATCAATTCCTGTACTTTTGGTAAAAGTGAGCTGAATTCTTCTTTCAAGACAGGTGAGTAGAAGTTATCCATTCTGTAAAGGGTAATGACCCCTTCTTTTTACATTTATGAAAATTTAAGAGCTCAAAATTATTAGGTGTGTGTAAAAGCTTCCAGCACTCCACTTTTTCTTTTTAAATTAGAGACTGAATACACAGCAGAAAACTTTTTTTTTAATTAAATAAATTGTTTTTTTAACTGATGGAAACTTTTGCATACACCTAAAATTAAGCATAGTTTAGCCTAGCGTAAGGGTTCAATCACAGTACCTGCTGCTTCAAAGTAGTCATCCGTCTAAATACTGATTAAGTCTGACAATGCTTAACTCAGGTGATCAGACGGGAATGGGTCCTTTTGATTTAATCGTAACATTAAATCATTGTGAACCCAGCACATCATGTAAACTAGCCTCATATCACATTAAAGAACAAATTTACCAAACAAGCTTCAATCTCCATTTCCTGTAAAATTCTTGTAGCATGAACTTGTACCGTTTAAGATGTCATAATTGCTGATGTAAGGAAAACTTAACCATTGTCTGGCTCTTCATTTTTTGGGTTTAATCAGATTTTGATGTTGTTGGCTCATTAAACCCAGCATTTTAACACAATTAATGTGACCCTTGTTTTACTAGTGGCTGTTATTGTCATGATTGAATCAGTAATCTGAAGTATTTCTGCCTGATTTTCCTCCTCTTAGTAGCTCCCGAGTGATATGCACATAATTCTGTCCATGGTTTCTACCATCATTTCTAAACCTGATCCCCACAAAGTTTACAGATTTGACAGTATCCCTCCAATTGTTCGAAAGAAATGTGCTTATGAACTGGCTCTTGTTCTCTCCAAACGTTTATAATAGATACCACACTGCTTCTTTTCTGTAGTTCATGTCATTAAGGACTCCGAGGAACCTTCAGATCCTCCAAAATTATTGTCCTATTAATCTTTTACCTATTTTTGGCAAAGTAGTAGAGGCTCTGATCAATGCTGAATTAGATAAGCATCTTACTTCACATGGCCTTCTTTTGAATAAACTTTATGGCTGCTGTTTCTCCAGGTCTATCTGTGATGTGCTAACAGCTATCACTGAATTTATCCATTGTGACGAGGTGTCGTAGAAGGCAAGAAGGGGAGACACCTCCCCACCCTCTCTGGAACCCGTCGGCCATGGACAGCGGAAGTCAGTCGCATGGCAGCCGTTGAGGGAGGGGAAAGGAAGTGGTAGAAGTTATCATGTCCTCTCCATACAAACCCTAGGCGAACGAGGAGAGAGAAACAAATCCCCACTCGCTCTTCGCGAATAGTGTGCAGCCAGTTGGGTTAGTGTGTATGGAGGTCAGCCGAGAAGAGGGGACAATGTTGGCGCCAAAAGGCGACCCACGTGGGGCAAATTGTTGAAGTTAAAAATCAGTTATGAGCCGATGTTCGCCGAGGCAGGGTCGAAGATATCATAACTCCCAGGCATACCCAGAGCCCCGTAAGAAGACTCGCCAAAAGAAGACAAATCCCCGCCCCCAGAAAAGGGAATAAGAAAAGTACTGCCATTTCCGTCATTATATCCTATGCATAGGTTATTGGGCCTTAGAAAATCCCGTCATCCAATTTGGGATAATTACCAACCTATAAATTCACATCCGGACAGACAAAAAACGGGAGATGGAGAAGAGTTTGGTGGTATATGAATCAACATAGTGGTCCTCCCTGCCACTTCAGTGGATTTGCAAGAAGCCCTCCCCGCTTAGGAAACTCCATCAAGCCTTAGATAAGAATGGCAAAACTCAGGCTGTGGCTCTAAATCTCAAAGGTGTCCAACAGGGTTTGACATATTTCCCTTCTCCACAATTTCCAGGGCTATGGTGTCTCTGGATGAATATTTGGTTTAATCCAATTGTCTGGAACAATTCATTTAATGATGTTTATTTTCTTTACATTAATGAGAGTGTCCATTGGTATTTGGTGTAGCAAAAAATTAATTTAAAATGCCAAGAGGAAAATGTAAAAATAGTTCAAATAAATTCTACTACATGTGTGGCCCTGTAACACATAAAAAGAATAAAATAAATATTAGCTCTCTTCTTAAAAACAGACTCTACAATTTATATTTTGGTATCAAACGTGGTGACCAAGATAAATCATTGGCACCACATATCTGCTGCCCAACATATTTCAATACACTCTCAAAATAGTCAAAAAGAAAATTGAATAACCTTCCAATTGGAGTGCCAATGGTCTGGCATGAACTTTTCTATCACACCACTGACTGTTACTTTTGCTTAGTAGACATAAGGTAGATGTTGGTAGCAGTCTGAAAAAATATCTGTTAGTGGTAGTATGAAGTCAGACCATAATAGGGATAGTAGTAATTATTAAAAGTAGGTCAGTGTCAATCTGCTGTGTTTTTATTGGCTTTAAGCAGGGCAGAAACATCTTAACTGCTCCTTACACACCACACATGGCTAGTATCTACACAGTAGAGTATCCCTTTGTCCTCTTGTCATATCTTTCTAGCTGAGAGTTGTCAGCTTAAATACATTTTGACTAGGCTCCGAGAATCTGGCACAAACATTGGTTTCAGCTAACACCAAAAGTCTCTTTGTGTTGATTTTTTTGATTGGCCAAAATTATTTTCTTTTCTGGCCTTTCTTTCTTTTTCTTTTTTTTTATAACAGAAATTATGTGTGGAGCCTCCCTGATATTTGGTATTTTTTTGGTCACAAATAAGTAGGCTCTGCTCCTGCAAACTTCCGGCATTTTTCGGCTGGGTTCAGTCTTTTCTTCTCCTTCCTCTTTATTTGACGATAGCCTTTTCATTAGTTGAAAGAAGTATAGTAAGAGAAGTTTACAGAGAGAGAAAAAAGAAATGAGGATTTTAAAGGAAAGTGCAAATGCCTTTTTTAATTAGAATTCTTTTTATTTTTGTTTTTGGATTATTTTTATCAGGACTCACTACAAAAAAAATGATTTCACCAGCTTTCACTATTCTGCTCCTCTCATATGTCTGATACAAAGCACCCACTTGATGAAAAGACTCCAGAGATTTGAATTGCGCTTTTACACCAACCAATCGGATTGCTGGAAATTGATTGTCTGCAGAAAACCCATATTTTACTTTGTGTTTTTTTTAATAAACAAAGCTGGAATCTTTTGTACTCAAGTAATAAATTGGCAATAATAAGATGGAAATAATTATATTTCATTTTACTTTCCCTGTTAATCAAATTCTACGATAAGAATATAAGAGTTTTTATCACTCATATTTCTGAGGTTTTGGCAGCCTATGGCCATGTGCAATCACTGAAGTTAAGCAATGTTGAACCTGGTCAGTACTTAGATGGGTGACCAGTTGGGAATCTCAGGCGCTGTAAGCTTGGATGCGCATGTGGTGTAATGGATAATGGCCCAGATTGTTAGCAGGTGCTATCACCCCGGGTTAATTGGAGAGCTGAGATCCAATTTCAGTTGGGTTCATTATATTCACATGTGCAAATATGTCAGGAAAGGTATGAATCTGCCTCTTCTTCCTCCAGGCAGGGGTTAATTAGTAAAACATGTATCAGTAAATCATTATTATCTCCCCCAAGATTTTTACAATCTAAAAATATATTCTGACTTCAAATAACCTGCAAAATGTTTATAAGCTATAAAAAAACAAATCAATGCACATACAAAAGCTTTGTACTCTTGTAAGCTTTCTGAAAGCAAAGGAAATATTTGTTGCAGATTACTTCCACAACGCAGAGAACAAATCACTGTAAGTTCAGACTCGAATATCGGGGGCAGAAAGAAAGCCTGAAAACTCGATTCGCAGGTACGATCTCACAAATCACAATGCTTGTAACCAGTTAGAAAAATAACTCACTCTCCGATGAATGCGGTAGCCAAAATACACAAATTTTTCCCTCCCCGATTTTAGAACACCAACTGATTTTATCAGTCAAGCATTTTTTTCCATTCGTTGACAACTGGGAGAGGACGCCCAGTTTTTGCATATCAAAATACTTTTATAGCAACTCCTGCAACAGACTTGTTTTTAATTCAAATATTCTGTCTTCAGCATGTCATACGGAATACATGCCCTTATTTTTGGTAATTAATTTTCTTTTTCGCCACATTTTCCATCGTAGGATACATGCGACATGCTGTCACTTGGTTTGACGTGGTAAGCCACCGTTTTCTTCGTTATAACTCTCAGTAAGGCTTCCTCACCTAGAACTCCTATTTCAGTGTTTTTATAGTAAATAGATAGAAAAAGAGAATGTCAAATCCTTTATCTCAAGTATAATGAATGACACAAATAGAAAAAACACAAGACTTAATCTGCTGTGAAATTTGAAAGAAATTTAGATTTATTAAATGACATGAAAAATAATAATAGCACAGAATACAAAATTTATAAAACAAGGTTGCACACAATTTTCCTTTGTGAGCCTAACACTTAGGCAAGATAACAAGTTCTGATTACAATTCTGTTGGGCTCAAAAAACAATCTTATAGTCTAAAAATATATTTTGGCTTCAAATAACCTGCAAGAGGTTGATAAGCCGTAAAAACTAAACAATCATTTTTACTTTGAGAATTGTGATGGAAAACAAATTGACAAACATAATTTTCTTACAGTAGAATTGTTTAGCTGAGGTTGCTTGATTTTGTTTAGCATCATATCAACCTCTATGGGTTATTTAATGCTGAAATCTAAATATTTTGAATGTAATTGTATGCCTTCAACTACAGATAAAATATATGGTTGGTAATTTTACTGTAAAAAGGTATCGTTGGTAATTTTTATACAAAAATATATTGCTGGCATTTTTACTATAAAAATGTATTTTGTTTTTGTTTGGGGCTTCATTATTTGCCCATAGCTTGGACTCTAGCAGGTGCTACCACCCCAGGTTAAAGTGAACCTGGGAACAACAGCAGTTAAGAAGTGGGTCCACATTCTTCAAAATTTTCAATCCCCTGCTGCCAGATGTAGTTTGTCATACCCAGGACTATGTTTAGCTTAGTAAATATAGATATAGTGTTTTAGACATTTTGTATCAATATCAATGTTATATACCGTACCTATGAACACTAATGGGGATGTCCCAGTCCCCATAAATACATTGGACACTATTGTAAGTGGGGGTAATATGCTGTCTAAGTAGTCCACTACACTAGCAGTGTTTTACCTACTTCACACCGATGGCGATTATTGTATTTTGTTGATGTTATAAAGATTAGCATTTCATTTACAACCTCTGTTTTGGTTATTCCTCATTCAGTAACGCTTTCTAGGTTACAACAATCAGTGAGCATTTTTATTGTTTCAGAGGCTGAATTAATACCAGCACCGAATAAGTATGACCGGAGCAAGAGTGACGTCCAAATCTACAGTACACCAGCCTCTTTCTCGCTGTCTGGATCTCAACGAATGACTACCTTGTGGCCAGAAAATTCTCGACCAGGTACGACCAAAATTTGATTGCGTTTTGACTGATTTTTTTTTTTTTTTATCAATATTAGCTATCAAACGTAACATTATCTAAATTGGAGATCATAATTTTGCAGAGCCAACATTTAAAAAACATATATAAAAAGAAAATGATCCTTTGTATATTGAATCGTTTTCAATCTGAACTTGAATAATTTAAAATGAAAAACAATTCCGTTCATATTCGGATTTGATTCATTGATTGATTTGTTTTTTTTTATGGCTTATCAACTTTTTTGCAGGTTATTTAAAGCCAGAAAATACAACCCAATTTATGAAATGTAAAATGGATTGGAAGTTATTAATACATGCAGTGAAGAAAAGAAAATCTGTTATAACCTTAAATTAAAAAAAAATACATGAAACAATTATTAATTAAAAGAACTATCATTCTAAATATTTGTTCAATGTAGCATAAGTATTAAAAATTGGCCTTAAATAAAGCTAGCAAGAGATTTATATGGGGTGTTTCATTAAGACAGATGAAAGTCAGTAGTAAATAAATCAGTGGCATTGGTGAAAATTTATTTATTTCTCTATTGGATCATGTTATTTAAGTCATGGCAATTTAAGTCAGCATATGTGTGAAAAATAATATCACCCAAATATTGCCAAGGCTTTGGTGGCATACCTCCACTTGATGGTCAAAAGTTTTGATAGTTTCGCTGCATAGTTGCTCCTCAATCTCACCAATATGCCTTATTATCTCATCCTTCAGCTGTTGAATTGGTGTTGGCTTGTTGGCATAGACCTTACTATTGAGATGACCCCCAAAGGAAGAAATCTAAAGTCACACGATCATGGTAGCCAAATGACTTTGCTGTTTCGAGAGATGATGCGACCTGGGAATTTCTCATTCAAATTCTGTTTGAATGTCCCTTTTCATAATAGGCTTTGATAACTTTCAAATATTGTTTGATTGTTGACCTTTCCATGGTTGAAATTGCCAAAGACTTAAGCTGTTAAATGTGAAAGAAAAAGAAAAAAATCATTAGATGCTGAAACTTAATTCACATTCAAAATTTGTCCGTGTTATTGGAATACCCTTTATTGCTCACATCTGGTAGAAATAGGTCAACGGCTTCTGCTCTCATCCCTACAACTTTGTATATATCTCTTTAAACAGTCTTATCTCTCTCTTTCTCCCTCTCTTCTCTCTCCCCATTTCTCTTCACTGTTTTGAATGCATATCCCTTTTCTACTTCCTCCATTTTATTCCTCCTTTTTTTCCCTTCTTTTCCCTTTTCATTTCCCTTCTTCCCCGCCCCCTATTCTGAATACATATTCCTTTTTTTTCTCTCCTTTCTTTTTATTCCTTTCTTCCTTCCCCCAATTTTGAATCTACATATTTAAACATAATTTATGTTTAGATAAATGTTTTGTGCCTGGTAAAATTTTAAATCCATTTTTTGTGAAAATGTTTGGTCTGATGAGTTAAAACTGAAGTATCAGATTTAATGAAATAAAATATTACCATGAAGTTTTAAAGTCTCCACTTTCATAATTATATATATATATATATATATATATATATATATATATAACATGTAATTATGTGTGATCAGGTAAGTATACATCAAAAGTGGTCATGAAAGGTTTTATATATTTATTTTTAGTTAAGAACAGAACAATTTGCAGCCATTATCAGAATGGAACAGCTGCCTTCTTCTTCTTGTACCATGTCCTTATTTGTTCTTGTTTATTTTATTTTGGTTTTGGTTCCTACAACGATAATGTTTTAAGTAATCCATTCTTACACCTGCTATCATGTGTATATTCTATATTGAAGATACAGCAATGTTTAAACTTTGTACCCACAAAATAACAGTATATCAAATGGATGGTTTTTCCCTTGACACCACTATTGTTTTCATTACCTTTACTCTTAAGCAATGTTTCTTGTCTTAAAAAGGGATGATTAGAATTATAATAAAACCTAAATATATGATAAAAGTGAATTTATACATTTTTTTTTGTTCTTGAGAATTTACAACAAAAATGCAATGTGCGATGGATAAATTGTCGTCTAAATCATTCAAACATGAAAATAACACTGACATCTCATTTTAACAGATATATTTACCAAAATTACACAAAATAAATTTATTCAATAAAATCACCATTGGCTTCAACCACGGCCTCCAGATGACTTTGGAATCTCCTACATCTCTTCTGGTCAGTCTCCTTGTCTAAGTTGGTGAATGCTACCATAATCCTTGCCTTCAGTTCATCTTTAGTGTTACAAGGAGTTTTGTTGGTCTCTCACTCAACTGCGCCCAACACATAACAATAAAGGGGGTTGCAGTCTGGGGAGTTAGATGGCCAGATGTAAGGAGTGATGTAGTCACAGAAATTGTCTGAAAGCCATGACTGGGTTGTGCTGCTTGTGTGACATGGTGCAGTGTCCTGTTGCCAGATATAGGTTCTTCCAGCAGCCATCCTCTTGACCAGGGTAGCACTATCTCCTCAAGGCACTTGATGTAGGCCTCCGTGTTGAGTCTGAGGCCTTTACCAACAAATTTGGGAGTTCTTTTCTTATCAGAAAGAGTTTTCCGAGCTTCCATACCTTTGTAATCACCATTAGACTCCTGCAGCTCTTACTGAACCTCTACATTGTCCTCAGATTGACATCCAAACATTCTGGAATGTTCGTATTGGGCTTCCGGCATGAATACCAAGCAGTACAGCATGCCACTTCCAAATTTCTGATGGCGTGAATTGCATCAAAGTGCTCTTTTTTCCCAGAGACGGTGCCCAACTAACCCTACTCTACTGTGCAGTCAACCAAATCAAAAACAACATGCATGCATGAAATTAAAAATAGAAAATGGCGACAATTTACCCATCGCACCCTATATTAAACACTATTTATTTATTAGATTGTTTATTTACAAGAATAATTTTATATTTAAAACATTCTAAAACAAATACTATTAAAATTAATGCAATATTTATCATTTACCAATTTATAAAGAAATAAATTAGAAAACAATATTTTTATTCATAAATTTATAAACATTTACTAAATTATTAAAATATGTCAGCCATCTATAAAGAAATCCTTATTATTTACGATTTTATAAAGTTCGAATTCATTAGCAATTAACTGATGTTTTACCAACCATTCCAATAAATAATATAATAAATAATTAGTACTTATTATTTTTGTTGTCAATTCTCAAGAACAAAGAAAAGGTATATATTCACTTTCGTATGTTTAGGTTTTATTAATATTCTGATCATTGTTTTTTTAAAACAATAAACATCGCTGAGGAGTGAAGGGGAAGCATGGTGGATCAATGGTTAGTGACATGGATTGAGGAATCGGAGAACCTAGTTCAAATTTCAGTTGAGTTCATTACATTCACTTACATGCTAACACTCTGAAGAAAGGTATGAATCCATCTCTTCTCCCCCAGCTATGGGTAAAATAGCAAGACAGACTAGGTCCTATCACCTTGGGTTACAACCAGTCTAGGAGAAGAAAACTGAATTCAAACTAGATTGCACTATCTTATACACGCAGCTGGGGACCACTTGTAAATCCAAATTCCCACTAAAACTCCTAATATGAACTTGCACATCTGAATGAATATGACCTCTGCTATGCCTGGTCAGCTGTTATTCAGATACAGTGGCTTCATTTGACAGAGCCAGCTCAACTGATTGGGTGAATGCCACAACAAATACAAGTGAGTGAGTGAAGGTAGTTATAAATAATAGCAGTGTCAAGGGAAAAACCCATCCTTTTGATACAACAATTTTTTTGCAGACATAAAGGTTAAAGATTGCTGAAGATACTTTCTGTAGTTTTAAGAAGAGTTGTTATATATCCAGGCGTTGTTCACACTATCGAGCTCATTCTTTCTCTTGTTTTTGTTGTTACCGCAATGGTTTTTGCTGTGTTGGTGTATTTCTATTCCGTTTGCTACCACATTTTTAATAGTCGCTACCATTCAGATGGTCCATCACAATTGATTACACTTGTTGCTGTTTTCAGAAGAAACAAACTGAAAATAGTCTGAGGCATAGTGATCAGATGTTAGAAGGAATTACCTCAATGCAAAAATGAGAAGGGTCAGGAGTGTCTTTGCTGAAGGAATGGATGAAGGAATTTTGGGGTCATTTTTGGAGGAAATCATGACTTTGAGTAATGTATCTTATCAGATGGGTATATCGATTCCCCTTTACTAACAAAGACTATGTATCACTTTTTACCCATGGGGGAGTGGCAAAAGAATATCTGGTTTGCGCTACAAAGAATCAACTGCCTCGTTGTATAAGGATACACTTGAAGAAGGCTGCAGAATGAAGCAGCTGAGATGTCGTAATAACAAAAGCATCACAAAGAATGAGTGCAATTGTCTGAACAACTGACTCATGTCAAAATTACAGAAAGGATCTTCTATGCCTGAAGAAGGCAGTAGAATAAATTGGCTGAAATGAATTGGTAACAACCAGGGCAATAAAAAGAATGAATTCAGATGTTCAAACAATTTTTGGATTGTAAAACAGAAATGTTCTTTATATCTAAATTAACTTAATTTTTTTTTTATAACCATTTGTTTTTCTATTTGTTAATTTTATTTTCTCAGAAAAGACTCCAGGTCCAGGCAGTTATTCCCAAATCAAGACAACGTATCCACTGAGGTCATCTTTCAGACGCAGAGAGAAACCAATCACTAGTCCTATCTACTGATTAATTTTACAAGCAATAATTTTCTTTTTTTTTTTTTTAATTTTATAAATATTTATGCATAACTCTGTGAAAAGATGCCCTTTTAAAATTGATTTTTTTTTTAATAAGTAGGCATTATGCATTAATATTTATAAAAGTTTGCTCTTTTGAAAGTTAATTTCTTTTATTTATGCATTATATATATATATATATATATATATATATATATATATATATATATATATATATATATATATATATATATATATATAATAGGGGTAACTAAATGACAAGGTACCAAAAAACTTTTAAGCATCACGTTTTGTCCAGAGAAAGCACTTCTTCAGACTGATAATGGTTTTATTACATATGAAAAGGTGAAGAAAATGGCGGTAGGAGAAATACAACAAATCCTGGTTAAAGTTTAAATTATAATGTTAAAGGTACAGAGATACTCAGCCTTTGAATTTAAATCTTGATGTCTGATATTTCTAGATGTTAATGTATCCCATTCAGTTTTTTATTGTTTTTCTTTTATATTGTTATTCTTGTCTGAATAACAATTTTTGTAATTTCAATGTTTAAAAGCAAAAGTAATTTAATAAGGCTAAAATATATTGAAAGTGCACTGATTTTGGAATCTTCTATGGTAAATTTACATCCAGAATTATACAACCTCTCTCATATCCTTGCAAAATTACTTCTAATAAAATGTCACATAAAAGACAATATTGACAAAATTAATACAAATACAATATGTTAAAAAAAAAACAACAGCAATAAAAAAGTGAGAGATAATCTTTTTTTATTTAATCATTTAATCCCAAGTAAGGCAATAAAGCCACTAAGATGCAAGTGTGGGGAGGGGTACTGAGAGTGAAAGAAACTGACAAAATTTTATAGAGGACAATAAAAGAACAGGATTCAAGGAGACAAGATATCAATTGACATAGCATTTAAATTTATGAAAATCATAGTTGACAGGAAAGCAAGAAGCAGGAGGAGAGTTCCATGGGAAAGAAGTGCAAGAAAAGAAACTATTAGAATCAAACTTACAGTTACATTTAGCAATATCAACAGTAAAATGATGAGACCTAGCTGCCAATCTAGTACTGTGTTTAAGTTCATTAAGTCGGGGTACCAAAGAGGAAAGCTCATTAGAACAATTGCTATGAAAATATTTATAGAAAGGGAAGCTACGCTACAGCAGTGATTGAAAGGAGTGATTGAAGCTGAGGTGCCAGGTGAGGACTTAGAACATTGGAGTTTCTTTGTATTTTATCAAGAATTCGAGATGCACAGCAGAAGCACCAGACCAAATGTGACGGAAATATTTAATAAATGGATGAATGGTTGACTTCTAAGTTAACATTTGGATACATCAGACATGAAAATTTCAAGATGTATTTATGTATAAGGCCGATTCCATTAATAAATACATTATTAGTCTAAAAAAAGTTTTCTTTCTTGTCATTCACTTACACACACGCTATATATATATATATATATATATATATATATATATATATATATATATATATATAATATATATATATATGTGTGTGTGTATTAGACTCTCTTGTTGATTTTGACGCATGAGAATTAAGCAACTCACTTCCTAGAAACCGACAGTTTGATTACCCACAAAATCATTTGATTCCAGTGGTGAAGGTTTTGTGCAGAACCATCCACACTTTCTGGAAGAGTAGAATACAGAGAACTGGTGCACATCATACCACAAAGTCCCCAAACAACCCTCCGCAGGTTTTGAATTCAGAGTTGTACTTCTCCTAGAATGGTTGCCACCCAAGGCTATAGAACCCAGTCTGCTCTGCTATTTACCCATAGCTGGGAGGGAGAAGAGAATTCATACTTTTCCCAGGCTATTAGCACGTAAGTGAATGTAATGGATCCAACTGGAATTCAAACTTGGCTCTCTGATTCCTCAATCTGCGCCGCTATCCATTACTCCACTGTACCTCCATATATATATATAATATATATATATATATATCAATGCCATTTGCATACAGGCCTGTTTCACGATATCACAGCTCATCAGTGCGATTAGACAACCGAATGCATCAAGCTAGGAGCGAAACCTGACTGTTTTAGTATCAGTCGGAGTTTCTACCTCTAAGCCATTGGCACTTCGGCAGAGGGAAAGATGTTATTCTAGCTTATTGTTTTTATGAATGTAAACAAATGCCAGACAGCCAGAGTGCTCTATTCATTAATGAAGATCGATGTGTTAGTGCTGACAGCTGTTCTTTATAGAATTCACCCATCTCCCAACAGTGCACAACTGACAGATTTTCAAGAGCATTATAATGTCATTCGCATACAGGCCTGTTTCGCTGTATCACAGCTCATCAGTGTGACTAGATTATGCAGAGCTGAAAATATCATTTTCCTTATATATTTCCTTATTTCTTTTTTTCTATCTCCTGATTTTAAGTTAGAAAACAAATTTTTACATTTGCATATTTCTTCAATAGTCTGTTTACTCACACTTTCTGTTTGGTTGGATTGACTTTTTACCACTTAAAAAGAAATATCTTGTTTTGATAAAACTTTGTACCTCAATAACATTTTGCAAGTTGTTAAAAAGAAAAAAAAACAAAAGAAAAAATTTAAGAATGCAAAGCACCATAAAAATGAGTTAGTCATCGCTGAAATAAAAATAACAGAAATATACAGTGGAAGGAAAGGTGTCTGAAATTCTCCACAATTCAAATAATACTTTTATTATTTGTCTTTTTCTGATTATTTTAAGCTTAAATTAGTTTTCAATGTTTTATTTTTTTATTTTTTATTTTTGCAAAATCCAAAAAATTATTGCTATTTGGAAAAACAAAAAACAAAAAAGGATTTTCAAAATGTGTTGCATAAAAGAAATTCTTGTACTTTTAGGATTGGATAAATTTTACTCACATTCATATTTTATTTGTGATATATCAAAAATAATAAAAGTTAACAATACTTATCAGAGGTTGACTCAGAGTTTCATGATTTCTTGCTCTTCAGAAGGCATGTTAAAATATATACATGCATACATACATACATACATATATATATATATATATATATATATATATATATATATATATATATATATATATATATATGAATTCTTCATTAATTCAATATTATAGCTCATTATCTGTTGAGCACTTTTTGAAGTTCTGCTAACCTGAAAAAACGCATTAAATTCTTGTAATATTTGACGTCTTTTTTTAGTTTTAATTTAATTATTTTTATTCATTTTATGCGCCAGTATATCCGACTCCAAGAAAGAATACTCTGACTTTAGAATTTCAGTTTTTCTGTTTCTGACTAGTTCTGTATATATCGTCTCTTCATTTAACTTAAATCTAATATAAATATGTCTCCATTAACCATGTCCTGAGTGCTGATTTCAATGTCCACTTTTATATATATATACTAGCAGCATGGCCCGGCGTTGCCCGTGCTTGATTCAAAAATCGTACGACTCATACAGCAATCGCTATCATTTGACTTAAAATATTTTTGCCCTTCCTTGCCTTTAAAGGAGTGCCCTTTGCCGTGCTGATGTTGCTACATGCCTTACTTCTTGCCTATCTCACACTGCAAATTTTTTCTAAGCTCTATACTAAACATTAAATCTGTTACGAAAAAAGAACTAAACAAAATGAACACAAAACGATCAGCTTTAAAAAAGGACTCGTAACTGGAAAAACCGAATGAAAAAAGAATGTTAACAACAAATACTTTTTCACACCCAACCCAGTTCTGCGGAATCAGAATCAACGTTGAGTTTAAGCAAGCGAATGAGCCAATTGGAGTAAAGTGCCATGCAGATTTAAATTTTTCCCACTTGTGATGAATACAGCTATCGATTTTTTTTTTGCATGCTAGCATGCTTGTTAACATTCATATCAGTCAGCTCTCATGCTGGCCAATAAAATTTACCTGCCTATTTGTGGCAGCCAGCTATAGGCTCTCACTCTGGCCAGTAGAAAATGGCCGCAAACTACATGAAAACTGCCGTAGAAGCATGAAAAAATCGATTATTTCCACTATCAATGGAAGTTGTGAAATGCAAAGTTGGTCTTGGCCTTTTCGCTAACTTGGAGCATGTGCATGTAAATTTTGGTGCAAATCCGTTGAAAATTGCTGCCGTGCATTCGTTACACACACACACACACACACACACACACACATCCTGCCTTTTATAGATAGAGATATAGACAAACCTCTCATCAATGGCGTAATAGGGGGATGGAGTGGTCCGTTAAAGCCGATTGTCCGTAGAAGGGAAGGGATTATTTTTGAGTTTTAGAACCACTATAGTAACTGCCAGTAGTTATGATCATAATGCAAATACTATGAACATGCATACATGGCATAAATAAAGATATAATTAATATAGATGTAAATAACAAAAATAATAGATTTCTCACAGCTACTTTTTCACACCTGCGCCAATGCATCATACTTTATACACTGTATACCTGTCTTTGTTTACAATTGAAAGGCCCATCACTGCTGCCAAATGACCACTTTGCGAACTAATATGACTTGTTCCGCTAAGCCTGCAGATTTTGAAATACATTGCTGATGATTTGGAAGTTTTTTGTTTTTTTTCTGCAGGATCTTTTTAATTTTGCCTGTTGTTTTTGTCCATTGCTTCTGAAGTTTGTTGATGGTGGGAGATCTGTAGCTGAGAGCTTTGTCTGTCAGTGTGAGTATGTATGTGTATGTGTGTGTGTGTGTGTGTGTGTGTATATATATATATATATATATATATATATATATATATATATATATATATTACTGACATTATTTACATTATTCGGACTGTTATCCTCATCTTCACCGCCATATTCACAACCTTTCAGCCGTTGTAAGCTCTGGCCTTATTCAGGTGATTGGAATTTTGAACTGAATAAGGAGTGCTAGAGAAAAGCAATGAATAACAACAAAAATTGCAATATAAGCTCTGGTAAAAAATGTATTAATAATAATAATAATAACAGAAAAATTGTAATATGAGCACTGGTAAAAAATGGTTGCTGAGGAATTAGGTTTATAAGTTAAAAAAATTCATTCACAGATGTCATCAAGGGCACATGGCCCAGTGGATAAAGACGTTGGTCCTGAGTTCAATACCAGGCCACAGTAGTGGTGAACTTGGAGAGTTGAGTTAAAGGGAAATAACTGAGGCATCTGGAAGAGGCATGGCATGTGGTACTAGAACTAATGTGGTACTAAAAGGTTTGGTTTGAAATTCCAATCACCTGAAGAAGGCTGGAGTGTACAATATGTATGCT
Organism: Acanthosepion esculentum; assembly: GCA_964036315.1. Classification (NCBI taxonomy): domain Eukaryota; kingdom Metazoa; phylum Mollusca; class Cephalopoda; order Sepiida; family Sepiidae; genus Acanthosepion; species Acanthosepion esculentum. Next base: position 24,903,678 of record OZ038503.1, on the reverse strand, counting down.
TTAATTTTTTCTATTGATAAATAATTATAATGACCCTTGCATTTTTATATTTCCTCCCCCACCCCATATATAATTCCATCGACAGAAACATTACTTTAGTCAGATGTTGTCCTAAAGGACAAAACATTGCACAAAACTTTTTCCTATCTTGTCATTCATTTGTCTAAGTAGACAAATGAATGACAAGACATTCTTATCTGGCTCCTGAGGAGTGAGTAATCACGAAACTCTGAGTCAACTTCTGATAAGTATTATGAACTTTTATTATTTTTTTTATAATTATTGCTCTAGATAGCTATTGAGCACTTTATTGGCAGAAATTTTGTTGGCCTTAACATATGTTGAATTATATAATTTTACATATCAACATGTCATTACTATTATTTTATTATTGACAAAATTTTATTCCCACAAAAGAAATAAATTTTATTTGAAAAAGAATATGTAATGTTTGAATTTTGATTTATTATGTGATATTAAATATAAACCTTTTAAAATATTTATGGTTTATGTTTTTTATTCATTTTTTTTTAAAAACTTGTTGCGGGATACTATTATATTTTGGTATAAATATGTCACTATTATGTTGTTTGGTTGTGATGTATATGACATTTTATATTAAATATTTATGTGTTCTTGGAACATTTATCCCACAAACAATATTGGCAAACTCAATATGAGTCCAGGTAAAAAATGAGTAACACAAGACAATAACTACAAACCAAATGAAAATGCATGGTACTAACAAAAAGGAATTACATGTGATGACAACTGAAATAAAGGGAAAGACACTGAAACTAGCTATGAGAAGAATATGCTAGTTTGTGTGATAGATAAGTGTGTGTGTGTATGCGAGAAAGTTCAAAAGTCAACAGAGGACCAAAGAAGTAAAGACACCTAGTTGGCAGTGTTCTTCATTGATGTTGGACTACATCTAGAAGAAAGAGCTAAAAAGAAAGAGAGTATATTTTCCTTTTTATAGACTTAAAGAGTGCCCCCTAACGTGTTTTAACAAAGCCAAGTGGGATAACACACAAGCCATCTTTGAATTCTCTATTTTCAATACAACTCAGAATAAATTTCACTGTGTAATATTGGTAGGTGATAAAAAGCAGCAATAAGATGAGGTAAAACAAAATGTGAAAACAAATATGAACACTGTAAATTCAAATTAAGGAATTTGAACAAGTGATGGATAGAGAATAATTTGTTCAAACAACCTCATTCTTTACTTGGGTTCCCATGCAAGATGGCTGCTCAGTATTGTTCTTTCCTAGCGAGGAGAGTGTCCAAGGGGAGCAACTCAGGAAGATTAACAAACACTGTTATCATTATTATTGAGTAAGAGAGAGAGAGAGAGAGAGAGAGCATCATGCCAACAAAGTGATTCCAAAGTACAAATATATGAAGCCCAGTATATCGTGCTGTGTGCAGGCAGGGGAACTAGTATCAGTGTGTAAAAGTGGAATTCAGGAGCAGAGACCAAATTCCAGTCTGTTACATTCACTTTCACGCATGCTATTGGGAAATACATAAATCCATTTCATTTCCCAAGACTCATGGGTTACATAGCAGGGTAGACGGAACTCTTTAGCTTTGGGTGGCAACCAGTCTAAGAGAAGGAAAATAAGAATTTCAAACCATGGAGAAGGCAAAGGGAAAACCACCCCAAAAGATCATGGTCATTCACAGATAATAAAGAAAAGGAAACTATAGAGAATAATGATTGCCTACATCTTGAATGGACATGGCATATATATATATATATATATATATATATATATATATATATATATATAAACATGTTGTGTTGAATGTTAAAGACAACATCGTCCTGCATATTTTCTTTTGAATTTTCTCATTTTCTAATGAGACTTTTTATTTGAAAATGATATCGAAATAAATATTGTCCGTACAATAACCTAGTACTTTCGAACATCATTGTTCATCTTCAGGGTCAAAATTTTTTAAAAACATTTGCCAATTGTCTTGTAGCGGAATCATGTTGCTACATTTTTTTAACAAACAAAATAAATGTTAAAATCTTTTTAATTTCAAAAGACGCGATGATGTTATCATGTGCGCTACAAGACAATTGGCAAATGTTTTTAAAAAATTTTGACTAAAATTTTGACCCTGAAGATGAACATTTTTATCAACAGTTTCTTTTTTATACCTACATTTATATACGTTACAAATAAAACTAAGCATAACTATTAAAAGATGGAATATTTTCACAGATTTTGGCATAAATCTGAGGTCTTTTTTTTTCATTCAAATACATGAATTTGTTTTGTTCCTGCGCTGTTTAAAAAAAAACATTATATAAAATTTAATATTTTTTATCCATGTATTAAATTATTTAAAACAAGTCTATTTCCTATCTTAATTTCTTCAAACAACATATAAAATTCTACTTCTCAAATTGTTTGCAGTCTTCTGCTTTTTGACAGGCAAAATAAATTGGTTCCTTTAACTTTAGACTTTTTTCTCTGAAAATTTCTGAATATTATTTATTTTTTTTAATCGACACCGACTATGAGTTTTCTTCTACCATCTCTCCCCCACCCCTTGTGGGTTTAAATTCTCCAGATGGCCTTCTTAGTAATATCTTTCTCAAAACAATAAATCCAGTCTCTGCTTTACCCCTTACATCTTGTCCCAAGTTATATTTCTTTTTTTTTTTGTTCTGTCTCAAGTTTATATCTTAACCCTTTCCCTTCTATATACCAGTGTCACATTATGACATGCCTTTAATATGTATTAAGATACATTGTATTTATTTTCAATTTTTCTAGTTGAATTGTTCACCTATCTTACATATGATCCATTATTGTACATAATTAGGTTACAACAAAATTTGTATTTTATATGAATATTACCTTATGAAAATTGAGATGTAGTGGAGGGGGGAGCATGAAACCCTTGCACTGGTCATGACTGCTATTGATATATCTTTGCTTTTTTTCTACAAACATTTATATATGTTACAATTTAGAATAAGCGAAACTATTAAAGGAAAATAATTATTGGATTCTGATGTCATTTTGGGGGCCATTTTTTTTTTCATCCAAATCTGTGAATTTGTTTTGCTGATGCTAAGACTAAAAAAGAAACAAACACTGTATAAAATTCACTATTTTTTTATCCATAATATTGATGTTAAAAATTGCTGCAAAACACTGTTGTCTCTAATTTGTATTCAGATACATTTTATTTATTTTTAGATTTTCTAGTTGAATTGTTCACCTATATTGCATATGATCCATTATTGTACATAATTAGCTTACAATAAAATGTGTGTATTTTATATGAATATTACCATATGAAAATTGAGATGTAGTAGATTATGGAGGGGGCATATTATAAATTGGAGGTGGCACATCATAGAGTCGATTGAGGGCACTAGACCCTTGAACCAGTCCTGACTACGACACTTTTAAAGTATCCTACATTGGGGAAATTACCAACACTTGCTGCTCTAAATATTTTTTAAGTTAAAAGTATGATGAAGTTTTTGAATGACAAATGAAAACGTTTTAATGTGCTAAAATTATCCAACAAGAAAAATCTCAAGTTAATGTTAAAAATTGCTGCAGAACATTGTTGATTTACTGTCTATGATGCATTATGACATGTCTCTAATTTGTATTTATATGCTATAATTGATCTGGGATTACAAAGGAAATATTTGTCGCAGATTATTTCCACAACACAGAGAATAAATCATTGTAAGTTCAGACTCGAACATCAGGGGCAGAAAGAAATGCCGAAAACTCGATTCACAGGTACCATCTCACAAATCACAATGCACGTAACCAGTCAGAAAATAACTCACTCTCCGACAAACATGGTAGCCAAAATTCACAAATGTTATTTTCTTTTTTGCTTTTATCAGCCGAGCATTTTTTTAATTCATCAACAGCTGGGAGAGGACGCTCAATTTTTGCATATCAAAATACTTTTATAGCGACTGACTTGTTTTTAAAATATTCCGTCTTCAGCATGTCATGTGGAATACGTGTCCTTTTTTTTGTTAAGTAATTTTCTTTCTCGCCACATTTTCCATTGTAGGATACATGCGACACGTCGCTTGGTTTGACAAGGTAAGTCGCCGTTTTCTTCGCTATAGATACATTGTATTTATTTTCAATTTTTCTAGTTGAATTGTTCACCTATATTGTATATGATCCATTATTGTACATAATTAGCTTACAATAAAATTTGTATTTTATATGAATACTACCTTATGAAAATTGAGATATAGTAGAGTGGGCAGCCCCATATCATAGATTCTGGGGAGCTGTATCATAGATTCAGCAAGAAACACACGAGACCTCTGCACCAATACTGGTAAGCAGTATATATTATGCCCACGAAAAGTAAATATCTGATTTTTTTTTAAACCGATATAATTATTATGATACTCTTTTAAATAGTCAAAAACAGATTTCAAACTCACAGTCATAAAATCTCTTGAGTGTCATTTAGGACAATGCTTTTTATTAAAAAGGTGAGAAACATCGCAGACATTTTTGATGATATTCGTTTCTTCATTCAAAAGTGTACTAATTTGCATCAGGGCTAATCAATGTGGAGAAGGAAATCAGGAGTCATAGTGGTTCCGTTGATCAAGAGAAAGGCATCCCGTATTCGGGGATAGGAGAATATAAGTTGTTAAATTTTTTTTTGTTGCTTTACTTATTTTAATATATGTCAATATCTGCCTGTATGTTTTTCAACCAATATCTATCTCAGTCTTTTCATTATCTATCTATCTATCTCAGTCTTTTCATTATCTATCTATCTATCTCAGCCTTTTCATTATCTATCTATCTATCTATCTATCTCAGTCTTTTCATTATCTATCTATCTATCTCAGTCTTTTCATTATCTATCTATCTTTAATTTGCATCTAGATACATTGTATTTTTAAATTTTTCTAGTTGAATTGTTCTCCTATATTGTATATGATACATTATTGTACATAATTAAGTTAGAATAAAATTTGTATTTTATATGAATACTACTTTATGAAAATTGAGATGTAGGAGAGTGAAAGGACTCATATCAGCCTTTTTGAAGATAAGTGGATCTTTTTCACAAATAAAATAACTCTTGTACAATGTTTTACTGCCTGAGAATGTCTAATGAGTATTTGAAATAGTGAAAAGACTCAGGGAAACTACTTAAGTGTCAAGGAGAATAAGAAAGAATGGAATAAACCACATAAGAGAACCCATAAATTGAGGGAAGATTCAAACCAAGTGAAATTTGTTGGGATTTAGTAAGACTATATCTTCCCCAACCTTCCCAGTTGACTCTGGGGTAAAATTTAACAAAGATTTATAATCTTCTGAAATTCCAAAGAAAATTTCTTGCTATGTTTATATAAAGTACTATTAACCTTCAGATGTTACCAAAATTCAAATGAGCAATTCGGCCTGGCCAAATTCTAAAGTTGGCAATATGTTACTGAACAAAGGAAAGCATAAATATCTTATTGAAAAATATACAATAAATCTAATCCAGATATTTTGCAAACTTCCTTATATAAACGAGACATGTGAAAGACAACCAGAGAAGAGTCAGGACCAGACAAGATGACAAGAAGATAGGCAAAATCAGTTATAAGCTGTTCTTCCTCTTGCTGCTACTGCTTTTGTTACTAATAAACCCACAGACACAAGCCCTGATAGACAAGAATATAGTGGCAGGACCAAGGTTTCTTGGATTATTACAATTTACTGCTAAAATAATCATCATTCAGTCTATGTAGATGAAAAGATTTCTATTCCTTATGTACTTTTAAATTTTTCATTTTTTTTTTCATTAAACGCTTTGTTAATTATTAACAGAGTTTGTTGGTTTGTGCTGAGTCATTGCTTTTCAACAGAGACGAAGTAGTTATCAGGACCACAGAGATTTCACACCTAAAATTTCCAGAATCACAACTACGACTGAGTGAAATCAGCATAAAATCTGGTTACCTCACGGCTAATATCAATATGCAATAACCATGAAGATCAAAAACACCATCAAGTGATGTTGCCAAGAATTCTTGTTTTTGGTAGTGCTGGGACAGGCAATGACAGATTGACGAAATGAGAGCAAAGGCAAAAGGTCAAAGCAAAAAAAATTTTGTTTTGTTATTCAAAAGGTAACTGCAAATATAGTATATACTCAGCATATTTTTGCTGATGTGAGGATTTTTTTGTAATTTTAAAAATTTACATAGTCTTACTTTAGTCTTCCAATACAGTTACTTCATAATTTCAGTACACAAATTACCTGTACAATTTTTTAAATTCTTAATAAAAGACAAAAAAGTCAACATAACTCTACAGGGTTTATTGGAAAACATAAGTAAATAGTCTTATTTAAACTTATTAGAACATGTTGACATTGTCTCAATTGGTTGTATATAACATAGTGTCAAAAATAATTATAAAAATTATAATTATCATCAATTCACTCTTTTTAAGCCAATGAGAATCAACCCCACTTTTCTCCTTTACACATACAAACATGTGACATCCTCACTATCAGACAGGCATTCAACATGTGGGTGGTGAAAAATTTTGGCTCCTTTTCTTTTTCAGACCACAATGGTAACATTGATCTACAAAAAAATTTGAGGTAAGAAAATTCCAGATACTTCTTTTATTTTCAAACTAAATTATCTGGACACTCATTACACACATGTATATAAGAGAAAGACTGTATACAATTTACTAATTCTTTCTCATCATTTTGCCGGATTCTGATCCATATTTGAGCTACATTTGACTCCAAAATTTTACTCAGTATTGCTGTTCCACATGTCTCAATACCACATGATGACCAGGTAATAAATAATACATTTTACTGTTTCCATGTCTTTTTGTGATGTTGGACTGCTTCGCTTGTCACTTTTACTGCATTATCACTTCCAAAAATGTTTGTTATATTCGAGACTTTGTAGATGCCGGTACTAGTAGTAACACCTTCTAATAATATCCGCACTAGTAATACTTGTTCAAGTAGTAATCGCCAAATAGTATAATGATCAAAAGAGAATTGTAATCCGTATAGTAGCAGAGTAGAGAGAGTGAACGTATAGCAATAGAAGATCGTATAGTCATCATGTTACTTCCTATTTATTCACCTCCTTTATGATCACATGATCTGCTTTATAATGGAATCACCCGTGCTACTCACTGGCGATCTAATTTCAAACCAGTGTTGGCAACGACACTTGCTGTTTCTCACTTTTACAAGTATTTTTGTCTATGTAAATGCTAGGGCATTTATAATTATTTACTCAGAGTTAACTCCCCTACATATTGATGATGCTCCATTTCAGTTTTCTACAAGATACTTCCTGTCTCCATAAATTTCTTGTGCCAGATTCAGATGCTAACATGACTTGTTTTTTTTATACTATAATTCTACTGGACCTGTGTGTCCAACTTGGTTTCTATGAACCAGGATACACATTGCACTTTCTCTTGCAGTGTTCGCATTTTCATTAAAGCGCAGGGATCAATAATAAGCACTTTTTAACATTATCTGTCTATATTTGTGAGAGCGAAATAAAGGGTTCAGTTCGACATTCCAGCCACCGGAAGAAGGACGAAACGTTGTAATAAATATGGCGACAAAGATGAGGACAATAGTCCAAATAATGTACCTTTTAACATCTACTGAAAAGACAAATGAAAATGAAATTATATATAAATGTAGTGAACAATTACATAGAAGCAAGTGAGTCAGAGTGACTTGCATCTGGTGTAAAGGAAAATAAGTTCCTTACCTCAATGCATGACACCTAGCAGTGACATTTTGTTTCTTTAAAATGGCATGAATCTCCCCTCGTCATGTTGGATAATTCCAAGTGTATGTTCTGCAACGGAGGCTTTTGTACAGTTTAGTGTGGTTTGACCAATAGCAAGTTGTATGCTTATTGGTCAGATTGGAGGTTGCCATTTGCATGGGTAACCGAGGACAAAAGCAAAGAACACTAATTTATTAGTCAGCCATGGTGTTGGTATGATAAAAGAGGGCTGGAGCAGTGAGGATTTTTTTTTTTTTTTTACATTGGTGACATGTGCAGAACTCAAGAATGGCAGATTGAACAAGAGGCATTTTGTATCGTATGAACTACGTCAGAGGAATAGAAAAACTTTAATAATGTTTCTTTAACATGCAAAGAAATGTATTGATCATTCTTAACTGTAATGGATGCAATAAACTGTGGAAGTTGTACAAATAATTTATGGACACACTGTATTTCAGAGGACATTCAACATGAATTCTTTGTATTTTAAATGAAACAATTACATGGAAGCATTTGGTTTATTTACTTTTCAAACTCTCAAGCTTAACAAAAGTCACCAGTTTCAGATCCAATGAAAAATTAAAATATAAAGGTGAAAAAAAAAAGAAAAATAATCCTGCAAAGTTTCAAGCAATTTAAGATGTTATTTAAAGCTTTATAACATTTTAAAGTTGGCAGGCAAAAAAAAAAAGAAAAAAGAAGAAGCAAACCTTCCAAAATAACCTGGTAAGGAGAAGGTAAAAACTACCAGCTCCATCATTCTAGCCTGAATTAGATGATTTTGTGTATTTTATTCTTAACAGATTCTGGTCTGTGTGGTCAAAATGCATATTTCCCACTGGATTGCTTTTCCCACCCTCTCATATATATTCTTTCTGATCAGTACATATATCATTGGTCTGGGTGGTCAAAAAGGTAGTCACTTGCACAGTTCCCAGTGGATTGCCTTTTCCATCCAATCATATATATTCTTTCTGATCAGTACATATATCATTGGTCTGGGTGGTCAAAATGTAGTCACTTGCACAGTTCCCAGTGGATTGCCTTTTCCATCCAATCATATATATTCTTTCTGATCAGTACATATACCATTGTTCTGAGTGGTCAAAATGTAGTCACTAGTTGTATGTCATTTACAAGACTTGGGGAAAAATTCAGAAACTAGGACAATGAGTTCATAAAAAAATGAACTTGGCTCAGTGTTTCAACATTTTTGCAATAAAGTTTTCTGTTGACAAAGATGGACATCAAAACTGTCTGTCACCCTCCCTACAGCCCAGACCTTGCTCCCTGTAACTTTTGGTTGTTCCCCCAAGTTGAAGAAGAACTTCAGGAGTAGTTGTGTTGAAGACACTGAGAAAATGAAGGATGATATACTTTGTAAATGAGAAGCTCTCAAAGTGGACAGCATATTTTTGCATTTTAGCCATTTTCAGTTCCTTATAAAAATAAAAGTACATAAGACATAGCTAAGCTGTTTATATTTTTGTAATCTACAGTAAATATTAATCATTGTCACAATATTTAAAATCTGTACCTGCAATATCCTTAGAGTCATGAATATTAGAATTTCATTGAGAGCCCTATTTATCTAAACACAAAAAATGCAGGGAAATTTCAAGTTGCTCTGATTTTAAAACTATTAAATATACAGATTTGTTGATCAAGAAACACCTGTGGATTTCTCCAGATTTATCTGGTGCGGGGTCACCTGCTTCAATTGGCTGATTTCAGATGGAATGACCCTAAGGCAAGTTTTATGTACTTAATCATGAACAGTTATAACACTTTTATCAAATTTGTAAAATATAATTTTTTTTCAATGGCAATGTCAATTTAAAAAAAAAAAGAAAAGAAAAACAATGAAAACAATCATTCATTTTCTTTATTATTTTGAGTAAGAGACACTTAGACTGAATTTTTTTTAATGAAAATGCTGTCATCTCATCCAGATTAATCTCAAATAAAAATAAAGATAAAAAAAAACAAAAAAACAAAACAGTTTAAGACCTGGTAGAAAAATATGCTGCATTCTGCTCTAAAAATCTCAGCTGGAAAGAGAATTTTATTTTCGCTTCATTCTTTGCATGATCATGGCCGTGGGTTCTGGGGGAGGAGGCCGGTGAAACATTCTGTACCACATCCAGCTTGTGAAGGCACACAATGTGTACCTGAAAAAAAAAATGTATTAGTAATATAATATATTGTTTCCATTGAAGGGCATTCTAATTGATGAAATACTTGATTGTATCTATTTTATTAATTGTACCCCCCACCATTTTAGGTACTACTATAATGGCACCAAATTCTTAATTGTTTCTATAAATTTCTGTCTCTCCCATTGACTTGATCAAACTGACTAATTGGTTTGTTTGTGTTTTCTTATTATATAAAGTATTTCATTCACCTTCATTTTGCTTTTCATTACAGCCATTAAAACCAACCAACAGTTCACAACCATCAACAAAAAGCGCAGATAAAAAATAAAGATAAAAGAAGTACTGGTTGAAAATTGATGGGCATTGACAATGTTACATCAAATAAAAAAAATAATGAAAACAATATTACTAATATGACTGGCATATTTAAAAACAATAGCGAATACAGTGCCAAATAAATGGAGAAAAATAAAGGGTAAGGTTAATATTCATAATATAACTAGAGTACCTAAAACAATAGCAAATACAGTCACTAAGTCGACATGAGAGAAGTCCCATAACCCAATAGAGTTGTAGGTACACTACACACATTGCAACCATAGCAGCAGTGCTATGTCTTGGGCAAGATTGCTTAATAGAACTCAACCCTCTCCAAGCTGGTTTGAATTCTAATGGATGTCAGTTATCTCCTGTTAATTCCCCTCTCAAAGTTCTCCACCACCTTCAAGAACACATGGCACAGTGGATAAAAGCATTAGTTAGATCCAGTGACAGGACCCAAAGAGTGTGAGTTCAATATCGGGTAAAGGCGGTGGAGAACTTTGAGAAGGAAATTAACAGGAGATAACTGACATCCATTAGACATGGCACGTGGAACTAGAACAGTCTACCCCAGTGAGCGAAATAAAGGGTTCAGTTCGACATTCCAACCACCTGAAGAAGGCCAGAGCGTACAACGGACGAAATGTTGTGATAAACATGGCGATAAAGATGAGGACAATTGTCCGAATAATGTAAATAGTGTGTCACTATTTCATAAATATAAAATAAAATTCTTACAATCTAAAAATATATTTTCTGGCTTTAAATAACCTGCAAAAAGGTTGATAAGCAGTAGAAAACAAATCAGAGTAAGAATAATTTTCTTTTTGTGAGTGAATATTGCATTAACTGTTTATTTTTTTTTTTGAGATAAGGATTTTTCTAGATGCCAGACCTAATATTTAACCCATAGCTGGAGGTATTCTTATATAACCTTTAGCACTTTGCATAATTAATATTACTTTAATTTATACTGCATTCTTTTTCAAGGTCTCTCAATTACAGTAACCTTATTGTTAATTTCAGTCAAAATTGTTTTCTGTTGCCAGTGCAGGATATGAAAACACAACTATAAAATTCAAACACACTATTGTTTAGGGATCAGAGTCACCTTCAGTGGAAGGATAACTTTTGTATACAGCAAATGAAGTCACATACCGAGTGATAAACGTTAAACAGCTAATATGAAAATATAGTTCTTAGGAGGACAAAAATAAGATTTTTTTTTTTTTTTTTTTTTTCAATTTTTAAGAGAGGAGGAAAATGAAAGAGAGAATAAAATGCATTTACTAACCAGGTGAAGATGTAAGTGAGGTGATCATTTCGAAGTGTAACACGTGTCTGTCCCCCTGTAGGACCACCAGAAATGCTACTCTCTGTAAAAAATATATGGGAGGGGGGGAAAAATCATTATAGAGCACTTATTAGAGTTGTGTTTAATTCAAACGAAACGGAATAAAAAAAAAAAAAATTTACTTACTGACGTCAGCATCAAGAAAAACTGGAGCACATCCCGCTGCTTCTGCCATTAACTCGACATCTCGCTGTAACCAATAACCATGAGTTTCTGGATCGTTTTTGGGGCTAAACGGACGTCTCTGAAGAGAAAATGCAAAGAAAAACCATATTTGACATTTTTAAAAAAAAGTTATTTCACTCCAAGCAAGGCAATAAAGCTGCACAGATGTAAGAGGTTATTGAAAGAAACCGAGAAAAGATTATTGAGGAGAGAGGACATTAAGAGAACAGGATTCAACGAGACAGATGACAATGGATTTTGCAGTTAAATTTCTAAAGATCTTCAGTCAGTTATGTGCCATGCGCAATACGCGCTTAGGCGATCATGTATCTCTTGATACATGACTGACGAGGCAGATTTGTTTCCGTAGCAGGTGTCATTTCTTTCTGCGGTAGACCAGTTGCCATCCAAGGCTATAGAACCCAGTCTGTCCTGCTCTTTACCCATAGCTGAAGGGAAAAAGAAGAGGATTCATACCTTTCCCAAAGGTAGTAGCACGTAAGTTAATGTAATGGATTCGACAGGAATTTGAACTCATCTCTCAGTTTTCTCAATCCGAGCCACTATCCATTGCTCCACCATAGTTGACAGAAAAGCAAGAAGCCGGAAGAGAGTTCCATAAGCGAGAAGAGCAAAAGATGAAAGTATCATCATAGAAATAGTGTTACGTTTAGCAATTTCAATTGTAAAATGATGAGACCTATCTGCCAATCTAGTACTGTGCTTAAATTCATGAAGTCGAGGTACCAAAACTGAAAATATTTATAGAAAAGACATGGAGAAGTTAGAGTGGTGGGAAGTGATTGAAGACAAGGTGCAAGGGTTAGGACCAATAACACTGTACATTCTTTGGATTTTGTTAAAAATCTCTAGTACTTCTGGTAGGCAAGCATTATGTTGTGATCTTAGCCACCTCCTGTCAAGTCTGTATTGCCTTACAAAACCAAAATATAAACCTGAAAACTTGAGTCATGTTCTTAAATAGCCTCATCAGATTGAGACTTTCATATGGATGTCATACATGTCCTCCTCTAGATAGCTAACCAGCATAAATTAGTTTTCCTTTGGCTAGAATTACTTGAAATATTTATTTATTTCTCATGAATGGCCATCTTATATATATATATGTATTATGAAATGGACAAAGTCCAAAAATTATTTAAAGACATTTTTATGTTTAACATTCTTTTAATAGATACAAGTATTTAAGTAAATGCTCTGTTTATAATAAACAGTATTAAATAACATTTACCGGCCTGAATGTCCGAGAAATTGTCATAGAAAATATTCATCCTCCGACAGGATTTGAACCTCTATCCTATACGGAACCGTCATATAGCCTGATGTGCCTTAACCGTTTCTCGGACATTCAGGCCGGTAAATTTTATTTAATACTGTTTATTATAAACAGAGCATTTACTTAAATACTTGTATCTATTAAAAGAATGTTAAACATAGGTAAACAAAGCATTATATCGAAAGTGTCTGACTTTGGCAAACAGAATAAGTGTTATTCTTCAGCATGACAATGCAAAGATACACTCTGCAAAACAAACACAGGAAAAAAATAAGATTGTTAGGATAGATTCTTAAATATTCTCCATCCATATCAGATTTAGCATCTACAGATTTTCGTTTGTTTTGATAATTAGAATAAGTGACAGAACATTCGGAAGTTTAAAAGAATCTTTTAGACCATTGGTGGTGGTTGCAGAGGGTGGGGGGCATATTCTTTAAAAGTTGAATCAAAAATTTTCCTTCTCGTCATTTTGCCATCATTGAAAATAATGGTGATTACATTTTTGATAAAAAATATTATTTTAAACAATTTAAATTCTATTTGTTTTTATATCCTCTCTCTGGTAAAATGCAATTATCTTCCAAATACCCTAATATTAAATACAATGCCACCTAGTGAATTAATGTGGCAGTTGTGTGAAATTTAAATGTTCGCTTGTAATATTGTCCAGGATAAGAGAGGTGTCAGATTATCAGTTGCTGGAAAGTCAGTGGTGCCCTCGTATCTTGCATTCATTTCCATGATTTTCATAGACCTCTTAAAAAAAAATTTAGCTTTTGTTACAGTTAAATGGGTTTTTATTCCACCTTGAAAATGAGACGATACATTCTATAAGAACTAAATACATTTACAAGATCAGCAACTGAAAGGAGGTTTTTACTTTCTACTTTACATGTGTGGACAGTGCAGTCGTTATCAGCATGAAAAATAGAATTGGTGAGACAAGTTCAAATTCTAGCCTCATTTGTTGCATTCACTTTCGTATAAACGCCTTTAGGAATGGCATTACGTCATCTCTTTTGCCTCATCTATGGGTAATTCAGTTCGCCCGTCATTTGCGCTGACTGAAATGGATTAATGCGCTTGCTTTCTTCCCAGTTCTCCACTCTACCAACTGAGCTGTCACGAGTGACCTCTTTCTTATTCTCTCATTAGTACGCATGTATGCTGTCACGCCTGTCTTCCTCAGATTAGCTATTTATGCCTGCGTCAGGGGCAACTAAAATTTGCATATGAGACTTACTTCTTGTTCGCCTGAGACTTCCGGTTTTATAAATTCAAGCTGGTTTGAATTCTTAACCTTTTTTTTTTTTTTTTTTGTACACTTGCCCGTGATATAGGAATTTCAGAATAATTTTTGCTTTTAACGCTGGTCACAATCTTTCAACAAGACCTGACATGCCAAGCAAATTTGCTTTGCAGGAGCAAAGTCGTCTTGGTCCTCACATCATCCACAGCTATGGATTAAATAGTAGGGTAGTCTGGGATCTCTAGCCTTGGATGGCAACCAGTCTAGGAGAAGGACAAGTGTAAATTCAAAAACCATGAAGAAGGCAACAAGAAACCATTACACTATCTTTTCCAAGATATCATGGCAATTCACTTTTCCCAAGCCATGAGTTAAATAGCAGTGTAGACTGGGCTCTCTAGTCTTGAGTGACAACCAGTCTAAGGGAAAGACAACTTTGAATTGGAAAGCCATAGAGAAAGCAACAAGAAGCAACTCAACTATCTTTTCCAACAAGGAATGGCAATTTGCAGATAATAAAGAAATGGAATCTGTGAAGGGATGCCATCAGCAATGTCCAGATAGGAAAATTGCATAGAAAATAATGATAATGATAAAAGAGTTAATTATCAACAACAGCCAGGAGTTTTTTGGAAATTACTTACTGGATCAGTGAGGCGTACAATTCCAACAATCTCTACTTCTTCTGTTACCTGAAGTAGCAACGAAAATGAAATGATTAGAGTTTGTTTTAAATATCGATCAATTATAGATATATCAGATTGATTTTATTATAACACTTTCACATTTAATGCAAATACTTGGCTCAGAGAAACAAGATCTACTGCTGAATAAATTTCCAATAATAACAACAATAAAAATAAGAACAGAACAAAATAATAAAAGAAATGAACAATGTTATACAAAGTGAGGCAATGAGAAGACAACAGCAAAGTAAAGCAATTATTATAAGACAGTAAAAAAGAAACAGTGTTCCTATACAAAAGGGATACAGTCAAGTGGTTCTTACATTCTAACTTCAAGGGAAGAAAAAAAAATGTTAGGTAAGACAAAGAATTACCCATTTTTATTGAATTAAGAACTCCCAGTAGGCATCTTTAGGATTTGTCTATTAATTGTTGAATAAGTGGACATTTTTCAGCAGAATTGATAAAATTCTGAACAACAACAATAAAAATAAGAACAGAACAAAATAATAAAAGAAATGAACAATGTTATACAAAGAGAGGCAATGAGAAGACAACAGGAAAGTAAAGCAATTATTATAAGACAGTAAAAAAGAAACAGTGTTCCTATACAAAAGGGATACAGTCAAGTGGTTCTTACATTCTAACTTCAAGGGAAGAAAGAAAGAAAATGTGGGGGTAAAAAACACAAAACTGCTATCTTTTTATTTCTAATAAAGAACTATTTTTGCCCTCCATCGGCACGGCAAATTCAGCTTTGCTTGATTGGCGATGCACTCCATTGCTGAGCCGGTATAAGCATACTGGATCTAATGACAATTTCTCCTGCCAAAGGAGATGCAGGCTCAAGCTCTGCTGGAGATAGCATATTTTTCTTTAAAAATTTCTTGAATATTCAGGTCATAGACAAAAATAAATACACTGGTTAATAAATAAATGAAGCATCTACCCAAATTTGGGTATCTACTAGAAATAACGTTTAAGTAATAAAATATATATAAGGCTAGGATAGGGTTTCAAGCCTTGAATGGTAACCTTTCTAGAAATGGTGTCTCAATAAAAACAATCAGTGTACTTGGACTACCATGAATGTCTGAGTTGGAATTCAGGAAGAGCATCCAACCTTGTAAAACCTTACCACAAATCTTTATGACAAATCCTTTGCCAGGCAGGACCCACCTTGCTTTGTGAGATTAATCCTGGATATTTTTTCACAAAAAAAAAACAAACACTAAATAGCAATTATCCCTATTTTAGCATGTTATAACTAGGAAACTACATAGACTAGAAATAAATTAAAAATAGAACTATGTTTTACTGTATTAAACTACAGGACCGCCAAATATAAACTTAGTATATTCTTAAAATGCAAAGTTATGAAGTTCCAAATGTGTCAAGTCATGCTATTTTGAAATTGACAAAAATTGACATAAAATTTCAAGAGACTGTAATTCCAGAACTAAAAAAGAAAAGAAAATAAAAGCTAAATTTTGAAGGTTTTTCTTTTCTCATAGGTGGGTATCATATACTAGAATTTCAAAAAAGTCTGAGATGGTGCCCATGGGAATTTCTGAAAATTTGTTCGAGTTGAGATTACCCCCCATATATATATATATATATATATATATCAAATTCTTGGAAATTCCCATGAGCACCATCTCAGATTTTGATGAGATTTTACTATGTTGTACTCTTCTATGAGAAACTAAAAACTCTTTTGGCACTTTACATTCTAAGAATATACCAAGTTGATATTTGGATATCCTGTAGTCTGGTACCAGGAGAAAACACTACTGTTGTTGTTATATTTCTATTTCCTATAGTTTTATAGTTATTGGCTGTTGAAAATGGGGAAAATTTATATTTTGCTGGTTTTTTGGAGGGTATGTGCCACCCATAGAATTAAACTATTAGCAATAGAAAAAATAAAGTTGATTATAATCATCTGATGACTTACCTTTGTGAAAAACATTGAAATATTTGTTTTACAAGAGTTACATGATTCCTAGTTGAAAAAAATTTGCACCCCTTCTCAAAAAAAAAAAAAAAAAAAAAAAAAAATTAGCCCTTTTTTTGAAAGCTTGGCATGTAGTGCAGACAGGTGAATTCAGAATTTATACTTTGCTCAATTATAGATTTATTCCTTATCTTTCACTGATAAAAATGAAAAAAAAAACCTAATTTGTTGCTAAAATAGCAAACATGTCATAGAAAATGATAAATCTTGCTTTAAAATTTATACTTATTTTGACTCTTGGAATCTATGGTACAGTGAATTTAAGATACTCTTACTTTTAGAATACTGAACCTCAATCAGGGTTTTATTGTCTGACTCAGTGGTTCACTACCTTTTTTTTGGGCCATGACCCACCTAAGCATCTCTAAAATCCTGATGCCCCCATCACCAGGGACATATAATTCTTATTATTCAAAAAGTAAACTCCTATTCATGTGGAGGGAGCCTAAAAGGCCATTAACTTAACTTTCCTTAAGAACTTAAGAATCCATATATGCAATAGTATTATCATGTAATTTTAGAATTTTACAGTATTTATAAAAATATTGTGTTACTAATATATATATATATATATATATATATAGTACATACATAATTACACATATACATACATACACACAAACATATGGGCACTTGTGTAATGGTTAGCAATCTTGTCTTGCTAAGTTAGTTAGGACTGAATAGTGAGTTTGATCCTCATTGGGTGCTCCAAACTTTTGGCCTTGTGCCACATCTAAGCTACGCTTAGTAAATCACCTGAGCACTTTGAGGTGGTGTATTGGTTAGCAAACTTGTTTCGCTAGATCATTTACAACTGAATAGGGAGTTTGATCCTCACTGCGTGCCCCATACTTTTTGCCTTGTGCCACATCTAAGCATCTCTAAAATCTTGACATCCCCCCTGTGACATATAATTCTTATTATTCAAAAAGTGAACTCTTATTCATGTGGAGGAAGCCTAAAAAGCCATTAACTTAACTTTTCTTAAGAACTCAAGACTGTATATATGCAATAGTATTTAATTCTTTAATTTTAGTATTTAATTTAATAGTATTTAAATTTTTATTTAATTTTAGTCTTTTACAATATTTATAAAAATATTATGCTACTAATATATATATATATATATATATATATATATATATTATATATATATATATATATGATGAAAATGTGGAAAAGACAAAGCAAAATCCGAATATGTGAGTTTACTGTTTTTTTATTTTGTTTTTGTATTTGTTAAATAAAAAAACAGTAAACTCACATATTCGGATTTTGCTTTGTCTTTTCCACATTTTCATCATACCGTCGGATCTACATCCACACATTTGCTTACATATATATATATATATATATATATATACACACACACACAGTGTATATGTAATTACACATGTACATGCATGTACACAAATATTTTTATGCATGCATACTGTATATGCCCCGTATGTATTAATTCGCACACAGGCATAGACTGACTAGAAAATAATTTAGTTAATAATTCATTCTTGAATTGCACCCTCCCACACACGTATCAAAGTGTCCCACTTTGGGAACCACAGCTCTTGACTGATTTTAAAGCCACTCACTCAGACTTCAGCTTCGATTCCAGCTTCAATCCAAAAACTGAAATTAGGTTCCTCCAGTTGACTGGATCACATCTTTTGGGGCATCTGTTGTTTTGAGTTTAGGGAGTGCAACGTCTTTATCCACTTTTTAAAAACTGAATTCACTGGTATGGCTTTTTTTTTATCATAATTTGACAATTGAGTCTTGCAGTAATGTGATGGTTACACACAATGTGGTGGCAAGCCATCATTCATATATATATATATATATAAATATATATATCAATTATGTAGTGCGTATTCAATTTATGTAACGTAAATCATTCAGTATTTGTTTTTCGTTTGAATGATTTACGTTACATATATATATATATATAGATAGGTAACTATAATCATGTCGAAAAAACCTTCGAATTCTTGATTTAACAATAGTCAAATCAATCACGAAGGGAAAAAAAGGGTTTTAAAAAAGAAAGAGCCAGGAACATGAAAGTCTGTCGAAAATAATCGCACAGATACAGGTTCAAGGCCCAAAGAAAAAACCCCGATACGAGTAAACAACTAACTAAAGAGCTCGATACAAACGTAGAGCAGACCTAGTCAAACCTAATGAGCCAGACAAACCTACCAAGGTTTCACTTAGGCAGATCGTATATATTTATATATACATACATATATATGTTGACGGCACCCGCTTGCATCCGAGTATTGATATTGTCCTTCTGTCTCCCTATTCCCTTTCTCACCCCTGGTGGCAGAGATAGCTGTGAATCAAAGAGAGTTTGATGAGGCCATTCACATGAATTTGATTTTGGTGGACGACTCTGCACAACGGAGAATCCCACACACTTGGCCAGAAACACCACCCTTGTGGTTTCGATATATATGTGTGTGTGTATGTTTCAGCTTGGTCATCTTCAGCTTGCTAGCAACCGATGATGTTGATTGATTCTTCGTTTTGGACATGTTATTCTTGCTTAGAGAGTGGGATTGACCTCAGCGCAATGTCTTCATTATAAGTCACAGGTGAGTTTTTAAAATGATATCTTGTGATGCTCACACACAGCATTATGGTGGCATTATATATATTTTAATCATTTTCTCATAGGTGGGTATGATATATTAGAATTTTAGAAAAGTCTGAGATGGTGCCCATGGGAATTTCTGAAAATTTGTTTGAATGACCCCCACCTATATATATATATATATATATATATATATATATATATATATATATATATATATGCATGTTTCATTAAATAATATAGACAAGTGTTGTTTATTTATTTTATGTAAATTCTTTTCATATCGTCTGATAAGCTTAATAACATTATCATTAAACAAAGAAAGAAAATCACAATATTGATACATATTTTTTAACCCTATCTATCATATATTAATCATTTCCCCCTAATCAAGGCAGGAGTATGCACTAGTATGCAAGGGGTTAGAGAGTGAAAGTGTGAGAAAAGACTGAGTATAAGGGGGTTGAGGAAAGGATAAAAAATGAATGGGATTCAAGAAGACAGAAGATAGCGATTGATGTTGCTTAAAATTTTTGAATCTGTTGGAGTAGAAGTGGTGGTTATATTTGACTATTTTGACAGTAAAAGTGTGGGACCTACATGCCAATCTAGTAGCACACTTAAATTCATGTAGTCGGGCACCAGGGGGAAAAAAAGCTCATCAGAGCAGTTGCCATGAAAATATTTGTAGAAATGACAAGTCAGGATCGATTACATAGCAGATCCTTCTTTGGATTTTGTCAAGAACCTTGAGATGAATAGCAGGTGCACCAGACCAGATATGGCAACAGTATTTAGTGCACGGACGAATGGTAGATTTAAATGTATACAATATGTTTCAGCCTGAGCAATTCTGTTGTACTCCAATTCTTCAACAGCAATCAGATTGTTCTTATGAGCTTTTTTCTTTGCTGTGTAGACTTTATGAATTCAAGTGCAGTACTAGATTGGCGTTTAGGTCTCATCATTTTACAATTGAAATGGCTAGATGTAACCGTAAGTTCTATGCTAACAGTTTCTTTTTTTGTACTTCTCTCTTGTGGAACCCTCTTCCAGCTTCTTGCTTTCCAGTCAAGTTTGATCTTCAAAAATTTAAATGCAATATCAATCATTATGTTCTGCCATCTTAATTCCTGTTCTTTTATTGTTCTCTCTCCTTAATAATGTTTTCTTTTTCTCATATTCTTTTACACTCGGTAACTTCCTTGCATCTTAGTGGCTTTATTATCTTGCTTGAGGTAAAATGATTAAAAAAGATTTTATCCAACTAGGAGGCGGAAAATAAACTCTGATGCAATCGTCTGCGGTTTGACAGCATCCAATTATGTTGGCTGGATCATCTTTTGGGGCGCATGTTGTTCTTGCATAGAGTGGGATTGAACCCAGTGCAATGTCTTTATCCACTTTTTTAAAATTTAATTCACCAGCATTGCTTTTTATCATGAGTCAACAACTGAGTCTTGCTGGGGCACCTTGCAATGGTCATACTCAACAATGCAGCAGCCATCGTTAACTGGTGAGCCAGTGTTAAAGCATATTTACAGGTATGGTTTGTAATGAATTTTTCTTTTTTTTAATACCAACATTCACTTAATACAAGGCTTGTGAACCACTCAAAGTAGAGGGGTATGGTTTAAATGATTATGATGCATGAGGTGTTTGATAAGAATGAAAAAAGAGATTTTAGGAAATTAAGGTTATGTGGATAAGGAAGATAATGACTGGATGTTTTCTAAGATGAGGAAAGTTATATTCTGAAAAATGAAGACAAGATGTGTAGCATGAAGTGATTAAAAAAAAAACTCTGGAAAATTACTGAAAATAAATTTGAATTGTTCTGGTTCTTCAAGATTTGTCTCAAATGGGTGGATGCCCTGATTTAATTAAAACTCAGTTAACTTGAACCCACTGTATCTTAAACATACATCTACGAGTTCTATTTATTTACACACCTGTCCTTTAGGTCTGGTCTCTGCTTTCTTCTGTTTTGTGTTCACCCAACCACGGTTTATCAAAACTGTCAAACTGAAAATATATATGAAAAAGTTTAAAGTTAAAAATACTGTAATCATTTTCAGTCACATGTGAAACTAAATCACGTGTTCAAATTGAAAAATGCTACAAACTTTTGCTACAACCAAATATTTTGTAACAACACCTTCTGCTTTTATGTGCTGTGTCCTTTCAGGATGTGGGCGATCATGGTTCTCCACAACTTCCTGTTTATTTGTAGCCCTTAGTAAATTTTGCTATATCTCCTAAATAAAAATTAGCCCTTAGTAAATTTTGCTATATCTCCTAAATAAAAATTAGCCCTTAGTAAATTTTGCTATATCTTCTAAATAAAAATTAGCCCATAGTAAATTTTGCTATATCTCCTAAATAAAAATTAGCCCTTAGTAAATTTTGCTATATCTCCTAGATAAAACCTTAAGGTCACGAATGGTAAGGGAGGCAAATCAGCTTTTGGTAAAAAAATTAATGCAAGTTGACCCCCCTTAGTCATTTTAATAATCTATGCCATCGTTTCTCAACTGATATGCCCAGGCGCATTGATGTACCCTGAAAGGTAGCCAAGTGTGCCCCAAGTTAACAGAAGAGTCATTTATGAATTATTTTTAGATTTAAAAAAAAAAAAAAATTTTTTTTTTTAAATTAGAGACATCAAGCATATGGCTTCAATGTCTAAGTCAAGTTTTTGTAATTTGATATTTAAAACTGGATTCTAAATCCCTTAATATGTAAGGAATGGATAATCCGTTCTCTTGTCTTCTTTAGTGGATTTAAATCAATCATTATCGACTTCTATAAAAAGTAGCACATTCTTCATAAATCCCTAAATGAAAAATGTATCACTAAAACCGCCCAGGAATTTGTTTACCTCAGCAGCAACATCCAGTCAATGGTGAGAGACATCAAAATCTGCAAAGACCAAGCTTGGGATGTCCTTGATGGTCTGAGCACCATCTGGAAGACCTCCCTCTCTGACAATCTTAAGAGAGACTTCTTTAAGGCCACGGTAGAATCTGTCTTGCTCTATGGCTCAACAACATGAGCACTGACAAAACACGAAGAAGCATCACTTAACGGAACATACACAAGGATGTTATGAGGAGCATTGAACATCAGCCGGAAGAAACACCCAACAAAGAAACGCCTGTATGGACACCTTGCTTCTATCTCGGTTTCGCTAAGTGAGAAGAATTCAACTAGCTGGTCACTCCTGGAGAAGTAAGTTAGAACTTGTGAGTGACACCCTCTTAGGGAACCCATTGCGTGGTAAAAGACCGGTTGGAAGACCACAACACACCTACATTGACCAACTTGTAGATGACTCTGGTTGCCATCTGGAGGACCTGTCGATAGCGATAGTTGGAAGAACGGGTCGGGAGAATCTTCTTGTGTGACGCGTTTCATCATCTAGGGCTTCATCAGACAAAACGCGTCACATGAAAACTTTCTCCCACTTTATATATCGTGATCTCATATGTATATATATGTTTACATTGTTGTATTTATTCTAAATATGAATTAATGAGAATATATTATTTACCAAGTTTGAGAGAGAGAGAGAGAAAGAGAGAGAGAAAGAAGGACTGAGGAGGAGAAAGAAAGGGTAGGAGAGATAAAAGGATAGAGTGTGAGGGATACCGATATAAAGAAAGGGGAAAAGGGAAAGATAGAAATTAACGGGGAAGAGAATAGAAAGTAAGGCAGATGAATTAACAAAGTAGGTGACAAGGAGAGTGGGGAGAAATTCATAAAAAAAGAGAGAATAACAGAGAGAGAGAGAGAGAGAGAGAGATTCGGCTAACCGGTCACTCTCGGAGAAGTGAAAACTTGTGAGTGACACTCTCCTATAGAACCCATTGCGTGTTAAAAGGTCACTTGGAAGACCTCATCAGAGCTACATTGATCAACTTGTAGATGACTCTGGATGCCATCTGGAGTACCTGCCAACAGCAATGTCTGACAGGTGGTTGGAAGGAACAAGTCAGGAGAATCTGAGAAGTATTCTTGACCCGATAATGGCGCTAAACCTCTTTGGGAGTATATTTATCAAAAAAAAAAATTGTCAAAATACATCAAGCACAGATTTCACACAAGTATACATAAAGATACAATGTAATTTCTTAAAAATAAATGCTTATTTCAGGAAACTTCTTTATTTTTTTATTTTCAAATTACAGGACAAATTTTTCTTTATTAAAATTTAAATTGTGCCTCAGAATTTTAATTATTCTACAAGTCCACCCTGAAGTGAAAAAGGTTGAGAAAAACTGATTTATACAAATAAAATGAAATTAGCCTGTTTTATGTTTTTTTTTTTCCATTTAGACAAAATTAGTTCCTGAGTAATGCTGGCTACTTCTGCTCATAATCAATAAAATGCTGGCTACTTCTGCTCATAATCAATAAAATGCTGGCTACTTCTGCTCATAATCAATAAAATGCTGGCTACTTCTGCTCATAATCAATAAAATGCTGGCTACTTCTGCTCATAATCAATAAAATACTGAAGAGTTTAAGTTGTGCCAGAAAACAACCATTTTCTAAAATTGGTTACAAAAAAAAGATAAAAAGAAAAAAGATGGTTGAGAAATAAAAGATTAACTTATCAACAAAAATGTACTTACTCTCGATCAGAAAGTTTAAAAGGAGTGACAATATTGAAGCCAATCTTATGTACGGCATCCCTTGTTCGAAAGTTATGAGATTCATCAGCAGCAATATTTGACCTTGGTCCAATCAACATCTCTTGATCGTGATTAAATGTCCCTTTCACTCTCACTCGGCGATATTCAAAATCTTTCAACTCTCCCAAGCTGAAGAAATAAAACAAGATGAAATTTGTTTAATCATTTATACAGTTGAGACAATTGTGGTGGACTACTTAGACAGTATATTACCCCCACTTACAATAGTGTCTAATGTATTTATAAGGATTGGGACACGCCCATTAGTGTTCATAGGTACAGTATATAAAAAATAATAAAGATATTTTTGCTAAGCATAAATTCTGACGTACTAACATTATGCAACATCATTTGCGATTTGTAGAAAAACAATCAATCAGTTTGACCACAGTTGGAATAATAGGGTCATTGTAAAGTCCCCAATGTCTTCAGCAGACTTATATTATGAGTACTGGCATAGAGAGGTAAGATACAGACAATCTGACATAGAGAGATAAGACACAATCGGGTTGACATAGATGGATAGAGAGATACAAACAGACTGAGATAGCTAGAAACAAAATAAAATCTAGTCTAAAAAGACTAGATATTATTCAATGCTTTGAAAGAGGACATTTCCCCCCAAAAAAGTGGAATGGAGAAAAGATCCTTTCAGTTGAGAAGGTTCCATAAAACCTCTTGACAGGTTCACTCTTCAACATTCTTCGAATGCATGTTCCATATAGTAATCTTCACCATTAAACAGGATGCCTTATTTTATGCATTGATTCCAACTTCATCCTGATGATGGGATTTTATCCTAAGGATTCAGAAGGTGTATTTATGGTGTCAGGCAACACACATCACTTTACATGGTAGTCAGGAACCTTTCCTCATATTTATTTCAGAAAACACTTACTTTTCAGGAAGAGGGACAATCTCTGCTGTGGTGCGACTTTCCAGTTCTTTGATCAATCCCAGTTTCCACTCTCGACGTTGGATTTGCCATGTTCCAAGGCCAAATGTTGTGATTGGAATCACCTGTCAAAGACCAAATTTTACCTGTGTAGCCAAAGAAAAAACTACTTAAGTAGACTGGTTCACTCATGAAAAATGCTTTTGGAAATCATTTTTATAGATTATTATTCATTTTTTTTATACTTCTTTTGTGGATTTTTTCAATTTAGAAACTGGGAAGGGGGATCCTGTTCATGATATGGATGCAATGGGCATTTCAATGTGGTGCAATGGTTAGCAAGCTTTTCTTGCTAGATCAATTATGACTGAATAGTGAGTTCAATCCTCATTTGATGCCTCATCCTTTCGGCTTTGTACCACATTTAGAAAAATCACCATAATATTGATGAAATATAAATTCAATCCCTGATTTTTACAGAGTAACTGGACATAATTTTTTTTTATTTATAAATGTCAAGTTTAAAAACAAAAAAAAAAACAACAAAACAAAATTTCTATTTTTCATGAGTGGATCAGTGTACTTTAGACAACGCAAATAAGAAAAACATAGTGAATACTTTTTTGTACATGTATTATTGGTAACTAAACCTGTCCCCCCACCAGGCTTTTTTTGGTGAGAAGTGTGTACTAAACACACTATAGGATTAAAAACAAGAACTGTTAAATTTAACTATCATTGACACATCGGTCATAGTGTAATTAATAATAATGGCAAAAATTTAAATGTAAAATGACTATCTGTCTATATTTCTGAGATAAGGTGTTATGTACACTATTTTCATTATTCAGACTATTGTCCTCATCTTTGTTGCCATATTTACCACAAAGTTTCGGCCGTTGTACACTCCAGCCTTCTTCAGGTGGTTGGAATGTCAAACTGAACCCTTTATTTCGCTTGCTGGAGTAGACTGTTCTAGTTCCATGTGCCATGTCTAATGGATGTCAGTTATCTCCTGTTAATTCCCCTCTCCAAGTTCTCCACTGCCTTAACCAGGCATTGAACTCACACTCTTTGGGTCCTGTCACTGGATCTAATGCCTTTATCCACTGTGCCATGTGTCCTTGAGGACATCTGTGTATGAATTTCTGGGTATTATAAACCTAATGTCTTCAGCAACCATTTTTACCAGTGCTCATATTGCAATTTTTGCTGTTATCATTGCATGTTTTTTACCAGAGCTCATATTGCAATTTTTTCCTTGTTATTATCGCTTTTCTCTGGCACTCCTTATTGCTGGTTCCCATATTGTATTCATTTCTATGCTTGGTCGGCTCAGGAGATTTTTGTGGCCTAGCATATGTGCTGATTCCTTAAATTTACGAATTTTCCAATGATGTTCTTTGTCTATGATTTCAACCTGATCCCACAGAGGGCAGTGATTTCCCTTTTCTCTCCATATGCGGTCAGCCACACCTGATTTTTCCACTTCCCCTTGTGTTACAGCTTTCTGGTGTTCTTGAAGCCTTACCTTAAGGGGGCGACCTGTCTCCCCTTTATATTTCTTTCTGCAGAAAAACATGCAATGATAACAACAAAAATTGCAACACGCGCACTGGTAAAAAAATGATTGCTGAAGATATTAGGTTTATAATACCCAGAAATTCATACACAGATGTCCTCAAGGAAACATGGCACAGTGGATAAAGGCGTTAGTTAGATACAGTGACAGGATCCAAAGAGTGGTTAAGGCAGTGTAGAAATTGGAGAGGGGAATTAACAGGAGATAACTGATATCCATTAGACATGGCACGTGGAACTAGAACAGTTTAGCTCAGTGAGCGAAATAAAGAGTTCAGTTCGACATTCCAACCACCTGAAGAAGGCCGGAGTGTACAATGGCTGAAACGTTGTGATAAATATAGCAACAAAGATGAGGACAATAGTCCGAATATTGTAAATAGTGTAAAATGACTAATTTTAAAATGGTAATGGTGAAATTATCCACTTCTAGAAAGGAAACACTTGGCATTCATTGACTGAACAGTTGCTTGAAAATGATATTCTTTTTCTTGAAGAAGTCTTATAGTTACATCTAGCAATTTTACTAATGAAATTCCTAAATATAACCATAAAGTCTATACTAACAGTTTCTTTTCTTTTGCTTCTCACCTATGGAACTCTCTTCAGCTTCTTGTTTTTCTGTCAATTACAAACCTTTGAAAAACTAAAATGCAAAATTATCTTATGTCTCCTTCAATTCCTGTCAACTATACTCAATAAGAGTTTATCAATTTCTTACACTCTCAGTAACTGCTTGCATCTTAGTGGCTTTATTTCCTTGCTTTGTGTGAAATGATTAAAATAAAAAAAAAAAAAATTTCACAAGTCCCTTGTTAGAACTCTTTCTCATATTGATGGGATTCACAGGTAGAAAAGAAGGAAGCACTCAGAGAAGAAGGAAGAAACTTGTCACTTTCTCTAATGGTGGTAGGATGTGATACAATGAATGATGTCGTACGTACAGGCCAA
Organism: Acanthosepion esculentum; assembly: GCA_964036315.1. Classification (NCBI taxonomy): domain Eukaryota; kingdom Metazoa; phylum Mollusca; class Cephalopoda; order Sepiida; family Sepiidae; genus Acanthosepion; species Acanthosepion esculentum. The sequence continues at coordinate 24,875,891 of OZ038503.1, read as the reverse complement.
GGACAAAATTTGCCCTATTCCTGCGACCTCCAACCCAGTCCTATTATTTATGTAATTAATAATTTTAGTGATACTCAGCATTCAAGAACTGATGGAAGATTACTGAAAGAATTGGAGTGGGTTAGTAGATTTTAGGACATAACCCATGTCAGTTTTTTTCCTGTTAAAATCTGTCTTTTATTAGACTTTAATCCATATGTAAACATTGGTCAGCTTCATGCCCGAGCCTGGAGGTAAACATTGGCTGGCTTCGTACCCAAACCTGTAGGTAAACATTGGCTGGCTTCGTACCCAAACCTGTAGGTAAACATTGGCTGGTTTTGTGCCCAAACCTGTAGGTAAACATCAGTCGGCTTCAAACTCAAGATTGTGGGTAAACATCGGTCAGCTTTGTGCCCAATCCTGTGGGAAAACATGTCATCTTCATGCCCGTGACTGTGAGTAAACATTAGTCAGCTTCATGTCCGATACAGTAGGTAAACACCGACCAGCTTCATGCTCAAGCCTGTAGGTAAGCATCAGCTGGCTTTGTGCCCAAATCTGTAGGTAAATATTGGCTGGCTTTATACCCGAGCCTGTGGGTAAACATCGGTTGGCTTCATACTCAAGCCTGTAAGTAAACATTTGTTGGCTTCATGCCCAGCCTGTGGGTAAACATTGGTTGGCTTTGTGCCTGAGTCTGTAGGTAAACATCTATTGGCTTCATGCCCAGCTGTGGGTAAACATTGGTTGGCTTCATACCCAGCCTGTGGGAAAGCATTGGTTGGTTTCATACCCAGCCTGTGGGAAAGCATTGGTTGGTTTCTTACCCGAGCCTGTAGGTAAACATTGCTTGGCTTTATATCCGAGCTTGTAGGTAAACATCGGTCAACTTTGTGCCCATGTCTGTGGGTAAACATTGGTCAGCTTCATGCCCAGCCCGTAGGTAAACATTAATCAGATTTATGCTTGAGTCTGTAGCTAACTACTGATTAGATTTATACTAGAGTCTATAGGTAAACATTTATACTAGAGTCTATAGGTAAACATTTATACTAGAGTCTATAGGTAAACATTTATACTAGAGTCTATAGGTAAACATTTATACTAGAGTCTATAGGTAAACATTGGTTCGATTTATGCTTTGTAGTAAAACTAAAAAAAAAAAGAAGCTTTCCTCCACATACACAAGAGAGTGAAGGGTTACCCTACAAGCATAATGAAATAAGAAAAAACAAAAAACAAACAAACAAATCACTTTTTTGGTTATCTAATATGAAAATATTATTCCAATAAATTTGATGATGTTAATTACTTACAAGCAAGAAGTATCCTGATGAAGTCTTCATTTTCTTAGTAACAAATGGTTTTGTCCGGGGTCCTGTTTTGGAAATATTTGTCACAGCCATTCGGATATTTATTCCCTGAAACTGGTTTTAATTTTTAGGAATCAATTTGTTGTTCATAATATACTGAAGCAAGATAACATAAATAAAATAAAACAAAAAACATAAAGAGGACATATAATGAATTCAAGTGAATAAAACTTGAAACCATGTTAAAGTTTTAACATGGTTTAAAGAGGATTGGAAAACGCCCTAAAATTGCACTACAAACAACATGTATGCATTTTTATATGAGACTGCTAGATCATGGTTGATAGCTGAAAATAGCATATTCAAAAAGTTTTATTAGTCCAAAAATGATTTTAATATATCAATCAAGTCTTAATGAATTTATAATACGGTTTCAACAAACAAGACTCACATTAAAAAAAGCAGCCTATTAAAATGCAAACATTTTATCCTTCAATTATTACTGTGCAGGGTTTGAATATGTGGCCGAGTGATTAGAAGTTACAAGTCATCATGACCGAGGGTTTGAAAGTACTGGCCTTGTTCAGACTGTTAATCATGCCAGATAATGCGCTCTCTTTCAGAAACTGTAACTAAGGTCTGCTCAGCATAGTTACAGTATAAACAACAGATGGGTATTAAACAAACAAAAATGTATCTGAGCAGGCAAACTTGGATATAAGCAGACATAATTATTTGAATAGGGATTCCAAACTAATTTTTTTATATTCAATATATCGAAAAACTTTTCAGGTAGGTGTATAGAACTTGACAAAACAATAAAAATCGGTACCAAATTTATCCTGCTAGTTCAATTAGCAACAGAGTTATGACCATTCAAAGTTCATTGGATTTTCCATCTTGAGAAAGAAGCCCATTTTAACAGTGTATATGTGAAGATGCAGGCCTTCAAACAAGTGAAAAATCATTATAAATGCAATGTCATTAAGTCATAAAAGAATGATAATACCAATGGAATTATAAATTATTAGATATAAGCAGACATAATTATTTGAATAGGTATCCCAGACTATTTTTTTTATTTTCAATATATCGAAAAGCTTTTCATGTAGGTGTATAGAACTTGACAAAACAATAAAAAACGGTACCAAATTCATCCATAAAAGAATGATAATACCAATGGAATTATAAATTATTAGATATGACCTGCCTAAACGTGTGTGTGTGGGGGGTGGATCACAGTCCATCCTAAAAAGAGTGCAAAAATAACACAGGAAGGCAACTTTGACCATTCATATAAATTTCAATTCTACAGTTATGTCATTGAAACTTTCATATAATCTTGGAGATTAATTTTTTTCACAGGTGTACATCAGTAAAATTCTTATTTCACCACTAGCATAATATTTGTACAAATTACAAGTGATTTTATTTGTTTACTGAAAAGAAAATGAAATTTATTCTGGCATATTTGAAGTTTTGAAACTTAATTAATTTTTTTTCAGTATCTGTCTATGTTTATTATGCACGCTATTTACATTATTCAGACTATTGTCCTCATCTTTGTCGCCTTATTTATTACAACGTTTCGGCCGTTGTACGCTCTGGCCTTCTTCAGGTGGTGGGAATATCGAACTGAACCCTTTATTTCGCTCACTGGGGTAGACTGTTCTAGTTCCACATGCCATGTTTAATGGATGTCAGTTATCAGTTATCTCCTGTTAATTCCCCTCTCCAAGTTCTCCACTGCCTTAACCGCGTATGGAACTCACACTCTTAGTTAGATCCAGTGACAGGACCAAAACGTTGTAATAAATATGGCGACAAAGACAAGGACAATAGTCCGAATAATGTAAATAATGTCATTTTTTTTCATAATGGTATTTAATTTCAATTTTTTAAAATAAAACTTTTTGTTTTCATTTTCATCTATTCTACAACAACCGGAACAAACACTCCAGACAATATTCAAGTAAATTAAGAATTAAATGATGCATATCATATTTTAAATGGGATGTTTGTAAACCCCACAGTACTAATGCAGTGAAAATGCTCCATTGTACTAACAGGGGATTTAAAAACAATAATGTTTTATCTTTCAATTCAATTTGGCTTTAACTTTATACATTTTATCAAATACCATTCACATACACGTGGTGTAATGGATTGTGGCTCAGAAGGAGAAATCAGAGAATCGAGTTCAAATTCCAGTTGAGTACATGCATTCACTTACACACAAATAACCATCTATATCTCTGAGATGAGGTATTATGATTACATTATTTGGACCCAGTGGATAAAGATGTTGGTTAGATCTAGTAACTAGACCCAAAGAGTTATGAGTTCAATACCAGGCCACAACAGTGGTGAACTAAAAACTTAGAGAGCTGAGTTAAAGGGGAATAACTGAGACATCCATAAGAGGCATGGTACGTGGAACTATAACAATCTACCCTGGTCAGAGCCCTTGCTGGATGTAGTTTATCGTCTTACCTAGGACACCTTGTAGCTTGGAATCCTAAATTAACACAGTGGCTGGTTATTGTTATAGGAACACATTTTGGTTGATGCACAAGTCCTGCAACCCATTAGGGTTATAGCGGCATCACATGTACTGTGGCCATAAGTGAGTCTTGGGGAAAGTAACCTGACAGAGTCCATCCATCTTTAGGTTGGTTTTTATTGAGAGTTTTCCTGCTCTGTTATTAGAACTATAGACAGAAGAAAAATAGACGGATTCATATTCCCAAGGATATTTGTGAAAAAAAAAACTGAACATAACAAACTTAGTTGGAATTTGAACTCGAATTGCTGATTTCTTTTTCTGAGCTGCTGAGAATAATTTGGGACGTTAATTAACAGTGTGTTGAAAAATGAAAAGAAGAAATGTTCTCGGTCTAAGGAGGGATTAGGTAATATAGTCTTGAAAGTGAATAAGGCCGAGAACTTTTCTGCAATCCTTCATCTGAATTTAAAACCACGTCACTTACTCATCAAGAATAAGTTTTATTCTTAAAAGTATTTTCCAGCAGTTTTGGTAAGGTTGAAGAAACCAAGAAAACATTTAAAATAATAAATAGAAAATTTTTTTTTTTTTGACTAATTCTAACAAAAAAAAAAAAAAAAAAAAAACGAAATCAGCGAAAGGAGATCGATTTCTGATCGTTCTAAGTCTGTTGGGTTTTTACTTCGTAAAATAGGAAAGGCATGGAATCTATTTCCCTACCACAAACAGTAGGTTATGGGTGCATTTAGCTTTGGGTAGCAGACAGTCTAGGCGATGAACTACTCTGAACTCCAAAAAAAAACCGTGGAGAAGGCAACATGAAACCACTCCACTATTTTCCCCAAGACATCTTGCCATGGCAATTCATAAAAAAGAAACGAAAGCTACGCTTTGAAAGGACATGACATCTTTTAAAAATAGAATTCTAGATTCAAGACTACGCAGATTTCAACATTTTTAATAATTTTTTAGAAACTAAAATATAGAAGAAACAGACTGAAAAAAAACCCATCGAAGTTTATTTTAATAATTGAAATGAAACTAGGATGAACGATGAGCCTGGCTGTTTGTTTTTAAAATTAAAAAAACAATATTCATTTCCTATTTTCAATGTGGGAATGGTAGGATTTTATTCTCTAAGAAATGAATAGCTAAAAAACAGATGATTTTTTTTACTTAAAGAAAAAAAGAAGTCATTATCAATGCTGAACCTTGTTTGCCTTTGACCTCTAAATTTTAAATCATAACTCTCTTCTTGTTAATCAAAACAGTTCAGAAACATTTTGCGATAGGAGCAATGATAAGAAAATTAACAAAGTTAAAGTTTTTATTTTATGACACTACTTTATTTGTCAAAATTAACATAAAAAGAAAATAACATCGTGTTTTAGTTTTACTTTTAATAATTGACGTCGTAAAGTTCATGTGGATTTTTCTTCTTTGTAGAAGAAAATGATCGTTAAAAAATAATCCAAATTTATCTGAAGATATAAATAAATATATATTAATAGTTTTTTTTAGTAATATTTAAGTAAAAAGTAAGGATTATTTTTGTTACCTGACGGAACAGTAAACGGGAGCACCTACTCCAGAGAATCATGTTGACATGAAACGGGACCCAAAATAAATAAACAAGGGAAATAATAAATGAAAGTTTTTATGAACTTTAAGATTGCTTCCCTTCTTTCAAGCAATGTCGAACTTGAAATTCAATTTCATTGGATACGAATTTAATTATCCACAATTAATTAATTAAAATATGATTATTTATATTTGTTTTATTCCTAAAAAAAATATTTTAAAAAGATCTTTCTAAGATATCAAATAGCAATTCTATTTGATCTTAAACAAGATTTAATAAACTAAACACAGCCTTAATTAAAAAAAAAATCATTTTCAGCATTTCCATTTGGGATTTTTTTTACCATATATTTCCTGACATGCGATTCAGGCTCCGTTTTGGGATCTGCAATGTAAATTAACAATAATCAATTTCCAGGGAACCTTTTTCACATTGTATTAAAAAGGGAAGGGTGAGGTTTGTGTGTGTGTGTGTGGTCATAACCAAAAAAGGAAATGCTGAAGGACCTGTATGGACATACTACTGAGACTCGCTTAATTGGGGCCTTGTGCTAAACTTAAAACAAAGGTGAGATAAATATTCACCTTCGTCGAGGATGCAGCCCATGTTTGACACTTGATATGTCATTAATTACTATCACCTTAGTTCTTATCACCCATTACATGGGCGGTAATGATCCTTCACCTCTTCCTTTCTTTTTGCTGCTCTCCTAAGCAATGTGTACGATCCCCTTTCTTTGTGGGACTACTACTTAGACTGTCCACACTTAAAAAATAAAGAAAATATATATTTTTTTAAATAAGTTTCTTTGATTAACATTCTTAGACCATCCTTAGGTCATGGCACTTAGAAAAATATTGATTTAAAAAGGGATTCCTGCTTATAATACCGATACCGTTTAAAATCGACCCCTGACTTTTAGAAAGTTATTAGCTTTTTACAGAGATGTTTTGCATACGAAAACAAACTTTTTAGGTGATGTTCTCTTAGTTAAATAAAGAACACACAGATATTCATTTTTTTTGACTTAATGAAAGAATAAAAATATTTAAATTAATAAAATTAAATTATGCATCTATAATTTATTTTATGTACTTAATTTATTAATTAAGATAAAATATTATTTATTATATTATTAACGTAACGAATTAACCTCAAATGTTTGTGCATGTTCTTCCGAAAAAAACTAACAAAAACTTTTTAAAAAAATGTTAAAAAATTCAGAAAATTAAAAAAAATAATTCAAATGATCAAATTATTAGCACATTTTATTGTAAATAACAACGCCTATCCAATAACTCTGTAAAAGGTCAGGGATCGATATCACCATTCTAAATCGATAACAAATATTTTTTCGATTCTCACAAGTGTTGTGGCCTCAGGAAGAAAAAATGCTAATCTACAAAAAAATTAACCCTCCCACCATTTAAAAAAATTTTTTTTTAATGTATTTCTCTCTCTTTTATTTTTGTTGTCTCCAGTTGCACAGGAAGAAAAAATCACAAGAAAAAAAAGTAGAGAATAAAAAATTATTTTTGTTGGATCGGAAATGTAGGAAAGAAAACTTTCTTTCTTAGTTTGAAAAACGACACAAAATCTCTTAGTTTTATTTTTATGCATTTTACTTTTAGTAATGATATCAATATAACCATTTTAAAAAAATTAAAAACTATTACTAAATAAAAATAAGAATATAATTTTAAATAAGATTTTTTTTTTATCAACATTTTAACTGGGATGTTGACTCACAAAGATAAAAGAAAAATAGTGTAACCTTCGGCCTGCAGGACAAATTTTCGAGATTTATTTCGGAAAAAAAGAACGTTTTTGACTCTGGAAAATAGAGTAGCATTGTGATATTTTTAAATTTTAAAGTTATTATTGTCCCCAAAGCTTATAGACACTAAAAAATACGCCTTCTTATCCTTTACAGCTGAAAGAAATTGAAGATGACGTTCATTATGTAACATTTTTAAAAAGCAGTGGTGCAGTCAAAAGCAGATTGAAATTACAAGAAGACATAGTTCGATTCCAACAAAGAATTCTCTATAAAATTTTAAGTTGATATGATAAGCTGGACACTAAGAGAATGATGGCTGAACAATTAAGTACACAGACCACATTTCAGTTCATTCCTTACTAAACTTAGTAAATATCTAAAGATATTATATACTTAAACGAATTTCTCGTAATTTCACTCAGAAACTGGAATTAAATTTGAAATATCTCAGAAAATCACTGCTTTTCGTTATGTCCTCAACATATAAATTTTTTACCGCACATAAATTTGATTGGTGATTTTCTCATCCCTCACCGCAAAAGGGAGATAAATCAGAACGTCTTTTATTTTAATCTCTCATCTAAAAGACAAAAATGGCGGAAGGTCTACAAAAAAGGCTGCAAAATGAAGTGGCACGGTATCAAGCCGTACAAAAAGGTAATTCTTAATTGCTTCAAGGAAAACGTTATGCAATGAACGTTTCATGGCGGAGCTGGGAGAAAAGTGACTTGTTCTGCTCAAGGCTTAACATTTTTATATGTGTCTCCATTTTTTTATGACAATGTCGTCAGCTTCATTTTTCCCATTTCTCATGTTACATCAAATTCGGTTTCTTTATGGAATTTAATGTATTTATTAAGGTACCATATTTTTTGGCATCGAAGACTTTTTTTCTTGCTAAAATAAACATTGAACATTTATTCTGCATTTTCAAGCTTATGCTTTAACTATATACCGAGTGGAAGCGCTTTTACCGTAATTTTGAACATAACCCCAGACTGAACTGTATAAACGACATTTTAGTATAATCAATAAGGTAATAATGATGGAAAAATGTCTATTTATTCGGCAGTATCAGATCGGTACGATAATCAATAATTTGCGTGTAATTGTGGGGTGCCATTTCTGGACATGATAATTATTTAAAATTTTATATCAGATGTTTGTGTATCAGTTTTTGACTCTTTCTTTACTTTCCACGTTTTGATACGTTTTTCGTCAAAGTAAAAACCGTAAAACGTGCTTCAAATCAGAAAAAATCGAACACTTTAACAGAATACTGACGTCCGCCATTTGCTAAAATTCCATAAATTTCATACGACGACAATTTTAAACACGGACTTTCCTTAACTCTTCCTCAGCACATTTTTGTCGTATTTTTTTCTATCATGGCGTTTTCAAATACAAGACATACCTATTCCATTGGTTTCAAATTACAAGTTGTTCAGTACGCTAAGCAACATGGGAATAGGGCTGCAGAAAGACATTTTGGACCACCACCAACGGAAAAAATGATCCGATATTGGCGGAAACAAGAGGAAATGTTGAAGCCCGCATCAAGAATGAAATGCAACCTGCATGTATCTCCACCGAAGTGGGTGAACCTGGAAAAAGAAATGAAGAATTGGATAGTTGAAGAGAGAAGTTTGGGTCGGATGCTGTCAACAAAAGCTATAATTAATGAAGCGAAAAGGAGAGCAGCAGAACAAGGAATGGATGATTTTCAAGGCACCTCAAGTTGGTGTTATCGGTTTTTGAACAGGCAAGGCTTGTCAGTGAGAACGAAAAGAAGAGCTGTGCAAAAAATGTCTAATGATTACGAAAAGAAGATGATTGATTTTCGTGAATTCATTGTCAATGCAAGAAAAGAAACTGCCTATGAACTGGGTCAGATTGGAAATATGGATGAAGTTCCAATAACATTTGATGTGCTCTCAAATCAAACAGGCGTCAAATGCTCAAACATGGCAACTGTTAAGATGTCAGGGCATGAAAAAAGCCATTATACAGCCGTACTTTCGTGTTGTGCTGATGGTACAAAACTTCCACCATTATTGATTTTCCGAAGAAAATTGTTGCCTAAAGACAAAATTCCAAGAGGAATTTTTATTCACATCCACCCCAAGGGATGGATAGATGAAGAGGGAGTCAAGATATGGTTTGATAAAGTGTGGTCACGGTGTCCTGGTGTTGTTCTTAATAAACCATCCTTACTTATGTGGGATGAATTTCATGCCCATAAAACAGAAGCAACAAAAGAAAGGGCACAAATACTGAAAACAAAACTGGCAATAATCCCCAATTGTTTAACCTGCCACCTGCAACCACTGGATATGTCCATTAACAGAATTTTTAAGGCATTTTTGGAAGAAGAATGGCATCAATGGTTGCAGACAACAGAGCATGATGTTACACCAAGAGGCTGTTTGAAAAAGCCGACAGTTGCTCAGGTGTGCGGGTGGGTTGTCAAATCATGGAATGCCATAAAGACAGAAATGGTGATAAACTCTTTTAAAAAATGTGGCCTTTGTAATGCTTTAGATGGAACACAGGATGTTGTTCTATTGGAAGATAGTGACACTTCGGACAGTGCCAATGCCTCCGATGCTGTCAGCGATGGCGACGGTGAATTTTCAGATGATGGCGTGAATGGTAACATTGATTGAAATGGTCATTTATTTTGTTTTTTCCCTTTTTTGTATTGTTATTTTATCAGGATGTGTGTTGTGGTATAATGGATATCAATTCGGGACGAGAATTCCGAAAAGCGAGTTTCTAGTCTGGTTCATTACATTCGCTTACGTACTAAAACCTTTAAGAAACGTATGAATCCATCTCTTCTCCCCGCACGTATGGGTTGAATATCAGTGCAGACTGGGTCCTATAGCCTCTGTTGGCAACCAGTCTCACAAAAAGAAATGGCAACAGTGTGAAAATCTCTGCCAACTCAGTCATGACTTAAAAGAGGCATGATTACTTGTGTGTATCATGTATGGCACTTAACTGATTGTGTTATTTTAATCACTATTTACAAAGTCATGTAGTATTTTTAACATTAACAACCCTCTATATTTGTCCTTCGATATTTTTAATATTTGCCTATTGGGTTGTGTGTGGGTTTTTTTTTTTTGTTTCAGCCCTCTAATATGGTCGCATAGGAGGCATGGTGGAGTAATGGGTAGCAGCTCGGATTGAGGAATCGGAGGGGCCAAGTTCAAATTCCAGTCGAATCCATTACATTCACTTACGTGCTAATACCCTTGGGAAAGGTGTGAATCCTCTTCTTCTCCCTCCAGCTATGGGTAAATAGCAAGACAGACCAGGTTCTATAGCCTTGGATGGCAACTGGTCTACTGTAGAAAAAAATGGCAACCTACTGCGGGGAAAAAATCTGCCTCGTCAGTCATGTATCGAAAGATGCATACTTAGGCAATCATGTATCACGCATGGCACATAACTGATTGATATTCACTTATGTGCTAATATCCTTGGAAAAGGTATGCATCCTCTTCTTCCCCCAGCTATGGGTAAATAGCAGGACAGACCAGGTTCTATAGCCTTTGATGGCAACTGGTCTACTGCAGAAAGAAATGGCAACCTACTGTGGGAAAAAAATCTGCCTCGTCAGTCATGTATCGAAAGATACATGATCACCTAAGTGTGTACCACGCATGGCACATAACTGATTGAATATGGTCACATACCTAATTTAAAAAGATATATTTTCCCCTAAAATTTGGTTAGAGAAATTAGTGAAGATGTCCCAGAATAGGAGGTGAAGGCTTATGCATTGTACTGCAAGTTCTTCAAATGACTTTTGGTTTAGAATTCAGAATCATCCTTCTGAAAGATTGGTTGCCCTACTATTTAACCCATAGCTAAGGGTATTTGCATATAAGTGAATGTAACAAACTTGACTGGAATTTGAACTTTGCTAAACAAGTTGTTTTTCTGAGCTGTTATCCATTACACCACATTATATATATATATATATATATATATATATATATATATATATAAAATAAAGAGAGAGAGAGTTAAAGATGACTGACAAGGTACTGCAATTAAGCTTTTTATTTAATTGTTCTTGTATTTGTACAAGACAACTCATGTTACACCTCTCTGACCATAGCTCAATTAGGACTCATTTAAACATGCACGCAAAACTACCAAACTCCATCTGCAACATACTACTAGAAAATTCAAGTATAATAGCCTAATCTACATGTGAAGATAATGGAAGCACTAATAATAAAAAAGGAATAGCCAACACTCAATAATATTAACTATGAACACGGCCACAACATGTTGACCGTGTTTAGAAAATAAAACATTCCTATAACTTCAGACACATCCATAAAAAATATTGTCTTTGATAGTGGCTAAAAGAATAACCAAAAGTGCTCGGATATGCATAACTTTCGGACACTTTGTGTCCAGAAAAGAAAACGCTTGTACAAACACAAGAAAAATTAAATACAAAGCTTAATCACAATACCTTGTCCAAATACACAAAATATATATAAAAACAAACAAAAGGGACTACTGTTGGAACAATATAATCTCATTCAAAATGTTTGGCTTTGGTGCCAAGAAATATGGTATTTAATTCATGTTATTACCACTACAACAATTCCATTTAATAAAGGAAACAGTTAAAACAAAAATAAAATGGCTATGATTCATGTTTTAATACTTTATGCTTCTTACGATAATTCAAACTAATACATAACTCTTTTTCAATATTTTTAGTTTCATTTCATCAATTTTTATTGAAAACTGTTTTTTTAAACTTTGTGTGTGTGTATATAGATATATATTTATCTTATGCATTGTTACATTACAACATGCATATATCCATTACAAAATTGTACATGTTAGTTTCAACGTCAAAAGGGAAACCTTTTTAGACATCTCATCAGGTGGGGAATTATGGTGTTACTAAAAAAAATTTTATTCAGAAGTACAGTTATCGAAGCAAATATCCTCCACTTCCGTTCTTTGTAAATTTTCATAAAATGTCTTCTAGAATTTACATGTAGAGATGGAAGGGAATTGTACAAACACAAGAAAATTAAGTTAATTAAGAAAATTAAATTTGTATTAAGTAATCATGGGTGGACGTAAAAGAAGGGAACATGAAAAAAAGGGGAAGGGAAAAGAAATAAAGAGGATGAGGTGATAAGCATTAAGAGGAGATAAAATCTGGCCATAGAATTTTGTTAGAATGTAGAATTTGGACTTCAATGGTCTCCTAGGTTGGTTAGGTAGGGGTTTCAAGTAATAAAAAATAATAATTTGCAGCTAGAAACACTTACGGCTCTACTTTATGTATTGAGCACTATTTTTAAATTAATGTTTTGAATGCTGTAATCCTACTGTTTGTTCTCCTACAATTTGAGATATATATATATATATATATATATATATATATATATATATATATATATATATGATTTATTTGAAATAATTTCAAATAAATTATATTTGCTGTAACCTGTATTGAGCACTCTTTTAAGAATAGTATTTTTTGTTATTGGAATTTATTCCGTATACACCGATTGTATGGATGGAGATATATATGTGGCTAAAATCCACAGACGGACTGTTTCACAGCTCATCAGTCTGGCTAGACATCCTATTGCTTGAAGCCAGGATTGAAACTCAACTGATTTAGCATCAGTCAGAGACTCTACCCCTATGCTATTGGCGCATGACAGAGTAAGGGAATCTGTTTAACTTATTATATATGTGATGTATATAAATGCTAGACCAGCAGCCAGAGCACTCAATTTTGATGAAGAGCTATGCATTAAGCAGGAGCAGCAGCTTTTAAAAATTCCCTTTCTCCATAGTGCTCAATCGACATATGAGAGCATAGTCATATATATATATATATATATATATATATAGGATTAATGTGAGTAAAAGTTTGTCACTTAGCTGGTTGATTGATGTTAACTTCAGCACTTCAACTCCACAGTTTCGTGAGTGGACATGTTTGTTCATTCACTCTTTGTGTATATTTTTTTCTACATGCTACCCAAAATACATAAACGAAACTTCCCAAAAATTAGAATATATGAACTTAAAATTAAGCAACATGATGCACAACCATCCTAATCACAATTTTCACCTGGAAAATTTCTGTTTTAATAAGAGTGAATATAATTTACTTAATTTTGATAAGAGTGAATATAATTTACTTAATTTTGATAAGAGTGAATATAATTTACTTAATTTTGATAAGAGTGAATATAATTTACTTAATTTTAATAAGAGTGAATATAATTTACTTAATTTTAATAAGAGGGAATATAATTTACTTAATTTTGATAAGAGTGAATATAATTTACTTAATTTTGATAAGAGTGAATATAATTTACTTAATTTTGATAAGAGTGAATATAATTTACTTAATTTTGATAAGAGTGAATATAATTTACTTAATTTTGATAAGAGTGAATATAATTTACTTAATTTTAATAAGAGGGAATATAATTTACTTAATTTTAATAAGAGGGAATATAATTTACTTTGACAAAAATGCATCAAAAGTGCTATACTCTTTGTGTCACCTACAATTAATATACAACCAAACTATTTCACTTTATCCCTTGTTCTGATTAAATTAAATTAATACTGAAACAATATGGCTTACTTAAACCTTGTGTGTGTATGGTGGGGGTATAATTTAAAAACAAAGTTGAAATTAGTTAAAATTTAATTTCCATAATAAGTGTTTTGTTCTTGTTTTCTGATGACACTGGTTCATCATCAAATCATTTACTCAAATACCTCCAACATAATGGGAAGACAGTGTAGATACTTCCAAAAAATGCCTAAGGTTTAAAACAAATTTGTAAAAATGCTTATGGTTTAGAATGAAAAATCTTTCTTAAGGGTTTTATTTTCGTTTTAGTTTCAAGCTTATAGATTAAATTTAATATTTCCATTAAGCAAAATATTTTGCTGTATTTCAAAACTAATTTAAGTTGACTGGAACGATTTTTATTTATTTTGAAATTGCTAAAAATTGCTGAATTTAGACATCTGTCATCAAAATGTAATTGTCTTTGTTAAAAAATCTGACAAAAATAAAATATATTTTTCTAAAACTGAAGAAAATTAGCTGATTTGAAGTTTAATTTGATTTGAAACAAATATTAACTTTTAGTTTAAAATATTGCAGAAATGCATTTTTTTTTACACAGAAGTAGGTGTTTTCATTAGCTATTGACAGAAGTTATCAAATTTTTTTTCTACCAGGGACATATCTGTAAAAATTACTTGAGGAATATAAGATGAGCGCCTTTTTTTATATAATTTTTAAAAATTTAAGAAAATATTCTCTGTAATCTAATGTCCTATTGAAGTTTAGTTACTTTAAATTTAGTTATTACTTTTATTTTCTGATAATGTGTATAGACATCCATATTTACAAAAATGTGCTTGTTTATATGCACACTAAAAAAAATTCAACATTTTTCTTAAAATACTGGTGGTTGCTGAATTGTATGCTTTTTGACATAATAAGTAAATATAGTTTTTAATTAATAACAATATCATCTAACCAATATGTCTATATCTCTGAGATGAAGTATTATGATTACTTACACTATTTACATTATTCAGACTGTTATCCTCATCTTCATTGTTATGTTCACCAATATGGCAATGAAGATGAGAATAACACTCTGAATAATGTAAGTAATTATCTAACTAGTACAAATTAATACAGAATTTGGAAAGATTTAAAACTTTATAAATTATTTAAAAAAAATGAAAATAATTCTTGTAAAGATTCATTATTCATTGAAAAAAAAAAATTTTTCTTAAGAGTCCATAATATATCTTATTCATAAAAGCAATTAAAAGCTTTTCTAATTAAATAATGTCTTAGTTTATTTGCGTTTTTTATTTTATGATACAGAATAAATTTTTGGTAACTGGGGGTCCTGTTTTACAAAAAAAAAAATAAATTGATGAATTAATTTCTGCAAGGAGTTCTGCATATAACTAATATAAACATTAAGTGCTACAAAAATTAATTTCTTAAAATTTCATAAAATTAAATAAATGTCAGGGAAACGTAAAAAAAAAAAAAAAAAAAAGTTTTTACCAAGATTTTTAAAAAAATAAAAAAAATATTTCTAAAATACTTTCATTCATTTGTAAATAAGTTCTGAAAGTTTCATTAAAATGGTTATAACTTTGTACTTTATGGTATTATTTTTTACCGTAAACTTTCCACACTTATTGTTGTTACTTATTTAGTTGTATATTTGATATCACCTCCCAACCAAAATTTTATTCATGTTAGCTACACAAAATATATGTGTACAACTATTCTAGTACATGTCGTAGGTATAGTGATTTATGAAGCTTAGCTTAGTTGTGGCTCAAGGCCGAAAATTTGGGGCACTCAATGCAGATCCATTCTTTTTTTTTCTTTAAGAATTTCAAAATCAGTGTGTATTTCAATGCAAAAAGACACTAAAAATTCTTCTACTAATCTTTGGTCCACTGCTGACACAAGAAAAACAAAACTTTTAACCAAAATTTTGAACATTCTAAAAAGGATCAAAAAATATAATTTAATAATGAAAAAATTCTTTGGTCTTTCCTCTTAATAATAACAAAGATATTGATGATAAAATGATTGGAGTATTTTTCCCTCATGTACACACATTTTTTAGCAAATCTGTGGTGATGCCTACAATGGTGTCTTCATTTAGTCTTTTATTATGTGGGAGGTATTTCTGCCACACCTGGTATATTTGTCATTCCATCAGATTACCCATTCCATTTTCATCACCTATTTTTTGTCTACAAAAATGTGTTTGATAATATTTAACTTATTTGCGGGTTGCCAGATTGTGTTGCAAGTAGACAATTGAGTAACATTTGAAAGGCCAACATTACAAAAGTTTTAGATTGACTTTCTTCTTATCACTAACCTAAGTTAGCTCGGGTTACTTTAAAAAAAGAAGCTACAAAAGTCACAAGTATCGAAATTCAAAATATAATAGTGCTCGGCTTTCAAAAAGTAGACGAGTCTGGCAACCATACTTACTTGTTAAATGACTGAGTGCTTAGTGTACAATGGATTGTTTTTGAAGAAGAATCTAAAAATGATCACAGCATTAAAAAATATAAAAGAATAAATGACTGAAAAACTAGTGACAGTCTTCCTTTCTCTGACAAGATCTTTCCTAAGCCAGTTTTTAATTCTTTCAAAACTAACTCACTTTCTCTTCATCTACCCACTTATTTATCTATCTATCTGTGTTGGTAGGATGTATGTACGTGTAAAAAATTTTATTTAGAGATACATTTCACCAAAGAAAAGCTTAGCTTATGCGTTCTCTAGCATTATCAGTTTAACTGAAAGAAGAAAGGCATAACTAAAAAAAATGTGTTTTGCGGATCTCTGATAAGTTGATTGTCTTAATCACAAGCCAGAACAATTAATGTGATTTATGACAACCAACTTACCTCAGAGATCTCAAAAGCACTTTTGGTTTTGTCTTAATTCTCCAGCTAATTGCATCTTTGATTAAACATTTCATGTTTTGTCTCATTTATCTATAATGATTGACTCTTGTGTTGTCTTCAGTGCATGACGGTTCAGCAGCTTAGTCAAACCAACCAATCAGACCATCCATTCATATGGTTTGAATATAGTGATCAAAGCTTGTGCAGAACCAACCACACTTTTCAGGGGGACCAAATACAGAGAATTGGTACCACAAGATCTCCAAATGACTGTTCTCAGGTTTTGAATTAAGAGTTGTTTTTTTTCCTAGACTGGTTGCTAACCAAAGCTAAAGAGCTCAATCTGTACCATTATTTAGCCCATAGTGAGAGGATGGCAGATGGGTGCATACCTATTCTAAGGGTATTTGGGTATACGTGAATGTAATGAACTCAACTGGAATTTGGACTTGGCCCGGCAATTTCTTTTTCCGAGCTGCTATTCATTACACTCCACCACGTAAAGATAATGATAAATAAGAAAATGGCAGTCAATTGCTGAAACTTTCTGACGAGTGGACTGAACAATTACCAAAAGGGTTGTCTATGAAACTCTTGAATTGAGGTCTGGAATATAATATCAGATAAGTGATAAATTTTATCTGTATTAATCATGTCTGTGTGTCCAAAATTTCAGATATAACTAAAATATATCCATAAAAGGACAATATGAATAAAGACAAAACTTATCTTACCCAATGCATTTCATCCTCTGAAGGACCATAACAAGGCAAATTTAACAATTTTATTTTGCAAGACGTATTTAAAAACAAAGTAAAAATGTTAGATTTTCAAAATTTTGAAATTTAAGAGACGCTCATAAATATTCATCAGGTTAACTGAAAAGTTTAGGTGTTAGAACCTAGCTTACGTCATATAGCATCTTCGAAAGGAACTTTTAAATTTACAGATGCTCATAAATATTCATCAGGTTAACTGAAAAGTTTAGGTGTTAGAACCTAGCTTACGTCATATAGCATCTTCGAAAGGAACTTTTAAATTTACAGACGCTCATAAATATTCATCAGGTTAACTGAAAAGTTTAGGTGTTAGAACCTAGCTTACGTCATATAGCATCTTCGAAAGGAACTTTTAAATTTACAGACGCTCATAAATATTCATCAGGTTAACTGAAAAGTTTAGGTGTTAGAACCTAGCTTACGCCATATAGCATCTTCGAAAGGAACTTTTAAATTTAAAGACGCTCATGAATATTCATCAGGTTAACTGAATAGTTTAGGTAAATTATGGAGGATGCTAAGTGACGTAATTTAATGTTTAATAGACAAAAGTGTGTGTGTGTGTGTGTATATATATATATATATATATATATATATATATATATATACACACACACACACAATGGGTATTGGAACAATGTTATCCCACTTAAAATGTCTCTTGCAAACAATGAAGCTGTTATGTTGAAATGATGCATAAAACAAAATAAAAAGCAATTTTTTTCATATTTTATTTAATTTCCCAGAAAGATCAATTCTAAATCTATAATATGTAAAAGAAGCAATTGTAAAAAGAATCATTAGTAATAATTTACTTCCCCTTAATATGAAAAACAGAACAAGCAGATCATTCTCCCTCTATCCACCTCTTGTTCATTCATTAAATGTGAACTAATTTCTGTTTGCATTTTATACTATGATGACACATCATTGTGGTTGTGAGAGCTGGCAAGATCTTGTTATTTTTCCATGCCTTGTTCATCCCAGTTGACTTCTCAAAAGGATCTACAGGACATATTGTCATAACAGATATAGAAACCTTGGGCTTTAAATGTTTAAACAATCACAAAATTACTAATATAAACTCACTCTTTTAAACATGAAATATTTCTTCTGTTGTCCATGTTTTTTTTAAATTATTGGCAACACTTACTAAATGTCAGGTTTATATATTCTAGGGACAAATCTGTGTTGTTATAATTAAACCTGACACTAATATTTAGAAATAATATGAAGTATTTTTTAATACGAAAATTCATTCAATACAAGACACGAGAGTAACTCTAGGTAGAGGGTTAGTGTTAAAACAGTAATGATGAATGTGGAGAAGTTAAGATTATGAAGATAAAGAGGATGGATAACAATGACCCTTGACTTGAAGAGGTTTTTTTAAAAATCAGTATTACCCCATGGAAGGCAGTAAAGCCACTAAGACGCAAGGGGTGTGGAAGAATTAGAAACAGAAACATTAATAACTAGCTTAAAAGGTGGCTTATTGGGCAGCATTTAAGCTAGCTCTTGATTGCACCTTTATCACAATAGGCAGCAAGGAGGAGATGTGATAAGCAACAATAAACTACAGAACTCAAAATTGTTCGCTGCATTTAAGTATTGCGTTAATATTTAAGCTTACCTTTTAAAAGATCAATGATAATTCTTCTGCTACCACTTAATTTAAAGAGAATTTGAGGTATGTAGGTCCTTCCTTTCCGTACAAACAATTATTTCATTTTTATTTCTGTTGTAACCTAGAGAAGGTTATTGAATAGAATAATCAAAGGAAGGTTGGTAATGAACGATAATACTTAGGACAAGAACAATACATATAAGATTTGCTAGCAGCATATAGTAGTAGTCAACTGCTAGAAGCGAGTCAAGTTAATTCCACAATGAATCTCCAACTCTAGACCACGTACAGTATCCACTACTGTATTTATGGGAATGGTGGCATACCCATTATCGTCCAGTATGCTACAATGCTTTCATGGGTGACTTTCACTGGATTCTGCAATTTCGATTATTCACATATTTATTTCAAAAAAATTTGTTGCAAAAAATCACATAAAATAAATCGCAGTAATGAAAACTTGGGAATCCATAATTTCAGTATGGAGGGTCCAGATCCGGCCCGATTCCAAAATGGTATGTTACGTTGGGCTACAGCCTCTCGGAGTAAAGTTGAAAAAGTGTGACACACTGACATTTGCATTTATTATATCGATGAGTAGGAAGAGGAAAGAATAATCAGGAGGACAGTAGATAGCAATTGACATTGCATTTAAATATTTGCAGATTAAAGTTGGCTGGAAAGTATGGAGCCGAACCAGAAAGGAGTTCCACAAGTGAGAAGTGTAAGAAAAGAAACTGTTGGCATAGAATTTATGGTTACATTTAGTCAGCTCAACTGTAAATTAATGAGTCTAGTACAGAGCTTAGATTAAAAAAAAAGTCTAGGTATCGTAGCCAAGAGCTCATCCAAACAATTACCATGAAAATATTTATAGAAAAGGCACAAAGAGTCAACCTTATGGCGGTGGGAAAGTAACTGAAGGCAAGCTGCCAGATCAGGACCAATAATATTGCTGATTCTTCTTTGGATTTTATCAAGGAGCTCAAGGAAAATACCGGGGGCGCCAGACCATATGTAGCAGCAATATTCTAAGCATGGGTGAATGGTACACTTATATATGATAGATTCTTTAGTGATCAGGGAAGTAACCATGCAGGAGTCATTTTGCACAAAGTGTCAGTTCTTAAAAGCGAATTGTTTAAAGCTTAGTAAAAATTGTAATTTTCAAAATTGCTGTATTTATATATTTTAGAAAATATTCCTCATGGGTGGAAATTTAAGAACCCAGAAGGCAAAACCTGAAATTTGAAATTCCTATCAAATGATGCACATTGACGTGAACATTAGCTGCCAAACGGCATTAAATGTGTAACTCTATATTTTAAGTGTAAAAAGAGATGTTGAAATGTTTTTCAAAATGGATGGTTCCAAGAACTGAATTCAATTTTGACACTGGCGTGAAATATGTAAATATCTTGGCTACATGACAAATTGCTTATATACCCTTATTTCCAGGACAAATCGGTAATGAAGAGAGCTTTTTAAGTTGGTTTAAAATATTTTTTTTTTTTTTTTTTTTCTGATAGCTTCAAAGTTTGGATATTTAAATATAAACTCAAGCTCTTGTGTTTTCTTCCTGAAACCTGTTCTTTTATTGTTCTTTCTCCTCACTAATGTTTTCTCATTCCCTTTCAAACCAACAACCAAAGGATTGTTTACAAAGCATATATTTAAAAAAAAATTAAAAATTTTGGCATTAAATAACCAACTGAATTGATATGTTGTTAGAATAAGCAAAACATTTTCTGGAAATATTGCTGCCATATAATCTATATTTATTAACGAGTGTAAATGATAAGAGATTAGCATTACTTTTGTTTATATCTAATAATTGAATCTGTTTTATTAATGCCTGTAATCATCTTTCCCTACCATGTATGTAATACTAATATACTAATAGTATTTTGTTAGGGACTTTTCTGTAGAGAAAATCTTGGGATATTTCTCCACTTTCTAAAAATATATTGATTCCATTGTCTTAATTTTCCTCACTGTGCTTACATCTGTTAATAGTGTGCTATTCATGGATAATAATTGATCCGCAATGCCAGATTTTTTTACATGGTTTTATTATCCTAGCTGTAACCAGAATTTAGTCACACACAAGCTTTGCTTTTGTATAAAAACCAGTTCAGAACAAATTTTGAAATAAAGTTGGGTAGAAATAAATGATAGGCAGGACTTCAGACTAGTTTTTTCCACTATTGTTCCAAAATACAATTTTAATTGTCCCCTCAAAATTTTAAACCACCCCAAAATCAAATTTTTTTTTTTTTTTTAAAACTTTATCATTAATATTTGTCAGTACTAGTAGCATACTAAAAAAAAAAACCAGTTAAAATGTTTAAAAAAAAAAAAAAAATTAAATACAATATCAAATTAGTTATTGTAATTTTTATAATAATTGCAGGTTTTTTAATTTAAATATTTCGGTTAAATCACCTTGAATAATTTTGCACAGAAACGTTTTCATGCTCAGAGTAACTTACTTGCTTTTAGAATAAAGATAAAATTTTAATTACAAGTTTTGTATTCTCCCAACATTTTGCCAACCAGTCATCCCGAACTAAAATTCTGTCATCCCGAACTAAAATTCTGTCATCCCGAACTAAAATTCTGTCATCCCGAACTAAAATTCTGTCATCCCGAACTAAAATTCTGTCATCCCGAACTAAAATTCTGTCATCCCGAACTAAAATTCTGTCATCCCGAACTAAAATTCGGTCATCCCTTTGGATGATGTTAATCACAAAGCAGAACTACTTTTCATGAAGAATTCTATTCTGCAATGATGTTCAGATTTAATAGGAGTGGTGATTATATTTTTGTTTCCTCTATTAAGTGTACATAAATTTGTAAATGACAAAACTACTATTTAAAATTATAAATGTTTTATTTAAAAAAATGCATTATTAAAATATACACCCCCACCGTCTTATATTAATAGCTAGCGTTTAGTTTATAAAATTTGTATGCAAATGTAACAATCATTATGAAACGAAGGTGGTATATTTTACTAATACATTGCAATTTAGAAACCGAACCCAATGTACATCCATACTACTTCTGTCCCATAATAGTTGTTACATTTAGTATATGAAATCTATATGCAAAAGTAACAACTGTTATGGGACAGAGTGTGACTTATTTTGTGTCATTGGAATAATTTGCATGACTGTTTTTGTTTTCCAATTTTCAAAGTTTACATTTATTTTTCTTGTCTTATTTCAGATATGCAGAAGTACATTATGGGGAGGCAGAAACTGAATACTCAATTAAATGAGAACACTATAGTGAAAGGAGTAAGTAAATTGACTTTTGCTACTTATGCTTCTCTTCCTGTATTCTACACTGACATATGGTGGTAAAATGTAGCATCTTGGCGTGTCAGTGTATTACAAAACTTGTCATATGTTTCATTATCAAAAGATATGATAATTTTTATCATTATTTTACACTCTTGAGAGCTTTTGAATAAATTGGATATGTTAAATAATGAAGAGATGAAATAGAAATCACCACAAGGAAGATCTTCTCACTATTCTGCTATACATGAAAGGGAAAGAACGTGTCAGAGGTTTTTGTCAGTAAACACAAAGCATTTATGAACTCTGTTAAAATTACAATGTTTAATCCAATGGTCCCCAACCTTTTCTTGATCATGCCCCACCTAAGCATCTCTAGTACCCTGATACCTCCCAACACATGACATATAATTCTTATTATTCAAAAAGTGAACTCCTATTAACCTATGGATTAAGATTAAAAGGTCATTAACTTAACTTTCCTTAAGAACTCGAGACTGCATCTATGCAATAGTATTATCATTTAATTTTACAATATTTATAAAAATATTGTTACTAATATATATATATATATATACGTAATTACACATGTTCATACATACACACAAATATGGGCACTTTGATGTGGTGTAATGGTTAGCAAACTTGTTTTGCTAAATCAATTATGACTGAATAGTAAGTTCGATCCTCATTGGGTGCTCCAAACTTTCGGCCTTGTACCATATCTAAGCTATGCTTAGTAAATCACCTGAGCACTTTGACATACTATTTTAGTTAGCAAACTTGTCTTGCTAGATCATTTACAACTGAATAGTGAGTTTGATCCTCACTGGGTGCCCCATACTTTTGGCCTTGTACCACATCTAAGCACCTCTAAAATCTTGACATCCCCCCCCCCCCGTGACATATAATTCTTATTATTTGAAAAGTGAACTCCGATTCACGTGGAGTAAGACTAAAAGGGTCATTAACTTTCCTGAAGAACTTGAGACTGCATATATGCAATAGTATTATCATTTAATTTTAGTATTTTACAATATTTATAAAAAATATTACTAATAAAGTGTGTTTCATTAAGACGGATCAAAGTCCGTAGTAAATAAATCAGTGTTATTGGTGAAAATTTATTTCTCTATTGGATCATGTTATTTAAGTCAGGACAATTATGTGTGAAAAATAATATCGCCCAAATGTTTGACAAATCTGAAAGAAAAAGAAAAAAATCATTAGACGCTTAAACTTAATTTGCATTAAAATCAGTTCAATATATTGGAACACCCCTTTATATATATATATATATATATATATATATATATATATATATATATATATATATATATATATAAACATAGTTATACATGTACATACGCACACATAAATATTTTTACCTATGTATACTGTATGTGAGCCAAATGTATTAACTCGTGCACACTCATACTCACACACTAAAAAAAATTCACTGTTGATAACTCATTCTTCAATTGTCCCAGCAGCCCTCTGTGGGGCGTGCACACCTTGTTATAAGCCACGGGTTTAATCTGTTATGCCCTGGTTTTGTTTACTGAATTCATTTACTCTGTATGTGATTTAATAAATAAGTCTGGGCAAAACATGGCTTGTGGGCCACATGTGGCCTACTTAGCTTTCTGAATGACACGCCCAAGTTTGTGAGGGGAAATAATGTTTATGAAAGTTTGGTTTGTTTCATTCACACTTGTCCACTTGCACACCACAGACATAAATGACGAGGGTTTACAGCCACATCACATTGAAACACTGTATGATCACTAAAGTTAAGCAATGTTGAGCCTGTTAAGTACCTAGCTGGGTGGCCATTTGGGAATATGAGGTGCTGTAAGCTTGGATGTGCAGGTGGTGTAAAGGAGAATGGCTCAGAATTGTTAATTGCAGAACAGAGTTCCAGTTTCTGTTGGCTTCATAATATTCACTTGCGCTCAAACACATTTGGGAAAGGTATGAATTCCCCCTCTTCTCCTTCCAGTTATGAGTTAATTAGTAAGATTGCAGCAGGACCTCTGATTAAGAGGTTTTGAGGTGTGTGAAACCACCTCTTAACTGCTGCTGTTCCCAGGCCCACCTTGACTTGAGGTGGTAGCACTTGTTAGGGTCCCAGCTATGGGCGAATAGTTAACCCCACAATCACTACGAAAGTATAGAAATACATTTTTGTAGTAAAAATGCTAGCAGCGCATTTTCATAGTAGAATATGTAATACATTTTTGTAAAAAAAATATTACCAGCAATACATTTTTGGAAAAAAATTACTAATGTTCACCATTAAAGGGCCCATAAGGTGTAACTTAGACAAAGATGAGTTACATGAAAAGGAATTTTTTCCCCATGATATAAATATTTTTGGAAAGCTTTTAGGGTTTTTTGTTTCCTGAAATATTCTAAGTTGATTGTTTGTCTTTAGGAATTGGATTACTTGGAAAAAGAATCCTGTGTCTACAAAATGATTGGCCCAGTTTTGGTGAAGCAAGACTTGGAAGAAGCCAAACAAAATGTGCAGAAAAGAATAGACTATATCAACGGGGAACTGTGAGTATAAAATTGTGTCTTTTCTAAACTTAGAGATTCTTCTCATTCAAACTCTTTTTTTTTTTTTTGCCAAGAATTGCATTCTTTTTTCTGCTTTTGTTGTTAGCAAAACATTTTGGCAGATTTATTCTCTGGCCTTCTTCAGATATACAATCTAAATAGAAAGACTTGGGGTGGGATCCTTTTTCTTGGTACTCTAAATCAAATAATGGCAATACATGAAAATGTTTTTGTGCCAAAAATGCAAAGCAAAAGATGATATTTGTTGCTACATTTCAGTTCTTGTCAACCTGTTTCATTATTACTCAATGTAAGCAGCAGGACATTGAGAAATTAGTGGGATTGGGTTTTTTTTTGGTTTTTAGGTTTTCTTGTAAGAAATGCAGCTTTTCTTTTTAATAAAAATTATGATAAGAAAGATTAGTGTAAGTTGGAAGGGATACAAGTTAACAACCTGATTCACAACGCATATTCTCATGAACACAATCAAATAGGAGACGGGCCCAAAGTGTCCCAAGAGGCGGGCAGTAGAAGATCAGCGGCATTCCAAAAAGGAAGAGAAGATGATCAGTGGCATTCAAAGAGGAGGGGTGAAGAAGAGGAGTGGCATTTGAAAAAGGAGGGGAGAAGAAGATGAGCGGCATTTGAAGGGGGGGGCAGAAGAAGATGAGCGGCATTTGAAAAAGGAGGGGAGAAGACGAGGAGCGGCATTTGAAAAAGGAGGGGAGAAGACGAGGAGCGGCATTTGAAAAAGGAGGGGAGAAGACGAGGAGCGGCATTTGAAAAAAAAGAGGAGAAAGAGATCAGTGACATTCGAAAAAGGGGGAAGAAGAAGACAAAATGAAAATCCAGTATTATAGGTTTCTTTAAAAAAACAAAATAAAACTGGTATTATAGGTTTCTAAAACCAATGCCCTATTACTGATAGTTTTTTACCTTTTAACTGTCCCAAAAGTGGGATGCCAAGCATTAGTGAGTGATGGTTAATGTCTGCTTTCTGGAATCAATTGTTAATTATTTTGTATTTTTCATTAAACTATATATGCTAAATAAAAATCTTATTCTAATCAACAGTTTTTTTTTTTTCTTATTACAGAAAACGACATGAGAGCACAATCAAAGACCTGGAAAAGAAACAGGAAGCTCACCGAGAAAACTTGGGCAAATTGCAACACCAATTCCAACAAGCTCAGGTAAAGGCAGCTGTGAGAGCATAAACAACATCTCTTGCTCAAAATATCATATTTACTTCAATATTTTCCATTATTGTAAAAGTGTTCTTTTTTTTTTTTTTTTTTTTTTAAATTATTCTGTTTCTTTCAGTTGAAGATGATTTGTGTAATTAAAATCTTACTTCTGATTTAAATTGGTGTTTGTTTGCTTCTTTTAAGTTTCTTCTAAGTCGTGATTTTCCAAGCTTAGCTTAGATGTGGCACAAGACCGAAAGTAGGGGGCACCCAGTGAGGATCGAACTCACTACTTAGTTGTAATTGTTCTAGCGAGACAAGCTTGCTAACCATTACACCGCCTCGAGGTGCCCAAGTTTCTTCTCAGTAGATGGGTGATATAAAAGGCAGACGAGTTCACAGTTTATCACCTTACTGTTATCTGGAGTCCAAGTCTAATCATGTTGGTCTAATTGGAATAAGGGATATAGATGCTTTTTAAGTAATAAACACTTCTCTATTGGTTTTTGGCAAGTTGCCTGGAGATATATAAAAGGGCAAATACATTTACAGAAATTCAGATGCAAGGAATATAGAACTATCATTGTTGTGAGGTTTAGCCTAAACATTTGGTTTGATGAGTCTGCTACTATTTCACTCTGTTGGCAGCCATTTTCTGTTTTACATTATTGGTGCAGGTTATGTTGGGATTGGGCAG
This sequence comes from Acanthosepion esculentum, assembly GCA_964036315.1. NCBI lineage: Eukaryota > Metazoa > Mollusca > Cephalopoda > Sepiida > Sepiidae > Acanthosepion > Acanthosepion esculentum. The sequence goes on along the minus strand of OZ038503.1, from coordinate 24,849,070 downwards.
TAAGAAAAGTATCCTCCTCTCTTTCCATATGGAGTTTACACTTAAAGGGGGACAAAGAAATAGATGAACAAGTATTGTGTATAAAACATCACATGCAAATGTCGAAAAGAATTAAAAAAAGAAAAGAAAAATAGGTTGATCCCTGAAAGTCTGGCTCAGAAAGCCAAACTGTTAAATCTTGTACAGCATATCTAGAGAGAGAATCACCATTAACTCTGATATGGTGTCTAAATTTTTGTGATTGCTTGTGTTATTTACGGTCGGACTAATATCCTATTCTTTGTTGTTATTACCACAACCTTCCTGCTGTAGAGGGACCAATTTTCCATTTCAAATTTTAATTTGAAATTCTGTTTCAGGTTTTATGGAATTGCCCCCACCCACGTTTTCAGTATAGATTTCTGTGTTTGCTTCATTATAATACTTAGTGAGAAAGTGTAACAATTTCTAAATGTTATTAAAACAAGAAAATAAAAGGAAAATGAAAAAAATTTACTCGTTGGACTATCCACCCATTGGATAAGTTGCTCCAGCTTGATAGGGTTTCAAACCTCATACTTCAGCCCTTGATCTAACTTAATGAGTTTCTGGGACAACTCTTGTAAAGAATTCTACAATAATAAATAAGAATTAAAGTTGCACCACAGACTACTAAAAGAATTAAAGAAGTGAAATATGCCTTTTTTTTCTTTTTTCTTTTTTTCTTTTTTTTCTTTTTTTTCTTTTATCTTTTTTTCTTTTTTTTCTTTTATCTTTTTTTTTTTTTTTTCTTTTATCTTTTTTTTCTTTTTTTTCTTTTATCTTTTTTTTCTTTTTTCTTTTTTTTCTTTTTTTTCTTTTCTTTTTTCTTTTTTCCTTTTTTCCATTTTTCTTTTTTTCTTTTTTTCTTTTTTTCTTTTTTCTTTTTTCTTTTACTTTTTTCTTTTACTTTTTTCTTTTACTTTTTTCTTTTACTTTTTTCTTTTACTTTTTTCTTTTACTTTTTTCTTTTACTTTTTTCTTTTACTTTTTTCTTTTACTTTTTTCTTTTACTTTTTTCTTTTACTTTTTTCTTTTTTTTTCTTTTTTCTTTTTTTTCTTTTTCTTCTTTTTTCTTTTTTTTCTTCTTTTTTTTTTTTTTTTTTTTTTTTTTTTAAATATCTACAGCTAAAAAAATTTTTTTTTACTGTGTAGCTAATAGGTCATTTTCAAAAAAATTGGTTTTGATTTTTGGGAAAAGGTTTGTGTGAATTTAGTGTAACAAAATGAACTATTTAACTCAAACTGTATGTTGCAGTAAAACAAATGTCATGTCTTTCAAAGATAGTCCTTTTTTTTTTTTTTGTTTCACGCAGCACTTTACAGTTATTTTTTTTTTTTTTTTTTAAAGAATAAAAATTGTCTAACTTTAATTGATACAAGAATAAAACTAATTTAGGTGTGCACGTGCAGGGTTGTCAGGTTAAAAAAAAAAAAGCTAAAGTAGGCAAACAAAAAGTCTAGTTTTAAATTAATTCCCATAAATAGTTTGTTGAAAAATCATAGACAAAAAGCTACATTATCGTTTGGTTACTTTATTGAAATTACTAAATAAAACTTTTTGAAGAAGTCCGATTTGTAAAATTTGGCTTTTTGAAATGGCAAACTGCCCTTAACTTCCATCAGTGTGTGTGATAGGATAAAGAAAGGACAAGACAGATTTTTTACATTTTTTTTATATATATATATATATATATATATATATGAAAACCTGTTGGTATATAATCCAAGTGGATCCTAGTAATAAAATTATTAAAACTGATCCATAAAAAGAGCTCAATGTATTTATTAATACAGAGCAATATAATTAATAAACAATAAAATCCAAAAATTACCTCATATGGGGAATAGCCTATTTTGGCAGACGAAGATATTGGTAGTTGGTCTTATCAACATCAGTGTGGACTGAGTTTGTGTACTATTCCCCATATGAGGTAATTTTGGATTTTATTGTTTAATATATATATATATATATATATAAATTACTTCAAACATTATTATAGTGGACACTTGTATTTGAAACAGACACCCCATTTTTATGAGTATTCAGTGAGTATAACATCTATGAGCCTGAGTATTCGAGAAATCCTAATAAAGAAAATGTGTTCTCTGATAGGTATCGATCTTGCATCCCCCTTTGTAGGTGAAACCACGGTTTGAGCTGACGCGCTTTACCTCTCGGTCACAAAGAGTAAACAAAATACTCTGAGTGAAGAGGATGTTCTTTAAAATTGGAACATAGAGCCTTGCTCAGTTGTAATGTTCAGATATATCATGATGATATGGGCCCTGTGTGTGTAATATCTTATGCCTGACAAACCCATTACTAATAAAATACTAAAGGATAAACGTGTTGAAGTCAAATACAAAAAAATAGGTCATTAATCGTGAGCAGATAAATAAGAAATTTAATAACATATTTTCAGAGTCGAAGTTTCGCAGAAACTAAACACCTCCTCTCGTTAGCTTAAGATAAATCTGTTGAATTTATGAACAACAAATTTTAATCTAAATACATTACATAGAAACATTAATTATTGATGTGAGTGACATTTTACATTTGTTCCCTTTTAAAAACCGTAACTTGACAAAAAACTTAATAAATATAGAAACATTTATGTTTTTTGGGCAGGCAGATAGATGGACACTTGAAAAGTGTACAACTGTACATAAATAGATAGATGAACAGTCTAAATAGATAGATGGATAGATGAAAAGTCTACATAGATATATGAAGAGAGCACATAGATAAATAAATTGTATGATACAAATGGACTCGGATA
>OZ038503.1:24770684-24846069 GCA_964036315.1 Acanthosepion esculentum | reverse complement strand
AACAGAATTATATAAACGGACTCAGATAGATATGAACAGACTGAGATAGATGAACCAACTGAACTTCTACATGAATAGAATGATATAAAAAGGCTCAGATAGAAAGATACATGCATGTTTAATGTCTTCTCTTCCGACTCAGAGTTTCGCAGACAGGAACCCGCTCGTCAGAGAGTTAGATAAATCAATTGAATTCATTAACAGATATCTCATCTATTTCAATGGCATTTTTATAAAACACCTTCAACAAATAGTGTAAAAGTTTCCAACAACCTTGTTTATCAAATATTCGACACATTTAAATAATCGTAATATTCAAAATTACTGATTACATTCTTGAGCATTTATTTAATATTTTTGAACACACACGCATATATATATATATATATATATATATATATATATATATATATATGATGGCCAATCTGTTCAGCATTCACTGACCCAACCTATTGTTTATACTGAAACTATGTTGACTGGACCTTAGTTACAGTTTCTGAGAGAGCAAGCTTAATCAGGCGTGATCAACAGTTTGAACAAGGCTGTTATACTCAAACCCTCGGTTACAATGACTGGTGAATTTGTGCTAGAACAACCATCGATGGCTTCCAAACAGTTCTGTCTACCCAAATTGGTAAATTGGTGTGGTATGTTGCCGCGTGCCGGATCGCCTCCCCAGGCAGATAGCATCAAACATGTCACCTCCCTGACAAGCCGAACCGATCATGGTGTGATTTGAACCCGGGTCAGAAAGCAGCCATTCTAACCACTCTGTCATACACCGATTTTTTATATATATATATATATATATATATATATATATATATATATATATATATATATATAATGAAGGGTTTGGTAATCTGTGTGGATAATTACCAAAGAGGATGTAATCCAGAGAGCTCAATGTAACACCAGAGCAAATATTAATTAAGAAAGAGACAACCTTAAGGTCCCATGACTATAATTTATTTCCCCAGAAAATATATTTTTCCTGGTTCATCAGGTCACACCTCTCTAGTTATAAAGGTAGGTATGTATGTATATATATATATATGTATACACACAAAAAGCAATACGTAAAGTATTGGTATATAGATACAAATAAGCAATGTCTGCTGTTTAAAAAAGTCATTTTAAAAATGAAAAATCTTTAATTTAGTTTTACTTGCAAGCTAGTCGATTAAATTTAATATTTCAAATAGATAAAATATGTTCCTGCATTTCAAACTGGATTTAAATTGATTGGAATCTTTTAAAAATAAAATCTACTTTTATGAAATTCTATTTGAGGAAAATTTAAATTTAAATATGTTTAAATTTAAATATGTATAAATTTAAATTTATATATGTATAAATTTAATTTTATATGTATAGCTGAACCCATGTTAAATAAGGCAATCTCCTTAGCTCCAGAACAAATAAAAATAACCACAAATGAAGTAAAAACCATTAAGAAGTACCGGCAATCACTATTATTTGACAATGAAGACGCTTAGAGAATGAAGGAACATTCTACGTTACAAGGGGAAGTTCGATGGCGCAGAAACCGGAGAGCTTAAATAAATTATACAGGCCTTTATAGAGATGACGGTCTCATAATCCTAAGAAATTGTAACAGACAAAAACCATTAAAAATCATTAAAAAGTATGGGATTCGATATAGACATAGAATCAAACTTAAAATAAGTAGATTTCCTAGACGTCGGACACAACCAAAGAAAATGTACATACACCACCCCCACCCCTCAAAAAGCCAACAAAAACACCCTTTACATGCACACATCTTTCAACCACCCACCAAAAATCATCAAATATATGTATATATATATATTTATATATATATATAATCATCCACAGACAGACTGTTTCGCTGTATCACAGCTCATCACTGCGCCTAGACGTCCGGTTGCCTCCAGCTACAATCGAAACCCTACTGAATTGGCGTCAGTCAGGGATTCTGCCGCTAAGCCGATGGCGCACAGCAGGGACGAAGGTGAATTTAAGCATATTTATTTTTTAGATAAATACACATTGACAGAGAGAACTCGATTCGATTTACCGAAGAGTCTTGCATTATTAGCCGTAATAGTCACTGTTTACAAACACACACTTCCTCCTCAGAGAGCTAAACCGAAATAAAGTTTCTATATCTATATCTATATATTGAGTCACTCTCAGTCACTGTGTGTTTATCTAAATCTAAAAATAAACACGCTAAAATTCACCTTCATCCCCTACCGTGCGCTGACGGCTTAGTGGGAGAAGTTCCGACTGACGCAAATTCAATCGGGTTTCGATCCTGGCTGGGAGCAACCGGACGTCTAGCCACACTGATGAGCTGTGAAACAGCGAAACGGTCTGTCTGTGGATGACAAATATATATATATATATATATATATATATATATATATATATATATATATATATATATATATATAAGGTTTATGTGTGTGTGTGTGTGTGTGTGGTTTACGCTCATATCGCGTTGCGATACCCGACCTCTTAGATTTATGGGTGGTATAATGAATAACGGCTCGGAATTGTAAATATGTGCCATTTCCTTTAAGGACGTAGATGATCATGGCTCTCCACCTCCCTCTATCCCTTGCAGCTCTTAACAAGTTCCTTCCCTCTGCTTCCTCCCACAGACCATGATCTGTCATCCACTTGCTTAAGTCCGCCAGGTATGTCACGCGTTGTTTTCTCTTGTCTCTCTTTCCCTCTATTCGACCCGTGAGTGTCCTTCCTTATTATGTGTCCCAGGAACTTCAGCTTGTCAGGGTAATGGTCAGAGAAACTTCACCTACAGGAATTTTTCTAATTAAAATTTAAAAAAATGAAAACAATTCTTGTAAAGATCCGTTATTCATCAAAAAATTGTTTTTCTTAAGACAATAGTGTCTTTAATATATCTTATTTAGAAAAGCAAATAAAAGCTTTTCTAATAAAATAATGTTATAGTTTTATATTGTATGTTTTATTTTACGATTCAGAGATTTTTGATAAATGGTGTTTCTGTTTGACAAAAATCAAATTTATGATTTAAATTCTCCTAGGAGTCCTGATTTTAACTAATATAAATATGAAGGTCCTGGAATTTTAATTTCTAGAAATTTCATAGAATTAAGTGGGGGGAAACATATAAAAAAAACAAAAACAAATTATACCAAGATTTTCTAAAAAAATAATTTAAAAAATAATTTTATTCATTTGTAAATAAGTCCTGAAAATTTCATTAAAATCCGCCAAGTAATTTTTGCAAGAATTTCCAAAATAATGATTTTTTTTTTACCGCAAACAAGACGCTAAATTTCCCATCGTAATCTTTGGCCCAACGCTGATGCAAGAAAAACAAGATTTTTAACCAAAATTTGGAACGTGCTAAAAAGGATTTAAAAATGAAAAAACTACACACACTCACACACACACACACACATATATATATATATATAATATATAAGTCTCAAACACCAATATTCCATGGTTATAATTTATTACATTGGAATCATAATCACGATCCAAATCATCAGACATATGGAATATTAGTGTTTCAGCCTTTTATATTATATTCTTACTCTGTCCTGGACATTGAGTTCTACCTGTATTCTATCCTCTTGGGAATTTATTTATTTATATATTATATATATATATATATATATATATATATTTACCACTAATATTATCTATCTATCTATCTATATATATATATATGAAAAAATATAGTTTTAAGGTGTGCTATATTTATGGGATAAAGTGCTCAATATCATAGATAGAGCGTATGTAAATATAAAAGTGAACATTGACGTCAACACTCAGAGGCGACAGGCTGTTCCAGGCCTGACGATTGCGTCTAGCATGAAACGGCCTGTTGCCTCTGAGTGTTGACTTCAATGTTCACTTATATATATATATATATGATTCTCTATATAAATAGTAATTTACTATGCCTAGCTTAGATGTGGCACAAGGCCATGAGTATGGAGCACTCATTAAAGATTGAAATCACTACTTAGTCGTAATTGATCTTGTGAAACGAATTTGCTAACCATTCATTACAGCAAGTAATATCGTCTATTTCAGGCTGATATAATTATAGCACATGAACGGAAGAAATAATTAGAATATATATAGCCTGAATCTATTTAAGTCGAAGACGAGGCAGCGAAGACAACCACATGTCTTTGAGTTGTTAGTCAAAATTCCAATGCATAAATAAATAAATAAATAAAAAGAAGCCAGTCAGGCTCTTTTTGGTAAGAGCGTGCAAATTGGCTTTTTGCCACGGTGCCTGTCCGCTTACCCACCCAGATAACGAAAAGATTTGTAAATCATAAGAAACATTACCGGAAGAATTCTACAACTATCTTTAGGGCGAGGATGTTCGACTGGCACTTTTTTTTTTTTTTTGTTATTAAACCGACTTCTGGTACTATCTTTAACTATAACTGACTGTTTTTCTTTTATCAGATCCACTTTTAATATAAACACTTTATTAGTTCAAACAAAAGGTTTAGCGTTTTTATGACAAAATCTGAGTATCTGTCTATATTTCTGAGATGAGGTATTATGTACAATATTTACATTATTCGGACTATTGTCCTCATCTTTGTCGCCATATTTATTACAACGTTTCGGCCGTTGCACGCTCCGGCTTTCTTTAGATGGTTGGAATGTCGAACTGAACTCTGGTAAAAAAAAATAGTTGCTGAAGACATTAGGTTTATAATACCCAGAAATTCATACACAGATGTCTTCAAGGACACATGCCACAGTGAATAAAGGCGTTAATTAGATCCAGTGACAGGACCCAAAGAGTGTGAGTTCAATACTCGGTTAAGGCGGTGGGGGATTAACAGGAGATAAGTGATAACTGACATCCATTAGTCATGGCACATGGAACTAGAACAGTCTTTCCCAGTGAGCGAAATAAAGTGTTCAGTTCGACATTCCAACCACCTGAAGAAGACCGGAGCGTACAACGGCCGAAACGTTGTAATAAATATGGCGACAAAGATGAGGACAATAGTCCGAATAATGTAAATAGTGAAAATCTATTCAATCTAAACTTAATCTTATGACGGAATACACAATTTGAAAGATTCCGGTTTTCATTTGCTGAATTCTTCGAGGTTTATTTTTTTGTTAACGTCTACTTTTTTCGAACCACTTGGAAGACAATGAGATTTACATGGAACCCTAGATAGATAGATAGATACGGACTGAGCTTGATAAAGTCTTTCAGAGGACGAAACGCATCGGCTAAGATTCCTTTTGTCTTTGCTTTAATCATAAATAGACAGACATAAATAAAGAACAGTCTGAGGTAGATAGATACGGACAGATTGAGCTAGCTAGCTAGATATGAACATAGATAGATAGATAGATAGATAGAAAATATGCGACTCACAGCAGGAAGTACCAGATGGCCCAAATATAGTTTAATATCAATAAGGATCCGTTGTTTTAAGGAAAGTTGATTTGTGGTGCTCAAATAGTAAAAATGCCATGGTGTGCTAAAATAGAAAAAAGGTATGGTGTTTGCTCAAATAGTAAAAATGCCATGGTGTGCTAAAATAGAAAAATGGTATGGAGTTTGCTCAAATAGTAAAAATGCCATGGTGTGCTAAAATAGAAAAATGGTATGGAGTTTGCTCAAATAGTAAAAATGCCATGGTGTGCTAAAATAGAAAAATGGTATGGAGTTGGCTCAAATAGTAAAAATGCCATGGTGTGCTAAAATAGAAAAATGGTATGGAGTTTGCTCAAATAGTAAAATGCCACGGTGTGCTAAAATAGAAAAATGGTATGGAGTTTGCTCAAATAGTAAAAATGCCACGGTGTGCTAAAATAGAAAAATGGTATGGAGTTTGCTCAAATAGTAAAAATGCCACGGTGTGCTAAAATAGAAAAATGGTATGGAGTTTGCTCAAATAGTAAAAATGCCACGGTGTGCTAAAATAGAAAAATGGTATGGAGTTTGCTCAAATAGTAAAAATGCCACGGTGTGCTAAAATAGAAAAATGGTATGGAGTTTGCTCAAATAGTAAAAATGCCACGGTGTGCTAAAATAGAAAAATGGTATGGAGTTTGCTCAAATAGTAAAAATGCCACGTTGTGCTAAAATAGAAAAATGGTATGGAGTTTGCTCAAATAGTAAAAATGCCACGGTGTGCTAAAATAGAAAAATGGTATGGAGTTTGCTCAAATAGTAAAAATGCCACGGTGTGCTAAAATAGAAAAATGGTATGGAGTTTGCTCAAATAGTAAAAATGCCACGGTGTGCTAAAATAGAAAAATGGTATGGTGTTTGCTCAAATAGTAAAAATGCCACGGTGTGCTAAAATAGAAAAATGGTATGGAGTTTGCTCAAATAGTAAAAATGCCACGGTGTGCTAAAATAGAAAAATGGTATGGTGTTTGCTCAAATAGTAAAAATGTCACGGTGTGCTAAAATAGAAAAATGGTATGGAGTTTGCTCAAATAGTAAAAATGTCACGGTGTGCTAAAATAGAAAAATGGTATGGAGTTTGCTCAAATAGTAAAAATGCCACGGTGTGCTAAAATAGAAAAATGGTATGGTGTTTGCTCAAATAGTAAAAATGTCACGGTGTGCTAAAATAGAAAAATGGTATGGAGTTTGCTCAAATAGTAAAAATGCCACGGTGTGCTAAAATAGAAAAATGGTATGGAGTTTGCTCAAATAGTAAAAATGCCACGGTGTGCTAAAATAGAAAAATGGTATGGAGTTTGCTCAAATAGTAAAAATGCCACGGTGTGCTAAAATAGAAAAATGATATGGAGTTTGCTCAAATAGTAAAAATGCCACGGTGTGCTAAAATAGAAAAATGGTATGGAGTTTGCTCAAATAGTAAAAATGCCACGGTGTGCTAAAATAGAAAAATGGTATGGAGTTTGCTCAAATAGTAAAAATGCCACGGTGTGCTAAAATAGAAAAATGGTATGGAGTTTGCTCAAATAGTAAAAATGCCACGGTGTGCTAAAATAGAAAAATGGTATGGAGTTTGCTCAAATAGTAAAAATGCCATGGTGTGCTAAAATAGAAAAATGGTATGGAGTTTGCTCAAATAGTAAAAATGCCATGGAAAATGGAAAAATGCTATGGTGACATCAAATAAGGAAAATAGTTAAAATGGAATGCTGATGTCTAAGGAGAAAACAGAAAAATGTCTCTGTTTATACTGTTTACGTTGTTAGGACCGTTGTTCTCATTTTATTGACATGTTCACGACGTTTCGACAGTTGTACGCCCCGGCCTTCTTCAGATGATATACGTTGGAATTTCGAACCGAACCTTTGTATTAAAAGCGTTGGTTGATATAATCCAGTGACTTGGACCAAAGAGTTGTGTGTTCAATACCTGGCCACAGCAGACATGAACAAAAAACTTTACTAAAGGAAACTAACTGAAACTGAAATAGCTAGAAAAGACACGACGCGTGGAACTAGGACAATCTACCCCGGTGAACGAAATAAAAAGTTCGGTTCGAAATTCAAACGTATATCACTTGAAGAAGGCTGGAGCGTGCAACCGAAACGTCGTGAATATTGTAGTAATGATAAGGAGAACAGTCCGATCAATATAAATAGTGCAAATACATCACCTCAGAGATAGAGACAGATGCTGACGAAGGCGGGAACGTAGAACGGCCGAAACGTTGTGAATATGGTCATATGGATGAGGACAACAGTCCAAATGATGTAAATAGTTCAAATAGTTACAATACCTCACTCATCTCAAAAATAGAGACAGATTCTGAAGAAGGCAGGAGCGTAGAATAGCCGAAACGTTGTGAGTATGGCAATAAAGATGAGGTCAACAGTCCAATGATGTAAATAGTGTAAATAGTTACAATACCTCATCTCAGAAATAGAGAGAGATTCTGAAGAAGGCAGGAGTGTAGAATGGTCGAAACGTTGTGAATATGGCAATAAAGATGAGGACAACAATCCAAATGAAGTAAATAGTTACAATACTTCATCTCAGAAATAGAGGCAGATCGAAAAATGTATATTGGTGTGTTCAAGTTGTGGGTTACTGATTTTGTGGTTGCTGTGTTCAACTTATCCCGCGGGCCTCCGTAGATTGTTGCAGTGAAGTTGTAGTCTTCATCGAAGGTACTTTACTGCCGACTGAAAAGAAAGTAAAAGATATTGAAAACAAAGACAGTATTAAAATCAACAACAATTTCAGTTCCGACCCCGATGTAAAATTATCATTAATTGAAATCAAAAGGGCAAAAGGTGGAAGATTAAAAAAAAGAATTCGTCTGAAGTCTACTGGTGAAAACAAAGATAGAAGTTCATCGGTTATCATTGCGTGTTGGTGACGTCAGCTTCATGGTAGAGCCCGCCTAATATGGACGGCGTCTTATCGATTTGGCCACAGAAACACATCAACGGGTGGAAATCAAATGTATTCATAAATCATAAAACGACTTGATAGTCGTGATAAAAAAATGCAACAAAATTAGATGAAAGTAAAAATAATAAAAAAAAATGAACATTTTTATTCTTAATTTTTTTTTTTTACCACTGCAGCGGTCTCCTCCCAGCTATGGGTTAATTAGTATGACGTGTATCACTAAAACCATTATTATCCCAAAATAAATAAAATTGCGTACAAAATATTTAAGTTTCCGCATTAAATAAACCGCTAAACAAAAACAAACAACCAACCCCTGCAGCGAATGGAGGAAAGAGAAACACCGCCACTGTTCAAAAAAAAAAAAAAAAATGTGATATAGGGCACTGTTTCTCAGATGGGGGTTACTCATCTCCCAGTGGCAGAATTTCAAATCTAAAAGGAGAAATTATAACTGGATTTTTTAAGATTAGAATAAATTTTAGAGGACGAATTGGGGAGGTATTTATTTAATCCAGACAAGAAAATAACAGTTTTATAATTTAATTGATTAATTAATACGTTTTTTTTTAATCAGATACAAAAGCAAAAGAGAAATATGGCTGATTGGGCGTGACACTTAGGCCATAATTTTAAAACCCTTTGTCTAAATCAGGTGCGTTAATTTTTTTGTCCTTTTTAAACTTCGCCAGCCATTCCCAGAAAATTCGTATAATGATGAAAACATTACAAGATAGTAATTCAAAATGGTGAGTAATTGAGTAATTTTAAGATCGCTAAAGGAGAAATACGACCCGGGACTCTGACATACACGTATACAAAGGAAATGAGGAAAGTCAATTTCAACGAGAGGAACCTAAAGCAGACGGCCATTGACTGGTAGTAAAATATAGAAGCCAAGTAGAAAGAACGGGGAGCCACAGATATGGTTACGATAAAGTCAGTCGAGTAACGCCCAACCAACGCACAGCAAAACCAATTCGATTTAGAAACAATTTTTTGGTGAATAAACAAACTGAAGATGGGAACGCACAGCTAATCTTAGAATCAAATTAAAAAAAAATAGCCGCCATTTTCTAAGTGTTGCTGGGAGTCAATTCAGTAAATAAAACCATCACTTAAAAATGTTACTTGATAGATACAGTGTAACCCGGATATAAGAGAGTTGTCGGGACCGGAGAAGAAGTCTCTTATATCCGAGTTTCTCTTATATCCGGGTTTGGTCTATTTTGTTTTATTAACACAGGCTCTAATTTGGGACCAGAGAAAATCTCTCTTATATCCGAGTTTCTCTTATATTCGGGTCTCTTATATCCGGGTTACACTGTATATGCTGGGGGTTTCTAGGTCTCGTAGTTTTTTCTGGATGTATGCGAGATGTACGCAGGGTATTGTTGGGTGTATACTGCGTCCTTCCGGGGGTGTGCTGGATGTGTTTTTGGTGTCGGTGGGTTTATGTTATGTCTTTCTGGGTGTGTGATGAATGTGTCCTGGGTGTTGATTGAGGTATACCGAGTTTTTTGGGGTGTGTTCTGGATGAATTTTTGGTGTTAATGTTAGTCTTATACTGGTCCTTTTTCAGTGTGTTTGTTCGATGTGTCGTTGGTGTTGTGTTGGTGCGTTTATTTTAGGTCTTTCTGGGCGTGTCCTTGGTGTTGGTGGAGGTACAGTGGGTCTTTCTGGGTGACGTGCAGGATGTATTTTTGGCGTCGGGTTTATACTGGGTCTTTGTGCATGTGTGCTGGATTGTGACCTTGATGGGCGTCTGCTAAGCCTTTCTGCGTGTCTGGTGGATTTGTTCTTGGTATTGGTCTTTCTAGTATGCTAGATGTGCCTTTGGTGTTGATGGCTGTATACTGGGCCATTCAGTGTGTCTGCTCGTGGGTTTATTCTGAGTCTTCTTGGGTGTTTGGTGGATGTCTATGTATTGGCGGATTCATGCTGAATTCTTGGGCGTGCATGTTCAGGATGTGTTCATGGTGTCCGCGGGTGTATGCTAGGTCTTGGTATTGCTAGATAATTCCTTAACCTGGACCTGTTTTGGGTTTTAGTGTGTGTATGGTGGGTCTTTCTGGGTGTGTGGTAGATGTCACCTTAGTGTATTTATGTGGACCTTTCTGGGTGTATACATTTTTGGTGTTGGTGGGTGTATGGTGGGTCTTTCTGGGTGTGTGGTAGATGTCACCTTAGTGTATTTATGTGAACCTTTCTGGGTGTATACATTTTTGGTGTTGGTGGGTGTATGGTGGGTCTTTCTGGGTGTGTGGTAGATGTCACCTTAGTGTATTTATGTGGACCTTTCTGGGTGTATACATTTTTGGTGTTGGTGGGTGTATGGTGGGTCTTTCTGGGTGTGTGGTAGATGTCACCTTAGTGTATTTATGTGGACCTTTCTGGGTGTATACATTTTTGGTGTTGGTGGGTGTATGGTGGGTCTTTCTGGGTGTGTGGTAGATGTCACCTTAGTGTATTTATGTGGACCTTTCTGGGTGTATACATTTTTGGTGTTGGTGGGTGTATGGTGGGTCTTTCTGGGTGTGTGGTAGATGTCACCTTAGTGTATTTATGTGGACCTTTCTGGGTGTATACATTTTTGGTGTTGGTGGGTGTATGGTGGGTCTTTCTGGGTGTGTGGTAGATGTCACCTTAGTGTATTTATGTGGACCTTTCTGGGTGTATACATTTTTGGTGTTGGTGGGTGTATGGTGGGTCTTTCTGGGTGTGTGGTAGATGTCACCTTAGTGTATTTATGTGGACCTTTCTGGGTGTATACATTTTTGGTGTTGGTGGGTGTATGGTGGGTCTTTCTGGGTGTGTGGTAGATGTCACCTTAGTGTATTTATGTGGACCTTTCTGGGTGTATACATTTTTGGTGTTGGTGGGTGTATGGTGGGTCTTTCTGGGTGTGTGGTAGATGTCACCTTAGTGTATTTATGTGGACCTTTCTGGGTGTATACATTTTTGGTGTTGGTGGGTGTATGGTGGGTCTTTGGGTGTGTGCCAGATGTCTCATTGGTGTTGCTGGGTATTTTCTAGGCCCACCGTTGGGTCTTCTCTATATATGTTTGGTGTGTCCATGGTATTTCCAAATGTGATCTGGATTTTGCTATATATGTACTGAATTTACTTGGATGAGCGTTGAATGAGTCCTGTGTGATGCTACGTGATATCTAGCGATAATTATGTCCACTGAATACATTGTTTAAAAAGGACTTGAGTGTTTTGGGGTGAAATTAAGTACATCGCTTACATAGAGTTTAAAAAGTTACCATGCAATATTTAGGTAGACAGGGCACAATTTTTAGAAAGTTGGTTTGGTGATGCTGAGAGATAATTTAGTACACGGATATATAACGTTTAAAAAAACCGTTAGGCAGTATTGTGTTATACTAGACACACAATGTTTAAATAGACTATCAGTCTGGTTGTATTTAGTTACATGAAATGTTCCGGATTATTCTAATAACTTTCTTAAATGACGCAAGTTCTAACAATTTGAGCATTTTTGTGATGTCAAAGAACACTCGTTGCAACTTTTGTAATGTCAAAGAATACTCGTTATCTCTTTCGTAATGCTCGTTGTAGTAGAGATTTTGTAGTCGCAGATACAACTATAGTAACGCCGTTGAACAATGCTGGTGTCAGACGCCTTCGAATAACACTCGCATTAATAGTACTTGCTCGATAATACTCGCTCGAAAAGTAAGCGCCGAATAGTAATCCGTACAGTGATCGGTATAGAGGAATAGTATAGTGAATAGTACAGATAGAGGATAGTGTAGAAATAGTGATCAATTAGACGCCACGCTAATTCCTATAAATACATTTCCTTTGCCATCACGTGATCTACTTATTCAAAATGGGATCACCTGTGTTTGCTCTCTTGTGATCTGTGTTCAAACTTCAGTGTCGGCAGCGACACTTTATTTCTATATAACAGACAGATATTTATATCGTACAATATCAAATGGTTTGTGTAGTCGATGAAATATAGATGTATTTTTTGGGGGGGGTCGTACTTTTTCTTCTCTCTCTGATAGCCTTCTGATCATGAAAATCCCATTTCTTGCTCCCGTGTCTTTAACGAAGACACCTATTTCCGGTTTGTTGCTCGAATTAAGCCACCTATTTCCGGTCAGTTAAGCCACCAATTTCAGTCTGTTAATCCACCTTAAATTAACCCTCCTATTTCCGGTTTGTTGCTCGAATTAAGCCACCTACTTCCTGTCTGTTGTTCGAATTACGCTGAAATATGTCCCGTAATCCCCAGTGAACGTGAGATTAACTGATTTGTTTTTATGGCTTATCAATCCTTGTGGATTAAAACCGAAACATATTTTCGATTATAAAAATTTTTGGCTATTGAATATTTCATATTTTTTTTTGTAACAATGACTCTTCTAGATATAAGTTCAACTGTTTAACCCACAGCTGGGGGCAAGAAGAGATGGATCCATACAGTTCCCAGGGTTATTTGCGCGTAGGTGGATGTAATGAACTCTGCTGATTTCTTATTCCAACCGGTAATCCGTTAATCCAAGTGATCGTATATCTATTATCAGCAAATCTCCCGAACAATAAAATCCTTACACACATAGTTGCTTATTTCACGTTGATCATAAGTACGGGTCGTCATAACTCGTGTACGTCGTAAAAGAAGATCTACAATCTACATGTATATACATTTTTTTCAGTCTTTGCTCATAATATCATTTTTTTTAAAAAAAATTTTTTTCTACTAAACCCGAAAGAAAATAAGACACCACCGTTGCAAGTTGACCCGCAGGTTCTCCTGATGTTTTGAAGCGGTGAACTGGCCTCCATGGTGTGACGGTTGTGAGGGTGGAGAAAACGTCTACAGCAAAAATATTCTAGAGACATTGCAAATAATACTCTTTAAATTCCAGCTCTGAAATGGCAGAAGGTGAAAGATAGCAGACAACAGAGGAACAAAACAGTAGATATATTGTTCAATAAAGTTAACGTCGAAAATTAAAAGAAAAAATCTTGTTTACTTAAAAACCGAACGAACATATAAGCCAACTGAATACATTATTAAAGTGCTTAATTATTGGTGTCGTGAGGTTGGTTTGGGATTACTTATAAAAGTCTGCTACCTACTGAACAGTAAGAATAAAAAAGTACTCATAAAAAAGTTTGGATCGCATAAAAGTCAGATGGGAAATAAAGCTAGCCAGACAACCAGGTGAGACGACTTAATGAATATTTAAAAAAAAGTATATACAGGGTGTCCATAAAGTTCGTGTGCACTTTAAAAAATTATAACATTATTTGTATTTGTGATAGAAATAATTTGTAAAAAGGATTAGGAAGAAGTAAATCTATATTTTTTAAGGTTTTATTGAAATTTTATTTAAGTTTCCACATGTCCTCCATCATTAGCAATACAAAGGGTAATACGATTTTGCAGTTCACGGAAAACATTTGCCAACTGATTTACAGTAATGCCTGAAATCACATTAGTTATTTTAGCTATACTTAAAACTAGGTACATTAAACTTTATAACATTTTTTACAGATTATTTCTATCGCAAATACAAATAAAGTTATAATTTTTTTTAAAGTGCACACGAACTTTATGGACACCCTATATATATATATATATATATATATATATATATATATATATATATATATATATATATATATATATATATACTCCGGATAAATTGGCGTCAGTTGGAGTATATATATATATATATATATATATATATATATATATAATTATTTATTTAAATATTATAACATAAATATGTTATAAAATCACTACAAAAATAGCCATTTTGTTTCAACATTTCTGTTGTCTTATCAAGTGATGATGTTGAATGTAGAATAAATGGTTTTAAAAGTTTCAAATTAATTAACGATCCTTCGCTCGGGGTAAACGCTGTTACATAAGCTAGAATGACCAATCAAAATACAAGTATATAGTAATTCAAAAAATTTGACAACGAAGCAAGGTTATCATAGATATTAAAAGATTTATAAAATTTGAAATTAAAATTAAAAGTCAAAAATTACCTATTTAGAAATCTAAATCTAATCTCTATTAAGTTTAAAATTGTAGAATTACTGAGGAGAAAATAAAAAATACATATGCTATTTATATATATATATATATATATATATATATGTGTGTGTGTGTGTGTGTGTGTGTGTGTACATGTCCCACGTGGAGAACTATATATCACATATGCCTACATAGCAAAGTAGAATGAAAGGAAGAACAGAAGGAAAGGTCTTACATATAATTTGAAGATATTCCTGACCTGGAGAATACTCCAGGTTTAAACGGGCCGGATTCATCTATGTCTCAAATGAAAACGGCATCATGTGCTTGTAAGCTGGGGAGGCAGATTTAACCTCAGCCTGGGGCTTTTGGCCCATTCATTTATGTTCCAAAGGAAAACGGTATCATCATGTTCTTGTAATTTTAGTAAAAAAATTTTGTTCTTCTTGCGTCAGTGGGGTGGGGATGGTGGGGTGTGGAAGATCAAAGATTAGTATAGGGAATTTTAGCGTCTTTTTTAAAATGAAAAAAAAAAAAACGGACATTGATTTGGAAATTCTTGCAAAAAATCAAATAATTATCGTATTTAAATGATACTTTCAGGACTTCATAAAAAAATGAGATTATTTTAGAAATGTTTCTTCTTTAGAAATTCCTCGTAAAATATTTTTTAAATCTGCCACACCCATTTATTTAATTTATGAACTTTCGAGAAATTTATTTTTATAATTTTTTTAATGTTTATATAAGTTAAAATCAGAACTCATTGGGGAATTTAAAACATCAATTTTCTTTTACACTATTTACATTATTCAAACTATTGTTCTGATCTTTGTCGCCATATTTATTACAACGTTTCTGCCGCTGTACGCCCCGGCCTTCTTCAGGTGGTTGGAATGTCGAATTTAACCCTTTATTTCGCTCACTGGGGTAGACTGTTCTAGTTTCACGTGCCATGTCTAATGGATGTCAGTTATCAGTTATCTCCTGTTAATTCCCCTCTCCAAGTTCTCCATCGCCTTAATCAGATATTGAACTCACACTCCTTATCTTGTTCATGTCCCATACTTCATTCATACGTAACCCTCTGCCTTACGTGGCACTTGGGGCCAAAACTGCAACCTCTGTTTTTTTTTCAAATCTAAAATCGTCATTGAAAACGTTGGACGAGATTAAGGAGAATGGAACGAGTCAGTTGATGGCAAAACTTTAAGAGGACTTAGCAGACTTCGGTAACAGTTGGAATGAATTAATGAGCGAATCCTAAATTAAAAGAAACGAACAAACAAACAAAAACACATTCTGGAAAAGTCTTCAACATCAGATCACCAGAAAATGCTGAAAAATGTTGCTGAACTGAAATAAATGGAAGTCAGTGAATAGCGATTCGAGAATTAGATGAAGATCTGGCCGATTACACTATCTTTTCGGAAAGTATCCAACCATTCAGAGTACCTCAATTGTCCATTCTTCAAATCTCATACAGAAATATTTAGCAAAACATGGCATCATCCAAATCTGTGGTATCCATTAAAGCTAAAATCACCGAGAATATGATTATGGGAGAATATTTCATATTAAAGAGAACGCGAATAGGCACCTAATGGAGATCGCGAAAAATTATTTTATAGATTGTTTTGAAAAGTAGTCTCAAGTAGAGTTTTCAATCCTTGCTTGAGGCATTCGGAAGTCTAGTCGCACTGAGGAGCTGTGATACAGCGAAACAGTACTGTCTGTGAATGACATAATATATATATATATATATATATATATATATGTGTGTGTGTGTGTGTGTGTGTGTGTGTGTGTGTGTGTGTGTGTGTGTGTATAACTTTCAGATGAACACAACAATTTTGTTTTAGAAAAAAAAACAAGACCCTGATGATGACATTGTGTTAATGTCGAAAGTACTCGGAATAATGAATATCTATCAACATAGTAATTTTCTCTCTTCCTTTAATAAGGATACTAAAAAGTTTGTCCATGAATATGAGAGGATCCTATTGAAAATAAATAGACAAAATTTGTCTAAACTATTCAATGAGACATGTCTTAATGAAAACATGCTGCCTAAATATACGCAATATAAAATATGATTCTCCTATAGACAGCTTTCTCGTCTTCACGTTGGTTTATCCGTTGAACAATAAATGCAGTCTTTGCAGGTGAAGCCCAACGCTAAAACCAAGAGTAGTCATTCAGAGCTATTTAATATCTAAATAATCAATCTAAAAGGCAACATCTCGGCAACAAGAAACACCTGCCAGTCATGTGTCGCAATAGTTTTGCTCACTTGAAAAATTGGTGGGTTCAAACAAAAGGTGGTATGTCCTAAATTGTTTAACACATTTAAATGTAAATACCAGGAAATAAAAGCTGAAATTCTGAGGTCTTGTTTTATATTCATCTTTTGATCTTAAGCCCAAATGTCTTCAGTGAACAACACAAACAAAGAAATAGGCCTTGTCTTTTCAATATTTTGGGGTGGGGTGCGGGACTATATATGTCTCTTTCTGATCCTAAGTATGTGTCCTTTTTGTTACTATTTTCTTTAAAACTTCTTCGTTGCTCACATGTTCAGTCCACGGTATTCTCAGCATTCTTCTGTAGAGCCACATTACTGTTCGCCTCAAGTCTCTTCTTTGACTATCATATAGGAAAACTGATATTACATAACAATTCGGTACTCTTTTCTTTCTTTCTAAAGAAAATTTCCTGTTTCTTAATACTTTGCTTAGCTTTTGAAAGTCCTATTTAGCTATCCCAATGCGTTTTCGGATTTCGTTGTCACATTTTCCGTCCTCTGTTAAAAAAACTTCCTAGATATGTAAATTTTTGTACTTGCTTGATTTTGTCATCTCCAGTTTGTAATTTGCATGTTGGGATGTCCCTTTTGCTGACAACAATGCAATCTGTAAGAATCACTTCTGCTATGTCTGCTTTATATGTAGGGCTCTTACGGCCCAAATAGGTTACCGGACTTGTGCTGTGACGAATATACAAAGTGGTCAGCTCACATTTTTGGTAACATGCAATTCAGTTCATATTACTTTAATAGGCGATTAAAGCCACTCCGAGAATTCTTCGGAAGAACCCGTCATGGTTTCTCGAAAATATTATGTATTAGGATAATTTGATTCTGAAGCTGCAGACTCGAGTTATCAATATGGGATTAGGCATTGAACAATTAACCTCCGAGCCTTAAACATTATCCATTAACCACTAAACTGTCCCAGCGTACTAGAAAGCGCCCAGGTTCTAAATTTAACCATTGCTTTTATATTTATCTTCTGTTAAGTAATCCGATATTGCCTAAGCATGTTTTTCTTCTAGCTCAAAAGATACAGAACTTTGACTTGAAGTCTTAAGGGCTCTCGTTAAAGTAAAAAGAATGGAAAAAAGAAATGCAGCCAGTTTTCCTGTCGACTTATCTCCGTCGAAATACAGGAGCTGATCGCACTGCGCATGGCACACTTTCTCTTCCGCCTTTTTTGCATCTGTGATGGCAAAGTCGACTAAGCTGCACTTATTATGACACAGGGCCGAATTGAGAGAGCGAGAAAGGGGTGTAATGATGATGGGTGTAATGTGGTGCGGAGATTCTAGATGGCAAGGGTTTGCCTGCTTAGAAAATCAGCATTCGAAATTTTGGCTTTTTTTTTTTACCTGGATACAGACATTGACCTCTGACACAGATGTAGAAATGCATAACGATTTCAGCGACTAAGTCGTCCAAATTTGTAACCATATAAGTCGACAAATTTAACAACAGAATAAAGAATAAAGCAGAACAATGAAAAAAAAATATGGCCAATTATAAATAACTAAAAATACCCGTAAAAATTTCATAGTTTTCCTACTTTAATTTTCTGCCGAATCTTAATTCTTACGTTAATGATTGAATAAGTTCATGGTGAGTTCTACAATAATAAAATATCTATAGAAATTCCCCTATCACATCATTAACTATTTGAGCTTAACAACTTTAACAAAATATTGCAATAAAAATCATCCATATGAATGTTGGTCGTTATTTTAAGAAGTAAGGAGGAAGAAATGAAAAGATTTGAAATTGACAACTT
Source organism: Acanthosepion esculentum (assembly GCA_964036315.1). Taxonomy (NCBI): domain Eukaryota; kingdom Metazoa; phylum Mollusca; class Cephalopoda; order Sepiida; family Sepiidae; genus Acanthosepion; species Acanthosepion esculentum. The sequence goes on along the minus strand of OZ038503.1, from coordinate 24,827,570 downwards.
TTTAAATTTTATTGAAACAGCCTTTTAACTATTCTATCTTCACGTTCTTTCTTTCTTTCTTTCTTTCTTTCTTTTTCTCACTGAAACCAAGTAGCGTCTCTGATATGTCTTTTGTTTTTCCACGTAAGTAAAACGGAATAGTTCATTATTTATGAGGTATTGGCAGGAGACATTAAACACTTCTTTGTTTCTTTCTTTAATATTCTCACTGACATTTATTTCGGAAATAATTTTTGTAGATTAACATACCTTAGACTTTCCTCAAGTCACGAGATTCATCAGAATCGAAAAATATTGTTTTTTTATCGATTTAGAAAGGGTATCCTTTTTATAATATCGATATAGGGTAAAATCGCGTTTCTAAGAAGATTCTAAGACTCACGTTTTCAACTGACATGAAGTGGAAAGAGTATATTAAATCAATTGCTAAATCGGCAGCTAAGAAAGTTGGTTCAATATGCCGTGCTTGACAATTTTTTTTCCGCCAGAATCTATCTTACAGATTTATAAATTTACCACTCATCCTTGCTTTATATATTGCTGCCACATCTGGTCTAATGCTCCAGCTATATCTCCTTGATAAAATCGAAAGAAGAATCTGCAATGTTATTGGTCGTAACTTGGCATCTCGTCTTCAGTCCCTTTCCCACCGACGTAACGTAGCTCCCTTTTGTCTTTTCTATAAATACTTTCATGGTAATTGTTCTGCTGAACTTTTCGCTATGGTATTTAGTTTTTCTCATATTCTTTTATCGAGACTTCACGAATTTAAGTGCAGTACTAGACTGGTAATAAGCTCTCACCATTTTACATTTGAAATGGCGAGATGTAACCGTAAGTTCTATGTTAACAGTTTCTTTTATCGCACTTTTCGCTTGTAGAACTCTCTTCCAGCTTCTTGTTTCACCTTCAAAAATTTAAATGCAACGTCAATCGTTATCTTCTGTCTCCTTAATTCCTGTTCTTTTATTGTCGTTTCTCCTTAATAATAGTTTTTCTCATATTCTTTAATACTCAGTAACCTTTTGCGTCCTAGTTGCTTTATTGCCTTGCTTTTGGTGAAATGATTAAAAAAGATAACTGTCTGCACTTTCAGGATTTTTCCGTCCTCGCAAGCTTTAAGAAAATCCCATGGAACACATTTTTATGCGGAATACTAAAGAATTCTATTTACATTATTTTTATATTCCGACTAATGTTCTCGTCTTTGTTGTTTCGACCGTTCAGTTGTTTTGTCGATCCAAGTAAATTTTTCTGCAAATTTCGAACTGAACACTTTATTTAATCTACGGGAATATAATGTTCTCTTTGTGCTGACTCGTATCTGGGGATATTTCGTTTAATTTTTATTTACTACTGATTAGTTATTGCTGACCTTGTTTCCGTTGAGTCCAAGTTTGTACTACCCAGACCACGGATTGAACTCACTATTATAGGATATAAACTTCTATATTTTACGGTCGATAAGTGAAGCACAAACAAGTAAAAGGCGCCTACAAATAAATGTCACTACATTTAGTAGATACGAAAAACTTTTACAATTCTGTACAAACATGGCTCCAAAATTAAATAAGTGGCTTCTGGAAACTGATTAGATATAACAAGTCATGTGATATGCTCTATACGACGTCCACCCGGTTGAACTCTAAATGACTTAGAAATGCATTAGGGCACGGGTCGTGTACATTCCCGCGCAAAACTCAGATAGCGATTCGTAGCCGACCTCAAAACGATAAAAAACGGCTTGTCAGCAACAGTTAATGACCAGACCTGAAACAGGAGAGTCAGCGGATAGATCCGCGAAACGGAACAGTCAGTGAACAAGCCTCAACACACGTTATCTTGACAATGCGTCAGTCAACGATGATTTTCCTACATACAAAGCTGCGGCGAAATAAGTCTCACCTCGCCTTGTTCACTGTGTTTTAAAATTACTGCTATCGCACGAAATCAGTCAGCAATCACACATGTTTCATTAGCGTGTGCTTCACGCAAACATATTGGCGTATATATTACTTCGAACTTTTCAGGCTCACTTGCAACAATTCACCTCGAACATTCGAATTATTGGTCTCTTCATGGCCACGACAAAGACAATTGCATTCAATAACTAAATACCTGTACCTATTGTATAAATGTTATTGTCATCTTTAGTTTGGTCTTCTTCCTTTTCTGCGAAGATCATTTCTTAGCGTTGTTTATATATACACTGACACCTACACTATGTGACTAAATCGGTCCGAATATAAATAATATATAAATAATGGTAACTCCTCATCGCAAAAGAGTTGTGTTATTTGAATTAGAAAACATCGAGGGCTGTATTGCTTCCTGCGTAAAACAATTTTTTTAGTATCTCCTCAAGAAAATAATCTTCATTTACAGGGTACCCAGGAAAAAAGCGACAAATTTATTATCACTGTTTTAGCTTTCACGAATAATTGATCTTGAATAACCTTGAATAAATTTATTGAATATTCATTCTTGTATAATTATTCGTCTCTTGCGTAATTGCTTAACACTGATTGGTTCTTTTATGATTGCTGCTAGATCTTGTGACTCGTAATTGAAAGGTTCTTTTCACACAGCTTTCGTCTTCTGTTCTGCTCTTCTCGTATGTCTTTGTAAATAGTTTTTGTGTTCATTTTGTAAATACACATTGGGTCTAGTTTTTAAATTGTTGTTTTACTCACCTCAGCCACAGACAATGAATTGCACATTTGGCGTCTAGTAAGGACTTTCATAGAGACAATGAGGTATTATAGTAGATGTAGTAAGAATGCGTTGTTTTGGTGTTAGGAATATTGTGCTATGTTTGGGTCAGTGTTTGTGGTTAGCTAAGTTTAACATTAAGACAGAAGAACACCGTCCTTTTCTCCATTTTGGCCTTGTGCCACATTTTCTGTATATAAGCAAAAATAAATATCGATCATTTCATATGGCTAAACAACTCACTGATTTTGAGCGTCAAGTTATCGTACTTTTCAAAGAAGAACATCCGACGTGGGGATTGACGAAATGTGCAGAAATTTTGCCTGAATTTTTTCAGTCACTTCAGTCTTCACCTGTTTTCAACGGTTGTCTCATGGCTTTCTGTATTTACCGCTTTTTTTTTTACTGTACACTCTGTAATTTCATTCTCGGGTCAAGAGGCTTGATAAATGCTTCTGGCCTACTTGGGCTACCAAAGATAAAAAACAACGACCTGTAATTGATTATTTATAGTTATAATGTTTGTAAAACCTGGCAAGAATAGGGGGTTACATTATTTTTAATACGTAAAATAAGCGTTTAATCACGTCTAGACTCTGTCAGATAAACGTCAGCCGAATCAAGGGTATCTGGTTTCGGGTCTCTCTTCGAACGTTCGATCTTCTTGCGAGGCTGTGAGGTATTCTGTTTGTCCCTTCTATGTTCATATGACTTCCTGTTATCCAGTTATCGTGTGTGTGTGTGCGTATTCTAAATTCAGCTGTGTTCGCTTCCTTGCTTATATTGGTGCACCCACTGACATCTCGATTATGTACTTGGTGGCTTTGAGGTTACCTTCTAAGTCAACCCTCGAGGCACTAAGGTTTTTGATTTTCGGATGTGACACCGAGTATCAAACTTACTTTGGAGTCATTTAGTACATAGTGAGGTCACCACAGATCAACTCTTCTTGGATGAAGCTTCCTCATGAATATTAAATTCGATTCAAACCTCTGCTATTTCTTGGCGTGGATCACATACTACACAATTATAATATGGATGTGAAAATAGTGTAACGGTTTTCGACGAAGACAGTGGAATCGGCAAACCGAATTCAACATTCGTCCCGGCGTTACGTTCGCTTTCACATTAATGCCCTTGGGAAAAGCATGAACACCCTCCTCTGCTCGATCTATGGGTTCAGTAGTCAGATAGACAAGTCTCTTTAGCTTTTGGTGGCAGTCACTTTTAAGGAGCAACAGCTTAACATTTTTGCTCAACATTTTTGCTTCCCTGCCACTTACGATCTTAAAAAAAATTAACGCAATATCTATCGCTATTTTTTGACTTTCTGGATCCTGTTCTTTTATTGTCCTTTCTCCTCTCTAAAATCTTCTCGTACTCTTCCACCCCTTGCATCTTAGTTGCATTATCACCTTGCTTGGGGTTAAAATGATTTTTTTAAAAAATCTGCGAGAAAGACATCGAAAAACTACTCCACTATCTTTCCCAAGAAGTCACGTTAATTCACAGATAATAAAGAAAAAAGTATCTGTGGCGAGTCATGAGCGCCTATTCCCTGACGGGATATTGCATTTAATAAATAATTAATTAATTAATTAATAATATAAGACGATATATAATATACAGCACGATATATAGAGATAAATATTAAGTTTATTTACATTATTACCCTCATCTTTGTTGTTATCACAACGTTTCGGCTGTTCTGTTCTCCAGTCTTCACCAGGTATATGTCGATCCGGGTAACCTATAGGGAATTTCGAACTAAATACTTTATTTAATCTACGGGGATATATTGTTCTCGTTCCACTGCCAACTTGTTCAGTTCGAAATTCCCTGTAGACTACCCGGATCGACATACGCCTAATGAATGCCGGAGAGTCCCACGGCCGAAATGCTGTGACAACAACAAAGATGAGGATAATAAACCGCATGTAAATAATGTACATAGTGATAACTCCTCATCCCCAAAATTATCCGACTATCACATTTTTTTATTAATATTAGCGATAACATTAATAAAACTATTAAAACTCTGCAGTGTACTCGATTTATTTAAAGTGTAATGTACTCTCTTTTCTGTACTTTATGTATTCAAGTGTACAGGAAATGCAGTAGAAGAAGACGGGACAGAAGATAGAGGGATGAGATAGAGGAGTTTGCTGGTAAGACACGACAGAGAAAAAATAGTCACGGTCGGCATGGAATGTACTGAGAAAGGCCTTAATTTTGCGCCATACATGACATCCAACCGAAAGTTTCGATTTGACGAACCTTTTTAAGAACATGACTAGAACATTTAGGTTAATGTTTTGGTTTTGTATCAACTTATAGTGTTTTGAGAAACTATTCCTAGCGCAGTGTATTCTAGTTGATGTTGATGATTGTGATGGTGATACACTGACCAATTTATTTTGAGATTAGGTGAAAGTAGATAATTAAAAGGCGAATTATAAAATCTCGCTCTGTTCCAAAGTCTTAACAGCGAAACAACGAAAGTAATATAAAAAAATAAAAAAGTTCCATGGTCTAAACAGCTTCCGACATGTCAAAAATATTCTTAGTGTTTTTAGTTGGGAGTTTCACAGCCATAAAACACCAGAGACTGGGAAAATATGGCACATTGTTTTGAATGAAAGAAAAAACATCTGCAATTATTTTTTTGCAAAAATAAGATAATAAAAATGATATATATATATGTAATTAACCTTTCATTGCTGCATTGCTGTAGCACTAAGGCACTACTTAAATTAACTGGTCCGCTCATAAAAACGGGGTGTTTTTATTTTAATCAAATTCACCCCAAGGAAGGTAGTAAAACCACCAAGACACAGAGAGTTACTGGGTGTGAAAGAATTAGAAAACAGAAGACATTATTCTGGAGCGAGAAGAATAAAAGAGTAATCATGAAGACAGGAGATAACGATTGTCATTGCACTTGATTTTTGTAGATCAAAGTTGGCTGGAAAGCATGAGGCCTGAAGAGAGTTCCACAAATGCGAGAAAATAAACTGTTAGCATTGAACTTACGTATACATATAGCCAATTAAACTGCGAATTGATGAGACCTTGGGTATGCTAATTAGACATCCAGTAGAATTAAAAGCAAGATCTTTCAAAGGGCGGATGAACCTTCATCTAGAACAGTGAAGTCGGCTGGCCTCCATAGCTGTGCGAGCAGCCAGTGCGGTGATGACACTGCATCGCTGACCCAAGGCGGAGAGAGGTGCTGCTTTCTTGACTAGTCAACAGACTGGGCGGAGGATTCTACCGATTAAATCAACGGCTATTTGTCCGTTACCAAGGCGTGCCTTTAGAGGACATCGGCTCTGGTCTGACCTGGAAAAGGATCGACACCACCCGCTCTATTTGCCTTGATCTACGCTTTCAACCCATATATATGACGAGAACTGGCCAGATGTTCATTTAAACAGCGACCCTACGATGATGATATAAAAAAATTATAACGAAAATATTCTTTTTCCGTCATCTTCATTATTAGAATCAATAAATAAAAATGTTCACCCTTTCTATTTTGTTATGAATCTTATGGAAATAATTTATTACTTGTTTTTTTTTATTAATCATTTCACCCAAACAAGACAGTAAAGCCACTAAGACACAGAGGGTTACTGAGTCTGAAAGAATAAGTAAAAAGAGAAACATTATTAAGGAGCGAGAACAATAGAAGAATAAACATGAAGGCGGGAGATAACTATTATCATTGCATTTAAAGTTTTGAAGATCAAAGTTGGCGGGAAAGCGTTAGTCCTGAAAAGAGTTCCACAATCAAAAAGTACGATTTTCCTCAGCACAGGGAATTTATTAAAATCCCAACATATTGAATTTATTTTCTGTCTGAGTTTCTTGGGTGAGGATTTTTTATTATTTACACGATTTATATTCGGACTGTTTTCCTTATACGACAACGAAGATTAAGACAATAGTCCGAATGTAAATAGTATAAATATTCATTTTTTATTGATTCTTTTAATCATTTCACCCAAAGTAAGGCGATAATGTCACAAAGACGCAAGGGGTTACTGAGAGTGATAGAAAGGACATTAATGAGAAGAAAGGACAATAAAAGAACAGTGTTCAGGTAAACATCGAGGGAGGTTGCATTTAAATGTTTCTTTTTTTTATTAATGTCAATTTTGAAAGTGCGTCCACGTTAAAGATAACTGCGTACTACAGATATTGCACTTTTTCCTAATTCATAGTAGTAAGCAAAATTTGAAAATATAAACAAAGTACAGATAGCGTTTTAAGAAGTCAAGACTCGATTTGACACTGTATCTCTACTATGAACAGGACCCCTCAACCTTCTAAAAATGATAAAAAGAAGAGATTATCTGATTCCGACTGATGTCGTAGTCTGAGACAGATTACAAAAACTGTTTTAAAATTCTCATTTTTTTTTTAACAAGCCGACCAGTCAATTTACCTAACATTGTTGCCTGAATGTGATGGCCCATTTTGGGAAAAATAGGAAATTGCTATATCTGTCAGTTATGTGCCATGCGTGATACGCGCTTAGGCGATCATGTATCTTTTGATACATGACTGACGAGGTAGATTTTTTTCAATGTAGTTGGTTGCCATTTCTTTTCTGCGGTAGACCAGTGCCATCTATAGAACCCGGTATATCCGGGTATTTAACCATAGCTGGGGTGGTGGTGAAGAAGAGGATTCATACCTTTCCCAAGGGTATTAGCACGTAAGTGGATGTAATAGATTCGACTGGAATTTGAACTCGGCTCTCCGATTCCGCAATCCATTACTCCACCGAGCCTCCTAAATATTGCCATATATTGAAGGTAAATGACTATAAAGAAGGTCGCGTCGATTTCTCCTGGTTGCATTAATTTTGATTTTGATTGGATACGCTGTAGTAAATGGTCATTGTAATGGTGAGAATATGCGATTCGATACAAAAAACATTCAACGTTCATTGACCGAAAAAATGGTAATGGCGAGAAGAGTTGTTTCCATACAGGAAACATTCGACATTCATTGACTGAACAATTGTTAATGGTGAGATTTAGGCAGTTCCATGCAGGAAACATTCAGAATTTATTGACCAAACAATTGTTAATGCTGAGATTGAGGGTTTCCATACAGGAAATATTCAGCATTCATTGACCGAAAAATTGGTAATAGTGAGATTAGCTGTTTCCATACAATATTTATTCCTCCCAATTTCTTGCTTCCCGGCAACCTACAACATTCAAAAATCGAAATGTAACGTCAATCGCCATCTTCCGCCTGACTGAAACCTGTTCCTTTATTGTTCTTTCCTCACTTCGCATTAAAATCTCTTAATTCTCTTTCCCTCCTTGTACCCCACCCCTGCACCCCCTTTGCTGGGGGTGAAACGATTAAAGAAAAAAAAAAAAGTTCAATCGACTTATATTTTAACCTTCTTTGGTTGATTGAACTTTCATTTATTTATTAGACTATTGCTATGACTCTATTGAGCACTTCCTTGAGAAAGATTCTAGTCTCCTTGAAATACGTTAAATTCTTGTAATTTCATGTATTTTGGTAAGTGCGTGTAGCGGGCCGTTTGTACGCTACACGTGCGTCTCCTGAAATAGCCCACTACAAACATGGTAGACTCTCCTTTGGTATGAGCCCGCCAAAAGAAATGTAAAAGGAAAATGTGAAGAAAACAACATATATATATATATATATATATATATATATATATATATATATATATATATGTGTGTGTATTAACGGACAATAAGGGTTGCAATTGACAAAGACGATAATAAGATTGTATGAATAAACATAGAGCGTTTGTGGTCAAAGTATATGCAAGTGAAAGTGAATGTTCGTACGTACGTGTGTATGTAATGTTCATTCGTGTTTCCCGAAAAAAACGCCTAGCGCCCACTCCCCAGCCACAATGGGGAACAGACAAAATCTTCATTTAGATCGTGGTATATCAGCTGAAAAGTGAGAAGAAAAGAGAACGAGACAAGGTCTCGCCAAGTATATATAGTCAATTGAGAGCGTCCCCAAGTAACGGTTTCAAAATTAGAAAATTGAGGAGGTAACTCCGATCATGCGAATTATTTACATTATTGCTATCTATCTATCTATCTATCTATCTATCTCACTCTGGTCATGTTTATTATAAGCGTTTCACCCCAAGCAAGGTGGGAAGTCACTAGCACGCAAGGGGTTACAGAGAGTTGGAGCGAGAGCAAATATGAGTGATAGAGGAAAGGATGAAGAGAAGGATAGGAGATAGATCAGGGCATATGGAGGCGTCAATTGACATTACATTTGAATAGTTGGCGATTATAGCTATCAGGGAAACAGGAAGAGGGGAGGGAGATCAACAGGCGAGAGGTGCGAGACATGAAACTATTGGAGTGGAAGAGACGGCTACATTTAACAGTTATCTGTCTCTGAAAAAGAACGACATATGCATATACTCTTGAAGTAAGAAGAAGAAGAAGAAGAAGAAGAAGAAGAAGAAGAAGAAGAAGAAGAAGAAGAAGAAGAAGAAGAAGAAGAAGAAGAGAAAAACAAGAACATGTAAGAACTCAGTTGTAAATTATCCCCAAATATGACAATATTCAATTTTAAGCATATAATGAGAATTCTTTTCAAATGTCACCCATTAATGGGAATCAAAATAGGTTCACTCATTATAGAATTGGTTGAATTCCATTTTAGAGATTTCTGTTGGACGAAATGCGGTCAACAATAACAACAGCAGCCACAAGAACAACAACAACGCAGGATTTCGATGGCTGAAACAAAATATCAAACAAGTCTGTCTCTTAAAATACCAAACGGCTGTTTTGACTTTAAATATGGTAGAGGGCTTTCAGAGTAGAAGCTTGTTGACTATCTTTCTTTTATATTGGTAAACAGTAAAAGTTCTGTGAACACCGAGAAATCACCTTCTTAGAAACCCTGTTTGGCCACCCCACATTCGTGTACACGCACGCATAAACAGTGACGGACTGGCCAGGGTGAGGCTTGCCCGATAGGAAGTAAGCCCCTGGTGGCGTTGGCCCCTATATCAAATAAAAATGCAATAAAGAAATAAATACAGACACCTGTTTTCATAATAAAAAGGAATAAGAACTTTATCAAGTCATTTGCACACAATCAGTTATTCAAGTTCAATGTGAGAGGACATTTTCAAAGCTAACAATCATAAAGACAAGATTGAAAAATTTACTGACTGAAGAGAATTTGGAATCATACAGGTTGCTATCTATTGAATAGGAATTGTTAGATGAAGTGGATGCAGAAGCAGTTATTGGCAGATTTGAACAATCATCAAGTGAACACAAATGATTGATCTTAATATAGTGGACTGCATGCAGTGCTCTATTGTGCTTTTGAACGATCTGTTAATGTGTAAATTGTGCAGTAAACTATTTAAAAATATCAATCAATTACGTAAAAATAAATAAAAGCTTAAATGATAACATTCAGTATTTGCATTTGATATCTACTACCAGTAATATGAACAGTACATAGTTTTGTAACTCAGTTATCATAACACTAGAAAACCGGAATTGGTTTAACAAGTTTATTACCTCTTGGTACAAGGAAACATAATATAGAATAGAAACTAAAGAAGAGTATGTTTAGCCGTGAATGACTAACTATTTTCAGCAAAAGCTACTGCTGCTGCTTCTTCTCCTGTTACTCCTCTTGATGTAGGAGTATTTTTATGTCTTTCGTCCGACGGCTGAGTCCAAACTTGTAGGGAAATATTCTCCCTCACAACACTAAGAAATACACATATTTTGACAACGATTTTAATTGTAGCCTTTCTCCATGTGTATTTTTTAAAATTTTATTTGTTATGAAAATTAAATGGTAGCATTGCAGTTGGGGGTGGGATTTCTTTATCTCCTGGTAAGCAATATTTTTAGACCCTGTCCGCCACGTCTCTCTCTCTCTCTCTTCCTATCTCTCTCTCTTTCTCTCTCTCTCTCTCTCTCTCACACACACACACACACACATGCATATTTGTTAAGCTCAGTTTAAAAAGGTGCCTTCCAAAAGCTAAGCAGATTATTAAGGAATAGAAAAACTCGTTAAAAAGAAAGAAAAGAGTACTTAATTGTTCCATAATATCAGTCCTCCGATATGGTAATGAATGCGGGATGATAATCTTCTCATAGATGAAGAGGATACTTGAAGCACTAGAAAAGTAATTCTACAGAAGGATGCTGAGAATACTATGGACCGAACATGTGAGCAACATCAAGGGTTTAGAGAAAATGGAAACAAGAAGAACACTTATACTTGGCATCAAGAAGAGAGAGTTGAAATTTCTAGGCATATATTGAGGAAAGAGAGCTTGGAAAATTTGATACGCACAGGTCAGATTGAAGACAAAAGGGACATGAAAACAACGCATAACTTTCTTATCGAGCTTGAACAAATGGATAGCGGAACAGGGTTTAGGAGAGATAACAAAATGACAACATTTATTAACAGCTACAAAAGACAGCAAATCGTGGGGGGTCGTCATTGTCTACATCCTGAATGGACACAGCACATAAAAGAAGAAGAATGTTAAAAGAAGGAAAAAGATAAAAATTGTGTTCCCTTATCCTTTAAATGGAAAGATGAATGACAGTTATTGTCTCGTAACAATTGCACCTATCACAGAACAATTATACACCCTTGTTCACATTAAATGAAACAACTACTTTCGTTTCCTTTCTTCCACCATACGGTCAGTTTTACACCCACTGGAGTGACAGTGTAGGCTATTTCTATTTTTCCTCAGATTAGGTCATTTGCAGTGGTGTGCAGTATTTATGAATCTTTTTTTCGGAGTGTATGATGAAATTTATTTGACCTTGAAAAATATTGCGTCATCCGTGATCGCATCAGATTTTTATAACGCCCAGACACTATTGTCTCGACTGTCGATTAGTTCTCCTACCGCCATTGTCTGCAAAGGAAGCGTACGAAAATTGTAACGCTGCACGAACACGCTAGCAAACCTTACCAGTGAGCAAATCGAAGTACTATAGACTGGCCCGGAAACTCTCCTGATTTAAATCCAATCGAGAATATGTGGTTAGTCTGCAAGGAACGACTTCGTGGAATGCACATACGAAGTACTAACATGTGTACTGGGTCATGTTTCATTGGGGAAATACGAAAAAAAAGGTAAATAATAACGGAATTATTCATTTTGTCTCAATTAATTTACACAAGGGTGTATAAGCAAGGAAACTGAGGACAACTTCCTTCTTTATACTGTAGCGAGATCACCAACCGTAGAGGAAAAATATTTAGTGGGAGAGATAGTGTAGTAATATTAGTTGATATGGATGCATTAAAGTTTCTTCAAACAAGAAAGTATCCTAATATAATTGTGCTTGTTCTTCCCTAAGAAAAAAGAAGAGAAGATGGAAGTATTTAACGTCTCCTGCCATTGCCTAAAAAGAAGAAAAGCAAAATACATACGCTACTGGGTTTCAGTGAAAAAAATGAAAGAAAGATAGAAGTGTTTAACGTCTGTTTCAGTGAAATGGAAAAAAGTTGCCAGTTTAAAATCTTTTCATTTGTACCCACTTCTTAAGCACTTATATTTATGATTGTTATTGCAGTATTTTGATAAAGTCGTTAAGCTCAAATATTTAATGATGTGAGAGGGGAATTTCTACAGATATCTTATTGTCATAGAACACAGCATGAGCTTATTCAATCATTAACTAGAGAATTAAGATTCATCAGAAATTTCAAATAGGAAAACCGTGAAATTTTCACGGGTTAAAACTAATATGAATGAACATAAAAACAATTACGTAAGACATTTTATTGCCTTAGCAAACTATAGAAATAATACAAAAGCTATGAATGAAGGTCTATGTGTGTATGTGTAGAGATGTCCTTTTTCGCTTGTACGTGAGTACAAATTTCATTTGAACGATTCTGAGGGACTTACGTTCTGAGACGAGTTCTTTGTTAGTTTGGTATAATGATTAAATAAATCTGTGTGCAGCTAAGTAAGCTTAGAGCATTTGTTTGCTGTGTACTATTGTGTTCAATGCGACACGTTGTTCAATGGTGACCAATGAGTCCCCCATGTGTGGAGAGAAAACAAGACACGTCCTATCACTTAAGAATCCTGTGGCTAAAAAAGAAAGTATGAGTGAATGAGTTTGCGCTCTTTTCTAATATACTGCTCTTAGCAGTAGCACCAAGAGGTCATTAGCAGAAGTTCTTTGGCAAACAAGTGGGTGTAATCACTGATTTGACGTGTTGAATACAACACTTACAGGTCAGAAAAAAGATTTGACTAACCAAATTAAAGAAGATTAGGTCAGAGCATTTTCGAACCAGCTTGTGGCATGTCCACGTGCAATTGTGGTAAGTACCGATCAGTAGTGGTACGAGGGTGGTGAGAGTCTCCAGCCGAAAAGGCAATGAGCGGCTGACGCCTATCGATGCGAGAAATGAATATAAGCTTTCCAACCAAGTACGAGCCAGCAGATGAACTACTGTGACACAAACTGCATATAGCTTTAATCAAGGAAGGAAAGAAGGCTGCATAGCACAATGCGTCGATTCTTGTTGCGTATGGAACTGTCTAGATGCTGACCAGTCAGTTTCCATCACTGAAATCATCTTCAATAGTGTAAACACCGGCACTTGATCTTGAAGTAATCGAAGAAAGTCACATAGTCCGATGAACCGCGGTTTCTCCTGAATAGTGTACATCAGGATATGTATGGGATTATCCAGAGGAAGCGATCGGGCGAGGTTTTTCTGTGGCAAAACAAAAGGCTGGTGCAACGTGATGGTTCGTAAATGTTTTGTTGAGAAACACCGAATCCTTTTTATTAACGTGGAAAGTACTTTGTCGTGTACAACGCCAGATGTAGGTAAAGTGAAGGACATTTATATTTGGCATAGATACCTGAAATATCGAGGGCACCTAATGAAGAAGGAAGGCTTGGAAAATTTGATACTCAGAGGACAGATTGAAGGCAAGATGGACAAAGGAAAACAACGCATAGCCTACCCGGTGAGCATGTGTAAATAGATGACGGGACAAAGTTCAGGAGAGATAACAAAAAGGCAACATTTATTAACAGCTACAAAGGACAGGACATTGTGGAGTGCCATGATCCTGAAAGGACAGAGCGCACAGAAGAAGAGGCGCTAGGCTATTCCACTTGGAAGACCTCCTCTTAAACTCCGACCCGCACAATTAGATGCAGACGAAACGTCATAAGCCTCTCGCTGTTCTATCGCTATTTCCATGGTAACTGTTTAGACGAACAACATTCCTTGGTTCGGCCACGCCAATTGTAGCCAACCATCCCCCTATTCCCTTCGTATTCTTTTGGCGAGATGTAAGTTCTACTCGAACAGCTTCTTCCCGCTGTTTTGAGAAACCAACTCCCAAGAGTATACTCCCTCGATCACTACAATCTTGTTATATACGTTACCTATGAACACTAATGGGTATGTCCCAATCCTCATAAATACGTTGGACACTATTGTAAGTGGGGGTAATATGATGTCTAAGTAGTCCACCACTAGCAGTGGTTTACCTACTTCACGCCGCTCGCGAGTATTGTATTTTGTTGATGCTATAAAAATTAGCATTTCATATACAACCTCCATTTTGATTATTCCTCGTTCAGTAACCCTTCCTAGGTTACAACAAATCAATCTGTTCAAAATCTAGGATCAACCGTTACCTTTCCCTCTTATCCATACAAACTCCTCCTAACGTAACCCTCTACCTCGAGTGCGCCACACCGGGACTTGTACAGAGTAAAACTTACTGTAAAAAAGACGAAGACGCCATTGCTACTAATGTCTTACCATTATGTGGGAGATATTTCAGTGGGAAAGGAGAGTGTTTCAAATAATTCGAATAAAATCAAAGATGATTACGGGTGTCTAAAGTTTTGCAATTTAAAATCCCTTCACATAAGAAAATGTTATTGTTTTTTTTAATCATTTCATCCCCAAGAAAGGCAATAAAGCCACTAATACGCGAGGGTTTACGCAGTGTTAAAGAATATGAGAAATAAAAAACGCACTTAAGAAGAGAGAAGCATAAAAGAACAGCCGCTGTCTTAGAAACGCCTGTCCTCACTGGGTGCCCCATTACAGAGACCGGATTAAGTTCAGGCTTTTTTTTTGTTGACTGATATCTACCCCCGCGCCAATTTTTACTCTTGTATTTCTCACTCCCCATATCTCTTATACTTGAATAGTTAAGCTATTTTAAACATTTCGCCCCAAGTAAGGTAATAAAGTCACTAAGACGCAAGATGTGAAAGAATATAAAGAGAAGACGAACACTATCAAGGAGAGAGAACATTAAAAGAACAGGAATTAAGATGACAGTAGATAGCGATTGACATCGCATTTAAATGTTTGAAGATCAAAGTTAACCGGGAAGCAAGAAGCCGGAAGAGTGTTCCACAAGCGAGAAGTGCGATAGAAGATACTGTTAGCATAGAACTTACGGTTGCATCTAGCCATTTCAACTGTAAAATGGTGAGACCTAACTGCCAATCTAGCACTGCGCTTAAATTCATAAACTTTAGGTACCATAGAGAAAAGTTCATCAGAACAGTAAATACCTTTGAGCTGTATTAACATTAATTCTTGCTATGAACGAACTTTGTAATCATTTGTCAGACTTTTTTGGGGAAATAAATCTTCCAGTTTCCAATTACTGTTACATTTGGTCGAAACAAAAGTTTGTAACATTTTAAAACTAATTTCAAAGTCAATACTTAGATATTTGTACACCAACCGCATATTTTCCATTCAGTTCAGCTCATCGGTGTGTGATGACGGGTCATGGGTATCAGCTCGGAATGCGAGATCGATGAGCCGATTTCGAATTCCAATCGAGTTCGTGATATACATTTACGAAAGGTAAAAATCCATCACTTCTCCAGCTACCTCCCGCCGCCCAGCAGAACAGACTGGGTCCAATAGACTTGGTTGGAGAAAGAAATGGCAACCTACTGTGAGAAAGTCTTTTACCTTGTCGTGAATTGAAAGAGACATGATCGCCCAAGCGTATATCACGTATGGTACATTGGCACAACTAACTGACTTTTTTTTTCACGATCTTTGAAAAAAGCTTCATGATTCCATCTTCTCAGTAATTGACATCTTCCAGGATGATGAACTGGATTAAGTGATTTTAAAAAGGCTTCCAGAAAATTGCAGCTATTTCTATTAAGGAGATTTTGAAGGGACCGAAAACACTACGACCTTTTGTTTCAACCTAATATAAAAAAAAGATTATGGCTTGCATTTGTTGATAAGATAACAATGGTGACGTGATAGTGATAAATCTTACTTTATATATAAAGAAATAAAGAAATTAAAACCAGTAAGTCTAGAAAAATAGCGACTTCATTATTCGTTTCCCTTGATCACGTGATATGTTTTCTACTACACCTAACACGACAGAGCGGGCTCAGTGAAGCCGACTTTAAAGTTACAACATCGAGCAGGAGCGTTATTTCTATCTCGCGGTTGGGAATCTTTGTGATTTCTTGCTTATTTGGAACTTCTTAAATTGACTGGTCCGCTTATAATAAATAGGGAAACTATTGTGTGTGTGTGTGTGTGGGGGGGGGCTAATTTTTGTAATATGATATAATATGCCATTTATAATGTCAGATTTGAAACTGCCCACATTAATGATAAGTGCGTATTACTTATGTTGTCCTTTTCTCAATCCGTAATACAGGGTGTCCCTAAAGTCTGGACGCATAAGCAAAAATGCATATTTTCAAGAAATTCAATTTTCAACAATATTTTTTTGAATTGGAATATTAACAAATAACATCTTCAATCTGATTTCCATCACTTGTGATGCAAAGGTTGATGCACTTTGCAAGATTCACGTGAACTTGATGCAATAACTCCACATTGCTGTCAATTTTAGTACATTCACTCTTTATGTGTTCAATCCAGTGTGTTGCATCTGTGATTTTCATTGAGTACACCTTCTCCTTTAGAATATCCCAGGAAAAGAAGTCAGTTCTTTCTTCTTTCGACAAAATCATGTTTAATCCGTGGAGGTAAAGCAAATATAGTTAATAAGATTTCCTATCTGTCCAGACTTTAGGGACAGCCTGTAAGTACTACCAGAGATACTAGGAATCACGCCTTTAAATAATCATTTACGAGTTAGTCTCACAGACCATTGTTACTGTGTTGTAATTTTGATCCTCACTGGGTGTCCTATACTTGTGGTTTTGTGCCAGACTAAACTAAACATGGGTCATATTATGGGTCTCTTACTGAGTAGTAGGGAGCAGCAGTTTAGTATGGGTCTCTTACGGAGTAGTAGTGAGTAGCATTTTAGTATAGGTTTCTTACTGAGTAGTAGTGAGTTGCAGTTTAGTATAGGTCTCTTACTGAGTAGTAGTGAGTAGCAGTTTAGTATAGGTCTCTTACTGAGTAGTTGTGACTAGGAGTTTAGTATGGGTATCTAAATTGAGTAGTAAGGAGTAGCAGATTAGTATGGGTTTCTTACTGAGTAGTAGTGAGTAGCAGTTTAGTATGGGTCTCTTATTGAGTAGCAAGAAGTAGCCGATTAGTATTGGTCACTTATTGAGTAGTAGGGAGTTGCAGTTTAGTATGGGTCTCTTACTGAGTAGTAGGGAGCTGCAGTTTAGTATGGGTTTCTTACTGAGTAGTAGTGAGTAGCAGATAGTTAATACTCTGGTAAGATCGATCCTCACTGAGTGTACTGTTCTTGTAGACTTATGTCAAGCTAAGCTAACTTTAGTTAATATCTATAACAGCATACAAGATTCAAATTAAGATTATATCTTTCCAGATGGACAGGCCATATTCATACGACTAAACAAGTGCGCTTGTTTGCAACCGAATTTGATAATATCGATTGACCGTAGAGGAGTATACGTTACTGAATCAGCCCGAGTAACATAGTGGACTCCATGTAGGGGCGACGTGTTTCGAAATTAGTGATTTATTTTGTGTTTTTTTATCGATAAATGGACGAATTTCGATACCATGACAAGTAGACGTAATCTTATGAATGTTCAGGAGGACGTACAGGTCATTCTTGATTCTGATGATAAATTTGAAGCAGGGTAAATTGATGAATTTAGTTCGGATTATGTTTCAAACTCTGACAGCATTGGCAGTCGGCCAAATACAAGAGGCAAGAAGGCAATGCTTACACGGCTTAGGGCCGCATCACATTGAAACACCGGTTCCCCGCACGATCACAGAAGTTGAGCAACGTCGAAACTGGTCAGTAACTTGATGGTTGCCCACTTGGTTATACCAGGTGCTGTAAGCTTGAATGTGCGGGTGGTGTAATGTATAATGGCTCGGAATTGTTGATTATGTGAACATTTTTCGTAAACAATTTTTCGAATTGTAAATTGTTTGAATGAAAATTAATCGAAAGGTCAATTATACTAAATTGTAATTATTCGAAATGCAAAATTCTTTATTGCAATAAAAATGTAAAAATTAAAAGAGGAAATACACAAATGATAATTATTCGAAATACAAATATCGTTGATAAAACAATTTAGTTAGAAAAAACTTACAACCTTAAGTTATATGATACTGTACGCAAATAGTCTACTACTGAAGAGTATCTCTATATTTCTGAGATAAGGTATTATGTACACTATTTACATTATTCAGACTATTGTCCTCATCTTTGTCGTCATATTTATCACAACGTTCCGGCTGTTGTACGCTCCGACCTTCTTCAGGTGGTTGCAATGTCGAACTGAACCCTTTATTTCGCTCACTGGGGTAGACGGTGCTAGTTCCACATGCGATGTTTAATGGATGTCAGTTATCAGTTATCTCCTGTTCTCGATGCAGAATTAGTTATCGGACTGCCTAATTTCAATTCCAGTTGGATTCGTTATATTCCTTCACGCTTGGGAAAGGTAAGAATCCACCTCTTCTCCTCAAGCTATGGATTAATTAGTAAGGCTTGTATCACTAAACCATTTCTCCCCCCCCCTCGGCACAAAATATTTTCAAGTTTTAAATAACCTGCAAAGGGTTGATAACCCGTAGAAAACGAAACAATGAATCAATCAAATACTGATTAGCTACACAGGCATGTCTTTTAGATTTATTTACATTCTCTGGAACAAAGTGGACACAAAGTGAGGGCTGAGTTTATACATTGCTTGTAATATAGAATTGATCCCCCACTTTATACCCACATTCTAATTTTTTTTGTTTGTTTATCAAATTCTGATTAGGTATGGATCCATCGCTTCTCTCTCCAGCTATGGGTTAATTATTAAGACTTGTATCACTAAACGATTATCTAAAATATTATTACAGTCCAAATATATTTTCTGGCTTTAAATATCCTAATAAGCTGTAGAAAGCGATTCACTCAATTAGTTATACTTACAAAATATTTTTCATTATTTTTGGCAACTTTAGAAGTCAATGGTAAAATTTAGAAATAGACTCAAACCGGAACAGGTTAAGCCGTTATAAAGGGAAAACATCAAAGACATTGGACCGAACAGTGATTTCACTGTTTCTTATTTGAGATTCTGTAAGAATTATACTTGCAGATCTTCCATGGTATCATTTTCGACATTTTAAACCAGCCCACTTAATGGCATTTGGTACATTGATACAAGCCCAACAATACAAATCAAATGTAAATGAAGCCTTTAATCATGGTCTAATGTTATTTTTTTCTGAAAAGGACTTTATTACTATTGTTTTCCAGAGCACAAAAAACGTTTTTAAAAAGTTGTATCGTTCGTTTAATGCCCCAATTGTTACCCTTCGTTGATTTTTCACACGCGAATTATTCGCTTTCCTCCTTCCTCGCATTCAAAGTATTTATTTATTTTTATTATTATTAAGGAATGAGGCGTTCATTGTTGGTGCGTCCATCACTGTTAATACGCTTGTTATGCATCTAGCTTTGATGGCGAAGTTGAAAAAATCACAGGACTACTGCTCACAAGCTATGAAGGTCAAACTGCGAGTCGAAGTTGTACATAGGAAAACCTTCAAGACTTCCCCGCTCCTTTGAGGGGCAAACTATCAAAAGAAAGGCTCCGAATATATGACGCGAGGTTTATATTATCCCTGTTCATGGACATAGAACAGGCGATTTTTTTTTTATTTTTTGTTTATAAAAACGAAGACAGATGGCGCTCTGTTGGTTTTATTTTACGATAGACAAAGGGCACTTTGCCGTGGGGTAAGATTTAACGAGTTCGTTGAATAGACCATTACAATAACCTAGTGAGATCGATTCTCACAATGTGCTCTACTAAATTAGCTTAGTAAATATATAAATTAGAGGGTCGCACCTAAAACTCTAAAACCATTACTACTGCAGTGAGATCCTCACTAAGGGTTCCGTTATTGTGACTTTTACCAGGCATAGCTTGGTGAATACATAGATGTGTCATGCTATAGAGTAGTGGATAAAAAGTTAATATGTAATGAGTTCGAGCTTCACTGGTTACAAGTTATTGTGGTCCTGTAACAGATTAGACACAGCTACTTTAAAAATTCCATGTCTCTTCAAGATGTAGGCGGTCATGGCCCTTCACAAATTCCTTTTCTTTTTTATTTTTGAATTGCTATGCATTCTTGGAAAAGTCGGAGGAGTGGTTACCCTTTGCCGTCTTCACAGTTTGGAAATTAAAGTTGGCCTAAACTGACAGCTAACCGAGACTAGAGATCCCATTTTACCATTGCTATTTAATCCATAGCTGTGGGGGGAAAGATGGGTTCATGCATTTTCTAATGGAATTTGTGCGACAATATATATATATATATATATATATATATATATATATATCGAGGAATATGGATTTTGAATTGATGGCCAGATGATTTCATTTTGCAGAGCAAGGGTAGTTTTATTTTATCTTTAATCATACATGTATTATTAAAGGATTGCTACCTTATGATATGTAATATGCACGATGGGGTGCTGAAAGTTTCCACTTAGAAAAGGGGTCTTGGAGATGTTGAAGACAAAAGGGCCAGAGGACTATAGTGCATAACCCCTGCCTAACGAGCTTGTGTAAATGGTTGGCAGAACAGGGATTAGGAGAGACAGCAACAAAGACAAACTTTATTAAGAGGTACAAAAGACAGGAAATGTGGAGACATGATCACCCACGTTCTGAAGAGACACGAGAAGAAGAAGAAGAAGAAGAAGAAGAAGAAGAAGAAGAAGAAGAAGAAGAAGAAGAAGAAGAAGAAGAAGAAGAAGAAGAAGGTGGTGTTGGTGCAATTATGGAATACTTGGTTGGAAAAAAAGTCAGTAAAATACTGATTTTAAGAGAATAAAGATTTTGAGGATAAGATTGAAAAAAAAAATCTTTTTCTGTCTTTTTGGTCTGTTCTTATCTATCTATCTATCTATCTATCTATCTATATCTATGTTCATCTGATCTTTTCTATTTTCATCTATCTATCTATCTATCTATCTATCTATCTATCTATCTATCTATCTATCTTCATCTGTCCTTGCCTATCTATTTATCTATCTATCTATCTTTATTGTTCTTATCTATCTCACCCTGCTCAAATGACTATATCTATCAATTATCTATCTTCATCTGATCATATCTATCTATCTATCTATCTATCTATCTATCTATCTATCTATCTATCTATCTATCTATCTATCTATATCTGGTCATATCTATGTTCATCTGATCTTTTCTATTTTCATCTATCTATCTATCTATCTATCTATCTATCTATCTATCTATCTATCTATCTATCTTCATCTGTCCTTGCCTATCTATTTATCTATTTATCTTTATTGTTCTTATCTATCTCACCCTGCTCAAATGACTATATCTATCAATTATCTATCTTCATCTGATCATATCTGTCTATCTATCTATCTATCTATCTATCTATCTATCTATCTATCTATCTATCTATCTATCTATCTGTCCATGGATATGTATACAAATACGCACGTACCAGTCTATGAGTTGGCAGACATATCCTGTTTATAATCGAGTAAATAATTTGGATTTTTCTTAGAGATTGCAATCAGCTGACAAGGCCATTTGCCATTCCCTATCGTTCTTCCTTATTTTCTAAACAACGAAACACTTTCGTTTCTTGCTTCATCTATTGCTTCTTTCTTTTAATTACTCCTCCACTCCTTCCTTCCTTCCCTTTTCCTTCCTTCCTTCCTTCCTTCCTTCCTTCCTTCCTTTTTTCCTTCCTTCCTTCCTTCCTTCCTTCCTTCCTTCCTTTTTTCCTTCCTTCCTTCCTTCCTTCCTTCCTTCCTTCCTTCCTTTTTTCCTTCCTTCCTTCCTTCCTTCCTTCCTTCCTTCCTTTACTTATTTATTTCCATATTCATTCATTACTAAATTTTGTCTTGCTAAGTTGGAGGTAGGGCTGCCTGCCTTTAAAATCAGCATTTTACCGCTGGCGCCGATAGCAGCTAACAGTATGCAGGAAAAGAGCTACAGATCGTACAGTAGCTTAAACTTTCTAACGCATTCAAATGTTTTTCTGCATCTCTCTTTTTCACCTTCTTTCTTTCTTTCTTTCTTTCTTTCTACTAGAGAGGTGATAAAAAGAAACCCGACAAAGCCAAAAAAAAAAAAAAAAAGAATGAAACTTCCATGGTCATTTCGTCAGATTATGAGAAGTGAGCCGGGCCGAAAACTTTTCAGCACCACCCGTCTGTCACGCACTCCGTTTTTCATGATTCACTTATTAATATCAAGACAAATGTAAAAATTTCCGCAACAAATACGCGGCGATGCACGATGGCTTGTCCCACAGGCGCTCTCCCAGGACCTCCTGTCCTCCCTGGGTGCCCCATTACAGAGACCAGATTAAGTTCAGCTTCTTTTTTTTTTAATTGTTGACTGATATCTACCCCCCCCACACACACACCCCCAGCTTTTACTCTTGTATTTCTCCCTCCTCATATCACTTATACTTAAATAGTTTGGCTATTTTTAACATTTCACTCCAAGTAAGGTAATAAAGCCACTAAGACGCAAGGGTTTACGTCATGTGAAGGAATATAAAGAAAAGAAGAAGAACATTTTTAAAGAAAGAAGACAATAAACGAATAGGAATTAAGAAGATAGAAGATAACTATTGGTATTGCATGTAAATTTTTGAAGATCATAGTTGACTGGAGAGCAAGAAGCTGGAAGAGAGTTCCACAAGTGAGAAGTGCGATAGAAGAATCTGTTATCATAGAACTTACGGTTATACTAGCCATTTCAACAGTAAAATGATGAGACTTAACCGCTAACCTAGTACTGCGCTTAAATTCGTAAGGTCGATGTAGCAAAGAAGAAAGCTCATTTTTTAAAATTATTTCATCCCAAGCAAGGCGATAATGCTACTAGCACGCAAGTGGTTACTGGGTGTGAAAGTGAAGTAGAAGACTTTAGTGAGGAGGAGTTAGGTGAAAGGACAATAAAAGAACAGGAACCCAGGAAGACAGAAGATGACGTTTTAGGTATCAGAGAAGAAATTTATTAGGGACAATTGCCATGAAAATGTTTATAGAAAAGCCACAGAGAAGCCACATTACGGCGCTGGGAAAGTGACTGAAGCCGAAATGCCAGGTCAGGCTCGATAACATTGCAGATTCATCTATAAAATGTTTGCAGCGAAAGCTAATCGGTAAATGCCAACCAAATGTAACTATGCAGCAGACAGATTCCTGTGCATGTAGGACGAAGCTTGTTTAGTCTCCATGGAGAAATATTCTTTATTTATGATCGTAGAATGACGATCTAGAAACTGCGATGAAAAAGCAACGAAAATAAACCGAAAGAAATACTATTAAAATAATGGTGATTTTATCAAAGGTACCAGGTATGAAAGCTCATTGGAACAGATACAGGGTGTCTCGCTCCTTGGAGGATCCCCTCATTGATGTCTTCAATTGCGGTTTGGTGAGGTTATTTAACCCTTAATTTGAGATTTTGAATTCAGAATTGTCCTTTAAGACATAGTATTTTTTGCTATTTACTGATACAAGTCCTACTATTTAACTCATAGCTGGGGGTAAAAAATAGGTGGATTCATACCTTCCCCGAGGATATTTGTATGTAACTGAATGTAACGAACTCAACTGGAATTCGAACTCGGCTTTCCGATTCCTCAATCCTAGCCGCTACATACTGTACCTTTCAAATTCACCACTGAAAGAAAGGTCTAAGTGTAAGAAGCCAGAATTAATGGTCGTCAACAAAAGAGACAGCCTACGGTAGGAGTTACATATTGGGGCCGTCAAAGTCAAAGAAACTGTGACACAGAAATCTGAAGGCGCATAAGTATAGTGAAAGATCTCGTTCAGAAACTAAGCAAAGTATTAAGAGATAGAAAAATGCTTTTAGAAACAAAGAAAAGATTGTTAATCTGACATGTAATATCTAATCTTTTATATGGCAACGAACGTTGGACAAGACAAGATGAAGAAGAAACTTAAAGCGACAGAGATGTAGTTCTACCGACGAATGCTGAGAATACAATGAAAAAGTTTTAAGGAAAATAGGAACTACAAGGAAAAGGATACTCACAACCAGAAATAGATAGCTAACAATACTGGGACGCATTAATGAGGAAAGATGGCTCGGAGAATTTAAAACTCATTGGGCATACTGAAGGCAAGAGAAGAAAGGAAATCGTGTTTTAATGGTTTTGTGTGAATAGATGGCAGAAGAGAGACAAAGAGGAATAGTAAAAATTCGAAAGCTATTGGTAGTAAGAAAATACAGAAAGTTGTGGAGAGCCATGATTACCCATGTCCTGAAGCCCAGTAAAACTTAAATTTTATAAGTTGCATATTGTATTGGGTTCATCCCTTATTATTTGGTGCTTTGCCATTGAGGCCTTGTCCCAAACTAAACTGTTTTTTGGTGGTTATATCCACGATATTACGCCAGGATACAACCCCAAGTCTGATGGAGGGTTAGTGCTAATCCACATGCGCTAAAACGTACTGGGTAACAGCTTTTGAAAAGAAAGAAACACAACAGCTTGTACTATATAAATATATTTAATATCCAAATAGAACGAAAGTGGATGCATACAATGTGTGTCAGGAGTCTTAGCTCAGGAGAAAGGTGTCCGGATATCTTAAACGGTCACTTTCAGACCTCGGCTCGCTTTTTAAATAGTTGCAATTTCTATTGATGTTGCTGGCCCCATTCCTCTATAACCTGATGCTACTGACCGGGTTTGTGATGAGGAAGCAGCGTTGCTTCCTGACATCTGAGTAACGTGGTGGAAGAAAAAGAGGATCGATCTTTGAATTTGGCTCTTATATAGCCACGATCACGTGACTATTGTAGGGACAGTGATTCGTCCTTTCTTTAACCATTCAGCGTCCTCATTTTATTCCATGTTTGAGTAGTCGTATTTTCCTCATTGATTATTCTAAGTTCCAATAATACAAGGCTTTACAACAATTCTATCTACATAGCTGAATCCACCTCAAGTGAAACTTTTATTTACGACCCATCGATAAATATGCAGGTAAAATCCCTGTGCCATTTCAGTGAGTACCTGGAGGATCTCAGTGTTGCATTTACCGTCCTCTGTCAGAACGCTTCCCAGATATTTAAACCGCCGAGTCTGCTTGAGTCTAGTGTTCCCGACCTGCAAATCGCATTTCGGGCTCATCCTTTTACTGATGACTATGCATTCTGAGATCCGTAGAAAGTGCTGGGATGGCCAAGGCCGCATTCCAAAACCTGGGCAGAGTATTGCGAGACAGGAGGATTTCTTTGGTAACGAAGAAAAGAATACTGAACTGTTACATGACATCTGTCCTTCTTTACGGCAGCGAATGTTGGACGATTTCCTCAGAGATGAAGAAGAGACTCGAGGCGACAGAGATGTGGCTCTACAGAAGGATGCTAAGGATATCATGGACCGCGCGTGTGAACAACGATGAGGTCTTAGAAAGGTTACAAACAAGGAGGAGGTTTATACTTAATATCAAGAAGAGGCAGCTGAAGTTCCTGGGACACATAATGAGGAAGGAAGGCCTGGAGAATCTGATACTCACGGATTGAATAGAGGGAAAGAAAGACAAGAGAAAACAACGCATTACATACCTAGCGGCTTTAAGCAAGTGGATGACAGAATGTGGTCTAGGGGAGGTGGCTGAGGGAAGAAACTTGTTGTCATGATCGCCTACGCCCTGAAAGGACACGGCACATAGAAAGAAAGAAGTACCTGACTTTTCATACTATCCTCTACCTTTATAAGAGCCAGATCAAGACGAAAAACGGAGTACTGTTGCCATATGTGGGCGGCAGCTGTCCAGTCCTCACTTTCCAGTCTTGATAGAGTTTAAAAGCGTCTCCGAGTCATTGTTGGAGAAGAATTATTTTCCACCCTCCAACCTCTCTCTCACAGGCTGAATGTGGCGAGTCTCTCACCGTTCTATCGCTATTACCATGGAAAGTGCTCGGACGAACTACATTCCTTGGTTCTGCCAGGTCTAGCCTTCACGGGAAGGACTCGCCATAGCACTTACTTACATAGTAGTAAATAACTCACATTCCTTTCGTATTCAAACAGCGAGAAATAACATCTTCTACCCGCAAACCATTGCCCTGTCGAACAGACTCCCAAGAGGATGTTTCCCTGATCACTACAATCTTAACCTGTTCAAGTCTAGAGTTAAACCATTATCTTCCCCTCCTACCCATATAAACTAGCCCTTAACTCTCTATGTCGAGTGATCCCCGAGTCTTGTACAGGGTGAAACTTACATTTTCCCTCAGGCTATGGGTAAATAGCAGGACAAACTGGGTCCCATAACTTTGGGTGGAGAAGGACAACTCTAAATTCAAAACTTCAGGTGTACGGACCGAGGGCGGCCCACACCATATTCCATGGTCTTCGGCTACCGGTCAAAAGCATGGAGAGGAGATGGGCGCCGACAGGCTATCTGAAAGGATCACGAGGAAGAAGAATCAATGTCTTCTTTTGCCCCCAGGTCTCCCCCATCCCGATGATTGAAGCAGTCGAGGGATTGTCGATGTTGGTGATTTCACATATGAAACTCATCCTCCCCTCGCTTATTTTCTTCTTTCTTCTATACACACGGCAAGTTTCATTTTGTTTTACTTTTCTTTCTCTTTTTAATTACTGATATTAGCTTAGGTTGGTAAAAAATTCCACTAGGGAGAGTAAACAGCTAGACGGGATTGTCACCATTATTAGCCCACCTACAACGAGTCACTTTCTCTCTAAGTAAGCTGACTTTATAGTCTGATACAAAGTTGCAAGTGTGCCCCCCCCCCCACCGTGAAGATCGAACTCACAATATAATAGTTGTAGTCTGCTAAGTGGATTTTTCAGGGCTCCCACGTCGCTTCCGAATGTAACACAATGTCGAGGCTTAAAGTGGGTGTAAAACGGCATATGGAAAAATTGCCCAAGTCCCCTCGTTACTTTCCCTTTTGGGTGATGCCTCAGAACCGAGGGAGAGGTACTGCCTGGCTAGAGGGATGCTCCCTCTCCGCCCGGATTCTTGAGCTTAATATTATTTTGGAACTACCGAGCCGAAGCCAGTTTTAGCCTGCTAAAACGTGTTAGAGCGTTCTTCATTTTTTATTTTTTACCTTGTTACAGCGAGACCCCTTATTTCTCTCTCACACACAGAGAAAAACTAACTTTAACAACCTGATTCAAAATTGCAAGTGTGGGCCATCTTTGAAGATCGAACTCACTGCATAACAGAAATGGCCAGTTAAGATGTTAGACTAGCACTTAGAGAAAGTGTAAAAGACTGAGAGCGTTTTTAATTTTGATTTTTGACTCTATTCGAGCGTCTCTCTGTCACGCGCATGCGCATACACACAGAGGTAAGCTAATTTTTTTTCATTTAGCCTGATACAAAGTCGCAAGTATGGGTCCTCTTTGAAGATCGAACGTAAACTAAACTAAAAAAGTAAGGGTTTAAGAGACTAGCTCGCTCACGTCACTACAACTGCTACTTAACTACTAACAACGTGTCTAGGCATACGAAACTTAGCCTGACGCATGGTCACAAGCGAGGTTAGAACTTAGTAGAGTCAGAATACGAGTCAGAAAAAAAAGTTCCTTCGTTTCTCCAGGGCACTTCGACGTGGTATGTACTGTAAAAATGGTGAACAAACTTGTCTCATTAGATTTTTGATTTATTAATTACGACTGAGTGTGATTCCAATCCTCACTGGGCGTTTCATTCTTCCAACCTTGTGCCACATCTAAATTTCGTTAAAAAAAACAAACTCAGCTTTATAGCAAACAAAACGATACTAGCTCTCCCCTGTTACCGAGGCTCGAACTCACGACATAGTAGTTTCCTTTGAGAGACGAGAGTTAGAATCGTGCCATTTCGTTGCTTCATGGCAAAGCATTGCCAACTTCATCTCTCTCTCTCTCATTTTTTTTTTTTGTCTTTTTTTCTCTTCACTCTTCAAACTCTCGGTTTCCTCTCTCTTACGCACGGCCAACCCCATCTCAAACAGGCACACAATGTACCTGAATCGCGTAGCCCACTCTTTTGCGAAAGAATAAAAACAAAATAAAAACTAAAAAAAAAAAAAAGTCGGCAGTGGGAGTTCTCTATCAGTGCTTACTGTTAAATTGGGAAATTAAATGGGGAAGCTAACAACGAAGCCGAGAAACAGGCATCTATATTCTATATTTACCCAGCATTCCACACGGTGTGCGTATGCATGTAATAATATATATATATATATCTTCTCTCTCTAATCTATCTTAACCAGGGTGTGGGTAAGACGAAAAAACTCTGTACGACTTGCTGGTAGTAGATCTCCCACCCTCGGGGCTGGATGAGGAACGAGCGACCAGAGCAGCTGGCTTTGGTTGGAGAGAAACTTACCAATATAAAGGTATTTTATTTATGATATATATTGCGCTTTAAAAGTTTTAACATTTGACTTTTACGATCTTTTAAACGATCGACAAGAGATAAGAGTTGAGTTAGAAACGAGAAAAAAACAAATAAAAACAAAAAGAGGAGAAAAATAGAGATTTTTTTATTTAACACAAAAAATGTTATCATAAGAATTAATTAATGTTTTCTTTTAGTTTTATCAAAGTTTCTTTTTCTCTTTCGTTATATCGCTGAGTGTGAATATTTCAGTTTTACCAACGAATGTCAATATGTTTTGTTTGCTTATGTAAAAATAATTCGCCAACCAAAAATAATAATAACAATAAAAAAATGACAATATAACTGCAAGTGAAATATTCTCTCGTTTGATTCTATCTGTCTATCTGATTGTACAATGTACTGTACATATACGTTTTTCTTTTATCTATTTTCTACCCCATTTGTCTGCCAGTCAGTCTACCTAACATAGGCAAGACATGGAAACTTATCCTTATGGATTATATCATCATTGTTGCATAGAGCATGATAATTTCATCTTCTCTATCTCATATATATTCTTTAGTTTTAGTAGGACTCTCAATTTCTAAGCCAGTAGACACAAATTTTACAAAAGTAGAACTGTCTACTAATCAAACATGTGTACTCAATAACGTTATAGTAATATTAATAATAATAATAATATATAATATTAATAGATAGAATATTTTCTTAACATCAGCACTAAATCTGCAATATTCATTATGTGCAACATTTAGTCGAAAGTGCTCATTTAAAAAGTGCATCTGTTTATGCTTATTTGTGTTTGATTATTTGTGCGTAGTGGAGGGGGTGGAAAATAAACCATTTTTTTGTTTGATGATCACAAAAGCGTGAAACCCAGTGTTACAAACTAATATCCATACAACTGAATATATATATATATATATTTTTTAAACATGTTGTGTTGAATGTTAAAGACAACATCGTGCTGCATATTTTCTTTTGAATTTCCTCATATTTTCTAATGAGACTTTTTATTTGAAAATGATATCGAAATAATTATTGTCCGTACGATAACCTAGTACTTTCGAACATCATTGTTCATCTTCAGGGTCATTCTTTGTAATCCCTGGTGTTGGTATCATATGAAGCTGTGGGATCATGTAGTTTAAAATATGTGTAATTTGGCAGCAACTTTTCTTTTAAACATGTTGCTGCCAAATTACACACACACACACACATATATATATATATATATATATATATATATGTGTGTGTGTGTTAGAATAGGAGACGTTTATACATTTAACTCATGTTTTGTTTTTATTTAAGCTTCATCAGATATTTTTTGTGAAACTGCGTTATGGAAGTGAAAGTTCCATTAACTTGAGTTCTGTGTTGTTTTTCATCGGTAAGAAAATTTCTGATGAAGTTAAAATAAAAGCAAAACATGTTAAATTTATAAACATTCCTATATGTTCCTTATCCTGTTTAATTCTGATCCTTATTTAATCCCAATTCATGCATACATGTATGTACACATTTATCGAACAGAATAAGGAACAAATAGGAAATGTTTATAAATTTAACATGTTTTGCTTTTATTTTAACTTCATCAGAAATTGCCTTACCGATGAAAAACAACACATATATATATATATATATATATATGAATTTCTTTTAGGTAGTTCTTATATTTTTGCTTGCTGGATTAAATGGTAATTTTCTTAATATCAGTAAGTGATGGTAATGTTCTTAATGTTAAATGGTAAGTGATGGTAATGTTCTTAATACCAGCACCTGTAAGTGATGAAGTCTCTGAAGATGACATCTTTTTCAATGAAGCTATCTGCGATTCTTAAATAGTTTATTAAATTAGTCTTATTGCATTTGTCTGATTTTACAAGTAAATACCCTACTGAAACTAAAATTTGTATCTCTTGATTTCTTTCTTTCAGTTCATAGCTATCTTAACTTTGTAAGTGTATATATATATATATACATACATATATATATATATATATATATATATATATATATATATATATATATATTATGTATGTGTGTGTGTATGAGATAATGATATATAAATTTTTATATATCAAGGACAGTATAGATGGAAAAATGTATGACAAAAAGGAAACTTTCTTTTCACTTTGTCATACATTTTCCCCCATATATAAATATATATATATATATATATATATATATATATATATATATATATATATATATATATGAGTGTGTGTGTCCATGTATAATTTTTTAGATTAATTTTTTTTTTTAAACCAACACTATTTCTTATTACTGTAAATGTTATTTTTAGTGGGTACATGTGTTAGACTTGACATGTCTATTATTTTAAATAGTGAAATTATTTAGATGTGAGTAAGTTTCCAAATTTAAAATTTGAGAATGCACTACAATATTCTTAAAGTTATTTTAAAGTGTTCTCAAATTCTGAAAACTTAATGACATTTTTCATTCACTTTACTTCTGTGTATAAATACAAGCTACCATGATAAAGTCCCTCAGGGAACAAAACACATTGGTAAAGAAAGGTTTCCCTTTTGTCTTTCATTTATCTATATACTCTTCAATTACTATCTTTGTTTGCTTATATTGCTGTATGGCTTCTTGTTTATATCTTGTCTGTTCATGCTTTCATCTTTATCTGTCTCATTAAATCTTTTTTTTTATTTTGTATATCTATTATCTTATCTATAATAAATGCATATGCACTCACTTACCTAAATGTGAGTTAATATATAAAATAAAGATCGTTACATATGGAAACATTATTAAGGACAGTTAGGTAGCAAGCCATGTTCACAGACTAACAGACTATTACAACAGTAGCCACTGTTGTAGCCTCGGCCATGCTTTATATATATATATATATATATATATTTTATAAATTAATTGATTTAAAATATGTTTGTTTTTTTGTTTTTTTTAAATATGTTTTTTTTCGCTAAAAAACATATTTTAAATCTATTAATTTATAATATTAATGCTCTGTAAATTTACATTGAGCACTATTGTGTAAAAATAAAAATATCTATAAGAACACCGGATTTTATATCTTACTGTTCTTTCTTTTTATTTATATATACATATATATATATATATATATATATATATATATATATATGAGTAACCCAGAAAGCTAGGTTTATTTTTATTGTGAGATGATAATGAGTGTTTGGTTTTAACATTTTATTCAAAATGATATATATATATATATATTGCATAATCTATATATATATATTCA
The DNA here is from genome assembly GCA_964036315.1 of Acanthosepion esculentum. Lineage (NCBI taxonomy): Eukaryota > Metazoa > Mollusca > Cephalopoda > Sepiida > Sepiidae > Acanthosepion > Acanthosepion esculentum. Next base: position 24,795,690 of record OZ038503.1, on the reverse strand, counting down.
GGGTGCAATGGATAAATTGTCATCTAAATTATGCAGAAATGAAAAATAACACTGACATTTCATTTCAAAAGACATATTTACCAAAATTACACAAAAATATCTTGAAATACTAAAGAATAATTTATTTAATATAATCACCATTGGCTTCAAGCACTGCCTCCAGATGACTTCAGAATCTCCTGCAACTTTTTTAGATGGTCTCAACCATGGCCTCCTTGTTTAAGTTGGTGAATGCTGCCATAATCCTTGCATTCAGTTCATCTTTGGTGTTACAAGGAGTTTCGTAGCTCAACTGGACCCCACACATAATAATCAAGGGGGTTGTGGTCTGGGCAGTTAGGTGACCAGATATAAGGGTTGATGTGCTCGCAGAAATTGTCTGATAGCCATGACTGGGTTCTCTTGCTTGTGTGGCACAGTGCAGAACCCTGTTGCCAGACATAGGATCTTCCAGCAGCCACCCTCTTGACCCAGGGCAGCACAACCTCTTCAAGGCACTTTGTGTTGAGTTTGAGGCCCTCACCCACAATTTCAGTTCTTTTCTTATCAAAGTGAGTAACCAACTGACTTTACTATACTATGCAGTCAATAAAATTAAAAACAAACAACCTGTATGCGCAAAATAAAATAAAAAAATGGTTACAATTTAGCCATCACACACTGTATAGATAGAAAATTAAGAGATCAGCTGATTTTTCTACGTTAGTTTCTTTTGGTATCTTCAAGCAATTTTGGTTAGTTGATTTCTTAATGCTTTGTTCTATTTCCTGGTTTAATTCAATTCGTTTTAACTTTTTTTATTATATATATATATATATATATATATAAACTGAATGGGTAAATATAGGTAGGTATACTGGGATCTCTTGTGCATCGTCTAATCATCTGAATGTTTGGTGCTAAACTGGATTGTTAGGTTCTCGGTTCGCATATGTTGAAATTGACAAGAGTCTCCCATAACAAAAGGCTTCTATAGTAAGCTGCACAAGGCTAGAGAATTAGTCCAAACAAAATGGTACAAAATATCTTCTAAGTTTATCAATTGATCTATATTTTATGTGCATTTCATATATATATATATATATATATATATATATATATATATATATATATGTATATATAAAATGCACATCAAAGATATATATTTGATATGATAAATGTTTTCATATATGTAAGGAAAATTTTCAAATCCAAGCTGAAGGAGGTAATTTTTGCGTGACATTCAGATGAATGAATTAATGGCACCCTCCTTAGACCATGTGACTATATTGTTTGTGTCATAATAGATAATTATATCATGTGGTATTATTCTATGGTTGGCAGTGAACTGGAAGTATAAGCATATACATGTGTATATATGTAAGTATATGTATGTGTGTATGTACTAATATTTACATTGTATTAGTATCTATGTATCTGTCTGTTTCTACTTGCCTGTTTTAAAAGTTTTGTTTTCTGTCTATCTCAGTGATATATATATATATATATATATATATATATATATATGGCCCGATGATTGCATCTAGCATGAAACAGACTGTCACCTCTAAGTGTTGACTTCTATGTTCACTTTTATATATATATATATATATATATATATATATATATATATGTAAGTGAACATTGAAGTCAACACACTGAGTGTTGATTTCAATGTTCACTTTTATATTTGTATTTACATATGCTCTATCTCTGATATTGAGCACTTTATCCCATAAATATAGCACACTTAAAACTATATTTCTTCATATATATATATATATATATATAGATAGATAGATCCAAGTACAGGGTTGGTACAGATGGAATAAAATTCCTATAACAAAAAACATTATTCTTGAAAGAGTGCTCAATACCGAGTAGAGCAAATAATATTTATTCAAAATTATAATTTATGCATGTCATAACATCACTACAAAAATTGCAATTTTGTTTCAACACTACTGGTGTCTTGTCAAGTGATGGTGTTGATTGCAAAATGAAGAGTAATGTTATAACATGCATATGTTATAATTTTTAATACATACATATATATAGATATATATAGTCATCCACAGACAGACTGTTTTGCTGTATCACAACTCTTCATTGTGGCTAGGCATCTGATTGCTTCAAGCTGGGATAGAAACCTGACTGATTTAGCATCAGTCAGAGATCCTACCCCTAGGCTATTGTCATACAGCAGAAAGAAAGATAAATTTTAAGGTTTTTTATGCAAAATATGCCAGTATCCAGGAGAGCTTAATTCATAGTTGAAGAGCAATGCATTAATAGCAGTAGAAGCCACTGTTTTTAAAATTACCCTTTTCTCCAGAGAGCACATACGGATTTCCCGAGAGCATATATATATAGTCATGCACAGACAGACTGTTACACTGTATCACAGGTCTTCAGCGTGGCTAGACATTTGATTGCTTGAAGCCAAGATCGAAACCCGACTAATTTGGTATCAGTCAGAGATATCACTCTCTCTCTTTCTCTCTCATATATATATATATATATATATATATATATATATATATATATATATATATGCATTCACGTTGACATTTATAAATACAAAAACATTTCAGATAACAACTATATATGCATATCCGCATATATGCTTATGTATAAATATATAGTAAGATAGACTGGGTCCTATAGCCTTGGATGGCAACTGGTCTAGGAAAACAAGCTGAGTAGGGTTGTTTGTGAACTTTGTGGCATGCTGTGTACCAGTTCACAGTATTTGTATCTTCCAAAAAGTGTGGTTGGTTTTGCACAAGCCTTCACCACTCGAACCAAATCATATATGAAGGTAGTCTGGCTGTTTGTTACTAAGAACTGAGTTGCAGGAACCTCATACATACAAAAATGATGGAAGAGTTCTCCATATATATATATATATATATATATATATATATATATATATATATATATATATATAGCATAATGAGAGACCACGTATACTTTCTTGATATGTATATAATATCTGGATAAAATAAATGAAACAAAATTGGGTGTTTTTTTTTTTTATGAAAGTATTTATTTCTGTGTTTTTGTATATATTTATTTATTTAATATTTCAGACCACCTAGGTCTTTCCTCAGAAATCAAATGAGATACTGTGTTTGTGTCATTTGATTTCTGAGGAAAGACCTAGGTGGTCTGAAATATTAAATAAATAAATATATACAAAAACACAGAAATAAATACTTTCATAAAAAAAACACCCAATTTTGTTTCATTTATTTTATCCAGATATATATATATATATATATATATATATATATGGTTTTGTGACCCAAGGTTTCATGCTTGTGTGATCATCAGAGTTTGTATGATGATTGCAAAAGCATGAAGCCCTAGATCACAAACTCCTATCTATACAACTAAATATATCAGCTCTCTCACTGATATTGAGCACATTTCAGTAAGCACCTCGTATATATATTATATACAAAAAAAATAAAAATATATATATATATATATATGAGAGAGACACACACACACAAAGTATAAGCTTTTCTTTATCGATATGTTTTGTCCTCTGATAGACTTTCTTGAGACAAATGTAAGGATTTTATTTTGCAACATGTATTTCTAAATAGAAGAAAAAAATGTTATTATGTTTTCAAAATTTTTCCCCACAAAAAAATACAAAATATTCTTATGGCTTACTGTAAAAATTAAGATAAATACTTCTTTCCTAAACCAACATACATGTCTATAAAAATAAAAAAAATTTAATTAAAAAGAAAACAGTTTAATCAAAACTTTCCTTTATTTAAAACTAGCTGAAAAGCCACCCTATTGGGCAGCATTTAAGCTAACTCCTGCAGCGGGCTCTTGATTAGGCCTTTGACTTGTTCAGGAGTTTGAGAGTCCCTAAGTCTTTGCATATTCTCAGCATTGGAAGCTCTCTTGGCTGCCATTTGATCTGGGTTTTCATTTGCACAGGAATTTCTTTTCCTCACTGCAGCCTTGGCGCTTTTGCTTGCAATCTGGTCCTCTGTTGGTGGAAATTTCGTTTTGCAAGCACACTGCTGCAATATGCAATAGGCAGCAATAAACTACTGAAGAACTCAAAATTGATCACTGCATTTAAGTATTGCATTAATATTTAAGCTTACCTTTTAAAAGTTCAACGATAATTTTTCTGCTGTCACTTAGAGACAATTTAATATACGTCGGTCCTTACTTTCTGTACAAACAATTATTTTTATTTCATGGGTGACTTTCTCTGGATTTTGCAATTCATTTTGATTATTTCCAAATTTATTTCCAAGTTATAAAAATTGTTATTGTACATAAAATTTGTCACAAAAAATTATGTAAAAAATTCGCTGAAAACAATCATAATGTAATGAAAACTTGTGGATCCAAAATTTCAGGATTGCAGATACAGATCCAGCCCAGAATGTTTTTAATTTGCTCAGGGGTCGGCCTGATCCCAAAATGGTTTGATACTAGAGCCTCTAGGAGTAAAGTTCAAAAAGTGTGACACACTGACATTTGCATTTATTTATATAGATAAATAAATACATAAATAATATAAAATAATAATTGCATTAATATAAAAATGTAAATAAATATAAACATATAAGAAAATAAAAAATTCAACAACAATAACTTTTATTCAGTTTCATTTATTAGGGATTAAATTACATCACTCAGCATCTTCCATAGTTTACCTTGACTTTCACAGTTAACATTGACTGTTTTGTGTGTTCTTTGGTTTTGTTTGTTTTATGGCATATCAACCTCAATGGGTTATTAAATATGGACAAGATTTTTATTGCTGGTGATATTTTTTTTTTTTCAAAAATGTATTGCTGGTATTTTTACTATAAAAACCTATTTTTAACTTTCATAGTGTTTTCACCCCATTTTGGGGGTTAACTATTTTCCCATAGCTGGAACCCTAACAGGTGCTACTATCCTGAGTCAGAGTGGATCTGGGAACACCAGCAATTAAGAGGTGGTTCCGCACTCCTCAAAACCTCCTGATCAGAGGCCTTATGATCTCAAACAATGAATGTGCCTTATGGTATCAAATACTTCCTGTTCATGAAATTTTTAAAAGAGGATAAATATTAAATATTCTTTAAATTAATGGAAAAACACTTCACTAGAAATAGTAAACTATCAAAAATCATTGATAAAAACACAATAAAAATCAGTTATAGTTGTATGAATATGAAGAAAATAAAAAATAAGCAAAAAACAAATTTAAAAATAAAAACAATAGCAATTATAATAACACACATTTGGAAAATAGCAATAATTGTAATTGTCAAAATAAAAATAACTGTCCATTTAATAAATGTTTAGCTAATAATATAATATATAAAGCAACTGTATCAAATAATATTAACACAGAAGAAAAGATTTACATAGGAGCAACCAAAATTACTTTTAAAGAAAGATTTAATATTCATACGATGTCATTTAAAATAGATAAATACACAAATAGCACAACATTATCAATATATATATGGAGTCAAGAAGAAAATATACCTACTATAGTTAAATGGGAAGGTTATGTGTTTGTATCGCGTCGTGGTCACCACTGTAATCGGGTTTATAAGTTGGTGTTGATGTATTATTTTCCCCCTTGTTATAATTTGTTGACTGTACCAGGGTTGATATTAATGACAGAAATGAACATGCATAAAACCTACAACAATAACAACAATAAAAACTTGAGACATGTGTTGACATAAATAACAAGACTTTGTATTTTCTTTTTGTGATGTGAATTAAGAATATTGGTATGGTGTGTGTAAAAATGTTCTCAGTGTCTCTTTTGTTTAAAAGTCAATGCTTACTTGGTTTGGTTCTGAAAATTTTGTTTGTGAGGATGACATTTGTAATCTTCTGTTTTTAAGCACTGGCTAGACATATGTTTCTGTACTGTTACTTGTGTACTCTTCACTGACTACTACTACAGGTATCCTAGTCTACTGTACTGTTCTCTACTCTGCTGACCTTCTTGTGGTGGAAGGGTCATTTTTATAATCATGAGGGTTAGGATGATGAAATATCCTTCTTTTCTATCATCACTGATGACAAGGTTATTTTTAGAATGAGGAAATATCATCATTCTGAACCATAGCACCTTCATATAATATTACCAATAGGAATTGTAGACTGTGTTTAGAAGAAGAATTATCAATATTAACATTTAATAATCAAATTAAATTATTAAATAAGAAGTATGGGATAATGGGTTGATGCTGACATATTAACAATATTTACTTTAATAATAATATAACATAATAAATCAAATAAAATATTAATAATACAAATACAAAATAAAATATTATAATTTAATTAATAATACAAATATTACAATTTAATTAATAATATAACATAACTTCTATATAAACCATAAAAAAATATCAATTTAATTTGAAGAAAAATTAAATTTCCCCCAAAAAATTTACAACTGGTAGAAAAATCTACAGCTGAAAAAAAATGAAGACGTAAAGAAAAGCAAAAATTCATGAATGTGCATGGGCAAAAGAATGTTAAATTCATGAATGTGCATGGGCAAAAGAATGTTAAATTCATGAATGTGCATGGGCAAAAGAATGTTAAATTCATGAATGTGCATGGGCAAAAGAATGTTAAATTCATGAATGTGCACATGTACAAAACAGAGTGAAAAAAACAGTTTGAAAAAGAAGCTGAAAAAATTGGAAACATCATTTAAAACTGAACCCCCTGATGAACGGAAATTTTACCAAGAAACTTCGAAGTCGGGGTAAAATTGATATTTAAAAGTTAAGTAATCTTTTTTTTATGTCATATTTATGCTCTATTTTTAATATTATTTTAATATTTTTAATATTGTGCACTATACATAAAAATATCTGCTGTTTCTTAAATCTTATATAGTGTGGACACAAGAATCAACATTGTATGGTAACTGTCATTTTAAGGCTTCACCAACACCTGAAGATTGCATTGAAGCATAAAATGGATGTTTTCTGATGTTTGTCACAAACAGAATGCTTTGCTAATTCCTATGTCCCCACTCTCTATAATTGTTCTATCTCCAATATTGATTATAGTTCTTTTATTGATCGATTGACACATTATTAACCTTTTGCAGGTTATTTAAAGCCCCCAATTATTCTTAGATTTTATTTTATTTTTATTTTGAAATAATAATGGTTTAGTGATACAAGTCTTAGTAATTAACCCATAGCTGTAGCCATTGGGTGAAAAGGTGGATTCAAGCCTTTCCCTCTCGCACATCCAATCTTAGCAAATTTTAAATAATGTGTATGTGTGTATGCATATATATAATATATGCATAATGTATGCATGCATTATCATTCTATACCGTGTGTGTGTGTGTGTGTATATATATATATATATATATATATATATATATATATATAATGTGTGTGTTTAGAAAAATATGACAAACTGGAAAGGTTTTTTGTGATGCGTTTCATCTGTTAGGGTTTCATCAAACTGGGCTTTGATGACGTTAACACGTCTACACATCCGCATGAAATGAGAAATGCAGGTCGTTTCAAAATTCTTTGAGAGAATATTTTTTGAAAGAATTTTATTTTTTTCAACCTAGCTGAAATTTTCTTTTTCTTTATCTCTCCACACATTTTTGTATTATTTTGTATAAAATTATACAAAATTATATATTGTTATATATGTATGTATATATATTATATATTGTTATATATGTATGTATATATATTATATATTGTTATATATGTATGTTATATATATATGTATGTATATATTGTTATATATGTATGTATGTGTGTGTGTAATTAGTCATTATTAATTTTTCACTAATGTCTTTTTCAATTTAGTTTCAGTTGTACAATTATCATTTTCAAGACTCTTAGTAAGCAGTTGAGGCCGGAGATAATATTAATAATGCCTTTAGAATGATTGTTTGAATAAATGTGATGAAAAACAATTGAGGATTAAAATGAAAGAAAGCTGAGTCAAAAATGAATAAAAGTTAACAATGCCTCATCAAATAATGATTCAAGATAATGTGTGTCATTGTTTGAAATTTTCTGGATCTGTAGATGAATTTGATTAATTTTCATCTGTTTCCTCCTAGCACTCTCCTCATAACCACTTCATCTCTCTCTATCTGGATGCTAAGATCTATTTTTTCCATCGTCTTCCCTTCCATCAAGCTATTTATAGTCTCTCACTATATATGTGTGTGTGTATATCTATCTATCTCTTTCTCTCTATCTCTCTCTCTCTTTCTCTCTATCTATATATCTCTCTATCTCTCTATTTATCTATCTCTCTCTCTCTCTCTCTCTCTCTCTCTCTCTCTCTATATATATATATATATATATATATATATATATATATATATATATATATATATATTCCCAAGAGGATAGAATCCAGGTAGAACTCAATGTCCAGGACAGAGTAAAAATATAATATAAAAGGCTCAAACACTAATATTCCATAGTTATAATTTATTACATTGGAATCGTAATCACGATCCAATTCATCAGACCTACAAATTCAAAAAGAAATCAGAAAATATAACTCCAGGTACAAAAAATAACCAGAGTTATATTTTCCGATTTCTTTTTGAATTTGTAGGTCTGATGAATTGGATCGTAATTACGATTCCAATGTAATAAATTATAACCATGAAATATTAGTGTTTGAGCCTTTTATATTATATTTATATATATATATATATATGGTCAGCACAAGGTACTGGCAACTCAGTCCTGGGTATGATGATAAACTACATCTGGCAGCAAGACCTCTGATCAGGAGATTGGAGGTTTTGAGGAGCATGAAACCACCTCTTAACTGCTCTTCTTCCAATGTCCACCCTCACCTACAATGGTAGCATCTTTTAAGGTCCAGCCATAGGTAAATAGTGAAGCTCCAAACAAAAACAAAATGCTATGAAATAATACAAATACCTTAAATACCTTTTCATAGTAAAATGACCAACAGTACATTTTATCTCTAGTTGAAAGCATACAATTGCATTCAAAATACTTAGATTTTGGAATTAAATAACCCATGGAGGTATTGATATGCAGCTAAACAAAACCAAACAACCAACATGAAAGAACTCTTTCAGGACATTAATCCATTTAATATCCTACAATGTCTTAAATTAAACTGTATTCTGAAATATAAATTCAACAAAACTACAACGAAAAAACACACATTTCACAGCCTCTAGTAATTATGTCCTCACAAACATGTATATGCACTAAAGCTGAGTATCATCTACCATGTACTCAATTGTGAAAGCAGAATAACAGATATCATATTTTTATTACTTCAAGAAAATTAAATTTTAGCATTAAATGAGCCATAAGGAGTTGATATACTGTTAAACAAACAAAAGAAAACTGGCAACTCGGAAAGCCACCTGGGGTGCCATCAAGACCATGGGTGCTACAATGCTGCCATGTCATGTGTTTGAGATCTTCCAAAACTAAAGCTTATACAGACATACTTGCTGTCGTCCCTGACTTAAGAGAGATTAAATTCTTTAGCTATTTTGTCAATAGAAAATAATCTTGTAAAGAAGATAGGTGTAGAAAGTGTCATGAAAAGATTTGCAGATCTAAAGGCTAGAAAAGAAATGTTTAGGCAGAATAATGAATGTTTTCTTTAGTTTATATTAAGTTGTATATTGTAATAAACTTGTTATTCTACATTTTCAGTTTTTCTCCTTGTGGAAATTTAAAAAAAAATTATACTTGTAAGGGTGCCAAGGTTCAGCTTGCCCACATCCCTAAGGCCGTCTATATATATATATATATATATATATATATATATATATATATATATATAACAGGTAATAAATCTGTTGGTATATAATCCAAGTGGATCCTAACAATATAAAATCTTAAAACTGATCCACAAAAAGAGCTCAGTGTATTTATTATAACAGAGAATATATATTACATAGAATAAAAATCCAAAGTTACCTCATTCAAATAACTATTTCAACCCACAAGACTTTTTTGTAGGCCTTGTCAACTTGGAGATATGAAGAAATAAGAGCTTATGTTTAAATTTTTAAGCTCTTATTTCATCATATCTGAGTTGACGATGCCTACAAGGAAGTCTTGTGGTTGTTGGTTGTTTTGTTTTATGGCATATCAACCTCAGTGGGTCATTTAGTGCCAACAAAATTTTGAAATAGATTCATAGCGATAGTTTGGTAAAAATAGGTGTGTATGTATACATATATATTTGAACCATTTTTTTTATTACAAAGTATTTCTGGTATTAAAACCTATTTTTACACAAGTATGAGTGTTAACTATTTTCCCATTGCTGGGACCCTAACAGGTGCTACCACCCCAGGTCAGGGTGGACCTGGGAACACCAGCAATTAAGAGGTAGTTCCACACTCCTCAAAACCTCCTGATCAGAGGCCTTGGTGTTGGACATAGTTTATCGTCTTACCCTGGACGCAGATATAGTTTATCGTTATACCCAGGACAGGGAAGTCTTGTCAGTTGAAATAATTTTTTGAATGAGGTAACTAGATTTTTATTCTATGCAATATGAGTGCTGGATTTGCATATAGGCTAGCATAAGCTGCAGCCCCCAAACTAGAGGACCTTCAATTGGGCCCCTGATAAAATAAAGATATAAGAACAGAGGAGATTTGTTTATTTTCAGATTTAATTGAGATTCTTTGAAGTAATTTGAAACAATTTAGATTATTTTGGCCCCTCTAGCTAAAGTGGTTCTTTTAAATTGAATCTTTGAATTCATTGTCTTTCATTACAATGTGTTACGATCCAAGAATCTATTATTTTCTGTCTAATCTTCATGATTTAGAATTACTTACTAGGCTATTTGATGATGACATTTTTAACAATAAATATAATTAGGTTTGTTTTTTTTTCTGTTGTGGTGATCTAGGATTGAAAGGTTGTAGCAAGTCCGAATTTTCCTTCTCCATCATTATTTTTAAGGATGCTTTGCTAGTGAATTTGAATCTTAAAATTTCAGCATAATGCAGGTTCTTCATTCTAGATACTTTTCTGTAGGATGTAAAGTTCAGATAAAAAATATCATGAAATTGCTGATGAAATAAATTGGATGAGTTCCAAAATCATTAAAAATTTTAATTCATTGCTTTTTTTTAGCAGCATATCAACCTTCATGGGTTATTTAATGTTGAAATCTAAATATTTTGTACACAATTATTTCATTTTCATTTTATTTTTTTGGGAGATAATAATGGTTTAGTGATACAAGTCTTACTAATTAACCCATAGCTACAGGAGAAGTGGTAGATTTATACCTTGATTTTGAGTATAAGTGAATATAATGAACCCAATGGGAATTGGAACTTGTCTTTCCAATTAACAATACCAACCCATTATCTATTACACCACTTGCAAATCCAAGCTTACAGCACCTGGCATTTCTGAGCAGTCACCCATCTAGGTACTGAACATGCTCAATGTTGCTTAACTTCTATGATGTTTCAATGTGATGTGGCTGTAAGTCTTAAAGATTTTAGTTGAAGTTTTTCATGTTATATACCAATAGTGATGTTTATGTTGATGTGATTACGCATACTCATGAAGGAGAGGGGACATTGACATTTTAAATTCAAATGAAAAAATTTTTTTTAATTATGTGTTTGTTTCATTTAGTTTCTTTTTGTTTGTTTTTATCACTTTTGCTCATTATGATAATAGAAGATCTGCTAAGAAAGGTGAAATGCTGTAAGAACCAAATATTTACTGTGGATGATCTAGCAATTAAAGCACTTTCTATACATTTCTGTTTTAGTAAATTGCTTTCCCTTTTAATTAGAGTAGCACTTTTTAAATCAAAATTATGGCTAGACTCATTTCAGTGAGCAACTAATACATTGATTTTATTGCTTTGTAAAATATCCCTTTTGTGTTCATATAGTCTTTTATTTAAATTTCTTGAGGTTTCTCTGATGTATTTCTTCTGGCAATTATTACAGGTAATAGAATGAATTCCTCCTTCAAGTTTTAGTTTATTATTTTTTTTTCATTAATTAAGTCCTTTATTGTTGTTGAAGTAGTTGTAATAAATTGTATGTTAAGCTTAGATAAATTCTTTTCCATTGTAGTTGTGATAGAGTTGATCGGTAGAATAATATATCTTGATTCATTGGTTTTGTTAGGAAGGTTCATTATTTACATTGTTTGGACTGTTATCTTCATCTTTATTGCCATATTCATGATGTTTCGGCCGTTGTACACTCCGGAATTGGAATTTCAAACTGAATCCTTTATTTCGTCCACCAGGGTAGATAGTTCTAGTTCTACATATCATGCCTCTTCCAGATGTCTCAGTTATCTCCCTTTAACTCAACTTTTCAAGTTTTTGTTCATCAGACTCAGTTGAACTCACAACCGTTTGGATCAAAGCTCTGGATCCAACTAACGCTTTTATCTGCTGTGCCATGTGTCCTTGAGGATATCAGTGAATGTATTTTTGGGACTTATAAACTTAATGTTTCAGTAAACATTTTTATACCAGAGCTCATATTGCAATTTTTGTTATTATTGCTTTTCTCTAGCACTCCATATTATGGGTTCCCATATTGTATTCATTTCTATGCTTGGCCAGCTCAGGAGATTTTTGTGGCCTAGCATATGTGCTGATTCCTTAAGTTTTCGTATTTTCCAGTGATGTTTTCTGTCTATTATTTCAACCTCGGCACACAGAGGGTGGTGATCTCTCTTTTCCCTCTATATGTGGTCAGTTACACCTGATTTTTCTATTTCCCCTTGTATTACAGCTTTATGATGATCTTACAGTCTTACCTTAAGTGGGTAACCTGTTTCTCCTTTGTATTTCTTGTCACAGCTGCACGGGATGGCATACACACAGTCTTTAGTATATGGACCACAGATCTTTTGTATTTTTTCAGATAATCCCTTTGCATATGGTAGGCAGACCAAAGCTGTTTTCTGAGTGTTGTTATCCTCTTGTACCCTTCTACCCCAGTTTGTCAGAACTGCTGCCATGTACCCAGGATAGTTGTTACGTTGTAGGGTACTGCTTATACAGACTATTTCTTGATCATATGTCTCTGGGTTGCCACTTATGAATTTTGCTTGATATTATAAGCAGTGGACAGTCCCTTTCTTTATACTGTATGGGTGGTGGGAGTTGAAGTTTAGGTATTGTCCAGTGAATGTTGGCTTGTGGTATACGGATATCCGGAACCCATGCTCTATTTGAGATATTAGTACATTTAGGAAGGCAAGTTTGTTGTCGTTTTCTCTCTCCATTGTGAACTGTATTGAGTTCACATGGACTTTGTGCATCACCTTCTGATCTTTCAATCTGTTTAATCCCCCCCCCTAGTGAAGGCAGTAATCAACATCAGCTGAGTGCATCTGAGGGGTCAGTACTAAACAAGGGTCTCAATTTTGCCACAACTATCAGGCCAATACCATACTTGAACATCATTGCCAGAATCGAGGAAATAGCCTTGAACATCCATCAGGCTCATGTGGATGCACTAAGATAGAAAGTGAGACAGATACTGGAGAAAGCCAAGCTGCCCAAATCAAACATCACGGAACCAGAGAAGCTGGCAATCAAAACCCTACAGAGGAATGAAAACATCATCATACTACCAGCTGACAAAGGCAATGCAACTCTAGTGGTGGACAAATTGGAATATACAGGCAAACCTCATTAGAAATGGTAGCTACAGTAAAGATCCAACAATGAAAACAGAACAAAAACTGTCCTAAGAACAAGGACCACTTTGCACCTAAAAGACACAGGCAGTTGTCACAGCATTACACCAAGCTACCTCACATATACAGTCTGCCCAAAATTCACAAAGACAATATTCTGCTCAGGCTGATTGTTAGCTACCAAGGCTCTGTGTGCCACCTTCTGAGTCACTTCCTTGTAGATATAATTGACCCATTAATAGGAAAGTCACCTTCATATGTCCGAAACTCTGCTCACTTCATGGAAATAATCAAAGATTCTCCAATCCAATCCAACCAGATGGTGAGTCTGGATGTGGTGAGTTTGTTCGCTAAGGTACCCATGCGGGAGGCACTATCGGTAGTAAGAGACGGACTGGCCTCGAACTCATCCCTAGGAGAACAGACTAGTATACTAATAGAGAACCTGATGGAGATGCTGACTTTCTGTAAACAGGCAACACACTTTGGAATGCGATCAGACATATATCGACAGGATGAAGGCTTAGTAATGGGCTCACCATTATCACCAGCAATGGCAAACATATACATGGAATACTTTGAAGAAATGACATTAGAATCTACATCACTAAAGCCAACCCTATGGCTGAGATATGTAGATGACACCTTCATACTCTGGCTACACCAGGAAGAGGTGCAGCTACCACTGGACTATGTGAACTCAATAAGATCATCAATACAGTTCACAATGGTGAAAGAAAACAACAACAAACTTTGCATTCCTGGATGTACTAATATCTCAAACAGATCATGAGTTCAAGACAACCATATACCACATGCCAACATTCACCAGAGTACATGACAGCAGCACTGACTGGTGTAGAAGGGTACAAGAGGATAACAACACTTATAAAGCAGCTTTTATCTGCCTACCCTATGTGAAGGGATTATCCGAGAAAATACAAGATATCTGTGGTCCAAATAACATCAGGACAACCTTTAAAAGTGGTATGACATTTAACAGACACCTCTTCCAAATAATATACAGGGGAACATAACTAAAGACCATGTGTATGCCATCGCGTGCAGCTATGGTAAGAAATATAGAGAATAAACAGACTGCAAGAACATTGTAAAACCGTAACACGAGGGGAAATAGAAAAATCAGATGTAACTGACCACATATGGAGGGAAAAGTGAGATCACTGCCCCCTGTGGGATGAGGTTGGAATAATAGACAGAGAACATCACTGGAAAATATGAAAACTGAAGGAATCAGCACATATGCTAGGCCACAAAAATCTCCTGAGCTGACCAAGCATAGAAATGAATACAATATGGGAATCAGTAATACAGAATGCTAGAGAAAAGAATTAATATCAATAAAAATTGCAATATGAGCTCTTAAAAAAAGGTTACCGAGACTTTAAGTTTATAAATCCCCAAAATACATACACTGATGTCCTCAAGGACACATGGCTCAGTGGATGAAAGCATTGATTGAATTCAGTGACTTGACCCAAAGACTTGTGAGTTCAATAACTGACTGAGATATGGAGATGACATCTTCATAGTGAACAAAAACTTGGTGAATAAAAACTGGGAGAGTTCAATTAAAGGGAGATAACTGAGACACCCAGAAGAGGCATGGCACATAGAACTAGAACAACCTAACTTGGTGGATGAAATTCCAATCACCTGAGAAAGATTAGTGTACAACAGCCGAAATATCGTGAATATGGCAGTAAAGATGAGGACAAAGGTCTGAACAATGTAAATAATTACAATATCTCATCTCAAAAATATAGACAGATAGGAAAGTCCATTCTAGTATTTAGGAGTATTTTATGAGCCTTTTGTTTCACATTGAATATGAAATAATTAGAGTACTATATTTTTCCTCTGCATGTAAATATTAAGGGCTAAAATTTCTGAGTGCTCTTGAATAGAATCCAATGACTATTCCAGATTTTATTTTGTTGTTATGATGAGAATAGAAATTTATGAAATCATTTTTATTAGTTGATTTGCAATAGATACTTAGTTTTAGGACATTGTCATTACGGTATAATATGATATCTAAGAATGGTAAAGTTTTGTAACTGAATTCTATCATCTGTTCAACTTTGTTTAGTTCATGTAAAGAATTTTGTGGGGATCATGTTTATTTTATATTTTAACCTTTTAGCTTATATTCTTACTATTTGTGTGTGTATGTGTATATATATATATATATAATATATATATATATATATATATATATATATATATTATTTATTTATTTATAAAAGTGGACTCTGAAGTCAACACTAATTCAATCTTCAGGCCAAGAAGATTGTGTTCAAGCATGAAACAGACTGTCAACTCTTGGTGTTGATCTCACCGTCAACTTTTACATTTACATTATATTTAATTTTAGCCATAAATATAGCATACCTAAAGATTATATTTATATATATATATATATATATATCCACCTGATGATGATTGTCATTATATGAAACTGAGGGTTGCAGATTTTGGTATTATTGAATTGATAATATTATTTTATTACACATACACATATGATAAAAATATAGTTTTAAGGTATGCTATATTTATGGGTTAAAGTGCTTGATATCCAATATAAAAGTAGGCCTCAATGTCCACTTGTACATCTGATATATATAAAGAGTTTAACAAGTATTTGCCTTTAGCTCTTTTTCTGTTTCCTTATTGCTGTCCTTGTTAGAGATTTTAGCTTTTTTAAGGGTATTTAGGTTTTTTGCGGTAAGTTGTCTGATGGTTGCACCAGCAGTTTCAGTTTTTCTTTATATATATATATATATATTTAAAGGAAGAGAGGTACCACAAACGTTTTTGGTTGCAATGTGGATTTTAAAAAAAAAAATATTATTACCCTAAAATAAGTAAATTTTCTTTCTTTATGTTTTTCAGTGTTAAATATTCTCGATATGAGACATTCTCTAACACTGAAAAACATAAAGGAAAAAAATTTAATTATTTTTAATAATATGTGGAAATCTCCACCCTTTACCTGAAGACGGTCATGAGACCAGAAACATGTGTAGTAAAATTATGAAAAATAAAGCATAATATTTTTTTTTTTAAATCCACATTGCAACCAAAAAACGTTTGCGGTACCTCTCTTCTTTTTAATATACACTTTTCTCTCGTTGGAACTATAACCTCATCCTTTTATATATATATATATATATATATATATATATATATATATATATATATACACTCACTCATTTGGTATGTACTGGTTGCTTTGCTGATGGCAAAATGATCAAAATTCGAATCTAAATTCTTTGTCTATTTAAATTACTACATTTATTAGAAAATAAATTATAAATACATAGATATTATTCAAGAGTCATGAAAATGACCTTGAAGAACTGTAACTTTTGGGTTATACATTTTTCCTAGTACCCGTGGGTTGCTGCTATACAGAAAGGGAAATTAACCCTCATGACAGAGGTGTCCATTTCAATTTCAAACTCTGTGTGTGTATATTTACGTCTGTGCATCTATTTTTAATTTCAATGAAAGTCCGAAAAGTATTTCTACAAAATTAAAAAAGCAAAAAAATAAAAAAAAAAATAAATCTGTTTATATCTGTTTGAGTTTCTGGGATGAGGAGTTATCCTTATCTCTATTATTTACATGTGTACTATTGTCCTCATCACAATGTTTCAGTCATTGTGCCTTCCAGCCTTCATCAGGTGCATGTTGCTACATATAACCTACAGGAGTGTTCAAAATAATAATCTAAATAAATCTGTTTATAAAATATAAAGTTTTATTTGTTTTGTTTTTTTTTAATTTGGGGGGGGGATTTTATTGATTAGTTCAGGGTAGGGTTGTCCAGACTGATTGGGGAAGGGGATGTATTTCAGTGTCTCATTTCAAACTCAGTCAAACTGTTTGTTCAATGGCAGAAGCACATATAAGTTGCTCTGGAGGCACCTCGCCGAGGCGTAATAGTTAACATGCTTGTCTTGCTTGATCAATTATGACTGATTAGTAAGGTCAATCTTCATTTGGTGCTCCATACATTCAGCCTTGTGCCATATTTATACTACACTTAGGACACTTTGTTGTGGTGCAATGGTTAACAAGCTTGCCTCGCTAGATCAGTTACGAGTGAGTAGTGAGTTCGATCCTGACTAGGTGCTCCATACTTTGGGCCATGTTCCGCAACCAGGCTATGCTTAGAAAAATCACCATATAAATCGCTCCAGCAAAACACAGATGTTACATTACGTATGCACCTGCAAGGTCATATGCAGTTTGTGTGTGATGGAGAGAATCAGATTTATTATAATATAGATTGTTTGTTTAAAAATAAAGTTATTATCTCAATAAACATAGATAAACATGCCTGAAATAAGACATAGTGTCAAAAGAACGTTTTTTCCTATGACACTGATTTTTTAATTACCTTCACTCTTTGGCAATATTTATTGTTTTAAAAAGTGATTAGAATTGTGGTAGACTTTGTTTAGTAGCATATCAACCTCTATTGGTTATTTTGTACATAATTTTACACTTTCAGGTAAAGGTATGTTTAGGTATATAGTTTATAGATCATAAAATGTATTTTCTTAAATATATTTCTGGTAATGCATTGTTGGTAAATTTTTTTATAAAATGTATTTTTATACTTTTTAGTATTGTATTGATTGTCATTTTGCTATAAAAATCTATTGTTGGTCATTTTATTATATTGTTGGTAATTCTTTTTATAAAAATGTATTGCTGGTACTTTTACTATAAAAATGTATTTTTATACTTTTTTAGCATTGCACTGATTTTGTTATAAAAATGTATTCTTTATTATTTTACTATAAAAATGACCTGTTAATTTTTGTTTATGGGGAGGTCACTATTTGCCCATAGTTGGGACCCTAACAGGTGCTACCACTCTATGTCAGACTGGACCTGGAAACAACAGCAGTTAAGAGGTAGTTCCAAAACCTCCAATCTCCTGATCAGAGGTCTTGCTGCTGGATGCAGTTTATCATCATACCCAGGATGAGATTAGAATTGTAATAAAACATAAATATATAAAAGTGAATTTATACATTTTCATTGTTCTTGAGAATTGACAACAAAAAATAATAAAACAATCTATTTATTAGATTGTTTATTTACACTATTTGTTATATTATTCATTGGAATGTTTGGCAAGACATCAGTTAATTGTCAACTGATTCAGACTTTTTAAAATGGTAAATAATAAGGACTTTGTTATCGTTGGCTCACATATTTTCATAATTTAGTTAATGTTTATAAATTTATGAATAAAATTTGTTCTCAAATGTCTTTCTTTATAAATTAGTAAATGATAAATATTGCATCCTATTAGTTCTAATTGTTTTAGTTTATAGAATGTTGTAAAATTTTTAGGTTTTATTACGATTCTAATCATCACTTTTTAAAAGAATAAACATTGCCGAGGAGTGAAGGTAGTTAAAATAATAGCGGTGTCATGGGAAAAACTATTCTTTTGACACCATGCCTTATTGCAGGTATCTAAATATATAAATGACTGTATCAAAATATTGGTTTTCTTTTCTTAGCTCTCTGTCATTGTTGTTCCTTTTCTTTATACAAAGATTTGTTTTTGTTTCAGTGTTTGGGGGGGGGGGGGTTAATACCTAGAACCCAAACAGGAGATTTTCTTTCCTCACATAAAAAAGTCATTGGAGCCTTTTGTAAAAAAAAAAAAACAAAACCCCAAAAAACCTTTAATTTTTTTTTCTCAAGAGAAACCCCATTGTCAAGGTCAGAAACCAAGGACCTAAAATAGATTACTTCTCACCTGGGAGCAGCAAAGAGAACCTGATAGCTGATGTAAGTTGTAATAAGATAAACCTTTCCCCAGAGTTGAGCTTATCCCATAATTTGCCATTCAGCTGGTAAGGCGAATGATTTAAACAGATTCTCTACAAAGGTTTGATGTCTGTGAACAGTTGAATCATTGCTACAGTGTTCATTTTATGGTCGTCAAATTCTTCTTTTATGTGCTGTGTCTCCTCGGGACGTAGGCGATCATGGCTCTCCACAATTTCCTGTCCTTTATAGCTCTTAATAAATTTTCTCTTTTTGTTATTTCTCCTAAACTCTGTTCTGCCATCCATTTACTCAAGTACACTAAGTAGTTTATATGTTGTATTCCTCTATCCCTCTTGTTGTCAATCTGCCTTGTGAGTATCAGATTTTCCAAGCCTTCTTTCCTCATGTGCTTTAGAAATTTCAACTATTTCTTTCTGGTGCTAAGTATAATTTTCCTTTTTGTTTCTATTATCTCTAAACCTTTGCTGTTGTTCCCATGTTGGGTCCATGGTATCCTCAGCATCATTCTGTTGCTTCATGTTTCTTCATCTGTGAGGAGATTGTTCAGCATTCACTGCCATAAAGAAGGACAAATATCATGTAACAGTTCAGTACTCTTTTCTTTGTTTCTAACCAAGTTTTTCTGTTTCTTAATACCCTGCTTAGCTTTTGGAGCGCATCTTTGGCTATCCCGATGTGCCTTCAGATTTCAATGTCGCATTTCAAACTTGAGTCTCATGAACAAAATGCTAATGTTCTAAGTACTCAGTCATGCACCAATATATATATATATATATATATATATATATATATATATATATATTTGTGTGTGTGTGTGTATAAACACAACAAATATTAGATGAAAAATAAGTAAAACAGCACTAGCTTACAACAACACCCAAAAACAGTGACGTTTGTCTTGAGGAGGAAACCCTGATAATCATCTTTCCAGAACAAAAGGTCAGTGTTCATTTACAAAAGAGACATAAAAACAAATTCCTACTATGCTACCTACAGCCATATTATGGTCCAAAACATTAATTAAAATTCAATCAACTAAATCAAATACCAAAATGTAGTACCAAAGAAAATATGCAAATGTTTTCCTTCTATTTTTTGTTGTTTTCACTAAATTCTTTCAACCTCTTAATAACAAATTTTCTTCAAATGCTTTCCTTCACTTAATAAAGTAATCTAATTTTTCTTCTTAAAATAATCCATTTGAAGGAAATTGGGAGAACGAATTCAGTAGGGGAAGGAAAACATTTGAAGGAAATTGGGAGAACGAATTCAGTAGGGGAAGGAAAACATTTGAAGGAAATTGGGAGAACGAATTCAGTAGGGGAAGGAAAACATTTGAAGGAAATTGGGAGAACGAATTCAGTAGGGGAAGGAAAACATTTGAAGGAAATTGGGAGAACGAATTCAGTAGGGGAAGGAAAACATTTGAAGGAAATTGGGAGAACGAATTCAGTAAGGGAAGAAATGCATTTGAAGAAAATTGGGATGTTTATGAGAAAAATATTGGGTGAAAAGAAGGAAAAATCATTAAAAAATGAATATGTAAAGAATTAGGCAAGAGGGAAAGCAAAATGGTGAATAAAATTTTTCTGGTTTGTAAAGAAGAAATGCTGTCATAAATGAAATCCGAAACTATTCCATCCTGTGAAATCATTAAATATCTTTTCTTTCAACCTTCTTCACCCTCAAACATTGCAGAGTCTTATTCTGCGGGCAGGAGGTAATTGCAGTTTTTAGTATAGTATCCCTTTTCTTTTTCTATCTTTTTATAAAAAGAGAAAAATATAGGTCTGTACAAAATATCATTTGACAAATGTGATACAACTAATGTTTTGTGCTTAATCAATTATATGAAATGATGATGTGATGAAACCAACAGAGACATCTTTGTATAAAGTTCTAATTTAGGGGAAAGATATTTTTAGTGCATTTTGTCATGTTAATAAAAAAACATCTACAGCTATGTGTAATTATTTGAACCAGTTGGCAAGACATTCATTTTGAGAGTAAACATTTTTGAATCCCCTGGAATAGGCTGCCAAGACACCAAGCAAAAATGTCTTTGTCCTTGATTAACGGACAAGGTATTTTAACAATATGATGTAACACATTGACAGTTTTTGTTCATAATGAAAATTTAATTTTCCCACCTTGCTAACAAACTCTAATTCAACATATTTTCACAAGATGGTGATATTGTCTACCATTGCTATCTAGTCTAGTAAGCAGTATTTTGGCATTTAAGAATAGCAGTTTGGCAGTGAATGTTGATCAACACTTTCCTTATCCTGAGGGATAAGGAAAAAACTAGTGGCAGCAGAAATGTGGTTTTACAGAAGGATACTGGAAATTCCATGGATGGAGCAAGTAAGCAACAAGAAAGTCTTAAAGAAAATGGCAGCAGAAAGAACGTTTATAGTCAAAATCAGCAAAAGACAGCTGAAATTCCTTGGACCGATAATGAGGAAAGAGGGCTTGGAAATCTTAATTCCCACAAGGCATATTGAAAGCAAGAGATATAGGGGAAGCCAGTGAGCCACATATCTGATTAGCCTTTGAGTATGGCTGACAGAATGGGGGCTGCAGATGGAGCAAAAGGTGGAAAACTGCTAAAAGCTATATGAGATAGAAAGTTGTGAAGAGCCATGATCGCTTATGTCCTGAAGATACATGTTATATAGAAGAAGTGTCCATAAAGAAACTTTGTATATATTTTTGAGTTCTCGGAATTCATACTCTGTCAGGAAAGTTTATAGATGGCGACGAAGGCGGTGAAAGCAATGTTTGTCCTATAACAAGTTGGCTAACAAGAAATTTCTTTGTCCCTTGTCTTCTTACTCTGGCAGTGAATTGGAAATTGATTTGAGTCAATTCACTGACAGTGGTAGGGCAGTAAAAATGATGCTTGTCCTAGAGCAGTTGAAAATATATTTAGCAATACATTTCTTTGTTCGTTGTCTTCTTACTTGTTGTCTTCTTCGATAGCTGTGCTCGCACAAAGTCATCATAGCCAAGGGCTTGATCATGCTGGCCTTGTTCAAGTTGTTGATCATGCTAGATAACATGCTTCTCCCCCAGAAACTGTAACTAAGGTCTGCTCAGCATAGTTGCAGTATAAACCACAGGTGGGGTCTGTGAGTGTTAAGCAAACACTAAATGTTTGCTTTTCCTTCCTTTAACGCATTCATTATCTCCCCATCTCTTGTCATTTAAGTCCTCTTATCGCTTTCTTACTTGCTGCGCTGCTTTTGAGAGTGTGTGTGTGTGTGTGTATATATATATATATATATATATATATATATATATATATAAAATTAATTTTAATCTATAAAATAAAAATAAATCCATTCTTTTGAAATATAATTTTATGGTAGTTTGTATAGCAGTGAATTGGAAAGTGATTCAAGTCAGTTGTTAGAAGTGGATGTAGACAGTTGAAATAATGATTGTTCCTGAGTAGCTGATGGGATATTTTAATGAAGATGACTTGACACTTTGACATTGATAACATATAGTAATCTTTAGAACACAAAATAACATCCTTTACTAATACTTAAAAGAAAACACAATGGCCTGAGAACTAAATGCATCATCAAAATATAATATAAATTTAAATACCTGTGAAAATTTCATGGTTTACCTATTTGAATTTTCTTAACTTAATGATTGAATAAGCTCATTGCAAGTCCTATGTTGATATTCCCCTATTACATCATTAAATATTTGAGCTTAACAACTTCAACAAAATATTGCAATAGCAATCATAAATATGAAAGCTGGTCATTATTTTAAGTAAGGAGGTCTATTTTGCTGAAACAGATGTTAAGCAATTTTATCTCCACTTCTTTCTTTCATTTTGTCACTGACACCAAGTAGTGTCACTAATATGTCTTTTCTGTCTTTCCATATGATCAAAATGTAGTAGTTCATTATTTATGAGGTATTGGCAGTGTATAATGGGTTGCACTAACAAAGAGAGGTTCAGTCAGACTTATAATGAGATTGAGGTAATAATAATGATAATAATAATTATAATAACAGTATGTGGGGAATGAAGACTGAGACTGTACCAATAGTAATCAGAAATCTGAGCCTCGTGAGAAAAGGAATGGACAGTTTTACTAACAGTATGCCAGGTAACATCAACATACAAGTTGCCCAGAAGATTGCCCTACTAGGAACATCCTATATACTAAGACAAGTTCTATCAATTAAATGACAGTTCTCCTATAAGGACCATAGTTTGGCGCTAGTTCTACAGGATACAAAGCAGGAAACATAAAAAAGGATAAATGATAATAACAATAAAAAGAGTTTTCCCTCGGAGTTAAACAACTTTTAAAGCAAAAAATAATTAATTTTCTCTGGTGGAAGATCAAATAAACATTTTTTTTTAAAGCCTGAAACCTTAATTTTAGTTTGATCAAGAAACATTGTTTATTTAGAAGTATTGTAGTTAACTAAGTACTTGAAAAGTTTGTGTAAACAGATGTCAGAACAAGCAAAAAGGGATGATAAAGTGTTCAAAGTTACTTAGAGAAACCAAAGGCAGGAAGTCGTGGAGAACCATCAGCACCTACTTAATGAGTTTGTATGGATGGATGAAAAAATAAGGCCAAAAAGAGATGGTAAAGAGTCAAAAGTTAATTAGAATAGAAAAAGACAGTAAGTTAGGGAGAACCACGATCACTTAACAAAATTGCGTGAATGGATGTCAGAACAAGGACAAATAGTGATGATAAAAAGTCAAACATTACTTAGAGTGACAAAAGGTAAGAAGATGTGGAGAGCCATAATCACCTACTTAATGAGTTTTCTATTGATGAATGACAGAACAAGGAAGAGAAAGCGTTTCATTTGAATATTTGATAAAACAGGTTGCTTCCCAAATATTGCTACTTTGTAGACTCCTGAGTGGTTGCTTCCCTGAAAATATGGTAGCAACACTCCATTTTTGGTCTGACTTGTAAATACAGAGCATAGCAGGAAGAATCAGGTACTTTCTGCAATGGCACAAGGAACTGACCATTTTTTCTGCATCTTTAGAAATGTAATGTAATGTATATAACACTGTATATATGAGTTCTACTTGAGATCTGGGGTGAACTTCAGTCCCACTAGAAGTTCAAAGTAATCCTATGTATGTATGTATGTATGTATGTATGTATGTATGTATGTTTATGGGCATATGACCAAGTGGTTAGAACGTTCGTTTTCTGACCATGAGACCCAGGTTCAAATCACACCATGGTTGATTTGTCAGGAAGGTGACTTCCTGATGTTATTGGACTGGATCGAGGTCGATCCCAGTGTGCGAAACCTATGGAAAGTGCCTGAAAACCATACCACGTGTTAACCCAAACCTTGTGAGTGAAATTGGGTAGATGAAATTCTTGTGGGTCGTCGATAGCTGTGCTAGCACAAAGTCATTGTAGCTGAGACCTTGAACGTGCTGGCCTTGTTCA